>VXBB01012726.1:127735-220036 GCA_013399915.1 Illadopsis cleaveri
GGGTAAGTCTGTTATGCCTGTGATGGTATCTGGTGAGTGATCTCTCCCAGTCCTTATCTCAACCCATGAATCTTCTGCTATTTTTTCTCCTCCTTGTCTAGCTGAGAAGGGGAGTGATAGAGGAGTTCTGGTGAGTGCCTGGCATCTAGCCAGTGTCAACCCTCTACAATTGATCATTGTTAAATTGTGTGCATTTCCAAACATGTTAATTATGTTGGCCATTGCAATCACATAATGGAAGTCTCTTCACACTGTTCTACAATTGCCAGCTTACTTACCTTGTTATGTCATTACAGAATTTTATATATAAATAAAATTGGTACTTTGGAAACTATCTTAGTCCTGCTGCCATATCTTCTGAGATAATTTACTCTATTGCATCTTATGTCATTACTTCTCTAAGGGTCTCCTCTGAGACAAGCCTGGGAATGAACACTCCACTGCTATAATGGCTGTCAGTCAGATGTTTGCTGGCCTATAGGATATTATCCATGTGGGCAGCTGGTATGCCCAACACAGTTTTAGATCCATGGTGTGGATTATGGCTGAGACATATCACTGCATATCACTGTTGAAATGGAACTTCTACACCTGAGAGATTAGTTTTGACAACATCATTGCTCTCTGTAATGTGTGAGATGTGGGATCTGTCATTTTGGCATGTCACTTCCATGTCACTCCCTCACTCTCTGTGACAGCACCTTGCACTTTACAAGGGTTTTTTTGGTTGTAGTACCATAAGGTCTGTAAGATACTAGCAAGGGTAAGAGTGTTGTATGTGTGTATGTGTGCATCCACGTACAGGCTGGGCACATATTTCTTTTAAGAGCCACATTTTCTCCAAAAACAGTCACAGAATATTTTTGCCAGATTTACTCTGAGCTGCTAAGGACAAGTTGGGATAGGTTGCTTTGACAAACACTGACAAGAATCTGGAGAAGGGAGATGCAAAAAATTAAAGCACTGTCACTGGAATGTGGTCCCCCGTCCACTTCATTGTGTTCAGACCCAGATTTTGATGTTGACCCAGAGTGCAGGCTGTCTTCATTTGTCTCACAACACCCAGTGTGTCTGTGAACATTTCTGTACATTGATGTCTTTTCAGATGAAGTTTTGGGTAACAACACTGGAATGTGAGTACATTATACAAATATTTCACGGCCAGTGGTTTTTGTCCTTGACCTCCATTCCACCTGCTTTCCTTTCCCTGAAACAGCACTAATCTATGTTTCTGTCAGAAGTTATTCAGCCATGTTGCTCCAGGTGTTCCTACTGGGAAATTCTCCAGGCAGCAAGTCTTCTTCCAGCATAATCAGACCAAAAATTCAATTTATTCCAGTCCCCAGGTTATCCTTCTGTGCTCCTAGGATTGGAATTACAACATCTTCTTTCTCTCCTGTAGCAGCTGTAAGAAGTAACAAAATGCTGTGCAGGAGACTGTCGTTTTCCAGCATGAGAGACCGATGTTTTATAGCTTTTTAAAAGTCATGGGATCACTAGGTTATAGGGAGTTTTGGAAGAAAATGTTGTCGGACTCAGGCAGGAAAGGAAGACTGAAGTTTGCAGGCTGTTGGTCCATTATACTCTGTGGATAAACCAGGTTTTCCTCTCCTACAAGATTTTTGGGGTTGTGACTAGAAACGTGACTAGAAACTTTCTTCCCTAGAGTATGACTCATGCAATACAAATAATAGGTAATAAGATTCTCTAAGTAGCCCAAGTGCCTTTGTTCAGTATGCCTCCTAATGTCCCAGTTGAAGTTGCAAAATGTTAATCCATATGACTGAGATTATAAAATCACACAAAGGACACTGAGAAATCAAATATATGAAATAAATATATCAAAAATGAAACAAAATAAACCCTGACGCAGATAATTTTAATAAATGAAGATATATTTCTTGGATATGAAGAAATTTCAAAGTTGGAGCCATTAGGATTTCTCAAAAATTTTAAAGAATTATTGTAATAAAACATGAAACTTCACTGGCAGAGAACCAGACATTTCATCCTGCAATTCATGGTGAATTAAAGTTTTCGTACCATGACATACAGGAATAATATTAGGGGTTTTATAAAATAGTAAAGTGAGGAAGCACAATTGGCTGAAAGGATTATCTAAACAAAATTGCATAGAGTGAAGGAAAGCATTGACTGAGATCTACACTTAGAAGATTTAGTCACAGTCTGATATTAAACTGTCTGTTTCGAAGAATGACTCACACAGTAGTCTGTGGAGACAGTGTGGTGGAGTGTAGCTTTTCTGCTACTTTTCAATGACACAGGTAATGGACAACACAGTGGACACACTGACGTGTAGCTGACAGTGAGTTTAAGTTTGACTGGGTGATGTATGATGCCTCCCTGAAATCAAACTCTCAGCAAATGTCTAACAGAGTCACACAAAACAATGCCCCTCAACAGAGTTGCAAGCTGGGCATATTCTTAGGGGTTATGCAACATACAGGAGTGATGGGGTTGAAATAAAAAAAAAAAATAAAAATCGTCTCAGTGGTGTTCATTGAGCTATTTTTATTTAGCTGAACAAAGCCCTTGGTACCCACAGTTGCTACAAGGGGCCAGCCGCTATAAAAGCGCAAGAAGCTGTTTGAAACTATCACCCCTCTAAGCTGAGGTGCTCCAAAACTATTCAGAAAAACAAAATATTGTAGCTGTTTTCAAACCTTGTTCTAAACAGGTCAGAGCACAGAGACTTACTGAAAAAGCTACTGCTGGCAGGAGGCTCTGGCAGTGGCACCAAGCAGATCTGGCACTACCTTTTTGATGAAATTCAGCCTTCTGCAGGCTTATTGTCTGCATCAATGTGTGAAGAAGTTCCTCTTCAAGGAGTCACAACTCCCCTGAGTCTCCCACATTCCCTGAGTGCTCCCATCTGAACCACTTCATGTACATAAGGCAAAGAAGCAGCTTTCTTTCAGATAAGAGAGCAAATGTATTTGAAATCCTGGAAAGGGGGCCTATCAACCTGATTCAGACACTATCCCAGCTGTCAAGGCAAAACAATGACAAAACAATGCAGAATTTCAGAGTTTTGATACTCATCCAGAAACCATGGCAGCTGGGTTATCAGTAAAACACAGCGACAGAATTACCTATTATGGTACTCAGCTGTACTTGATGTAAGGCCCTGAATATTTGTTATGAGACAAACCCAGGATGTTGCCAGTAGCAAATATCTGCTTTGAAGTTTCTGGAAAAATAGAGACTTAGTCTGACAATGGTTGACAAGTGGCTGTCTTATCTCACAATACCTGCAGTTAAGGCTAAGAGGATTGTAGTTTGGTGGCATAGTAGATGTTTTTGTATCAGAAGGATGACAGTAGACTTCAGAAAACTCTTCCAACATAAGTAGAAGTCGAAATGCTGTAAAATCAAAAATACCTTAACATTTGAGTGGAAATGTTTGGAGCAAATTCATGTGAAATCTATGTTTCCTTCATATCACAAAGTAGACACATGTAGGACAAAGGTGAGAAGATTTAGGATATAAACTTATAAAAAAGAAAAATAAAATTTCTTCTGTTGTTCATTGGGTTTTTTTTCTTTTTTAAACTTTGAAGCAAGAAAGATCCATTAAGTGCCAGAAATTCTGATTTTTTCACAGAGCTTATTTGCTTTTACCCAAACTTATCCCTTCTGAACTACTGAGTGTTTGTCAGAAGAACAACCATAAGATCTTCTATAGAATGGAGAAGCCTTCCTAGTAAGTTTTATAGTTCTGAAACCCAATAAAGCTACCCACAACACTACAGGTCATTATCTGGGCACCCCTCAGGTTTCTCCCTATAGCAGTTGACATTGCAGTAGATGGTAGATATTAGATTGCTTTGTGTTTTTCCATCATGGACACATTTTATCAGTGTGGCCTGTTGCAAGAGTAGAAGTCATGGTAAGTGAATAACCAGTTATGCAGGGAAAAACATAACATATACCACAGCCCAAACTGATTTATATGGAATACAGAAAATTCAATATTCAAAATCTATTATTTGAGAATATTTTCCATTTCGGTGAAATTCTTCATCCTGTCTTCCTGTATAACTGAATCTTTGCATTTCAAATTTGTTTCAATGAATGGTTACAAGGAGTCTTTTCAGTGGGCAGAAATATTAATCACACTTGCAAAACATGAAAGTTGGAATGAATCTGCGCCATTAATGAAGATGATTTTAAATTCAGTGCACCTTTAAAAAAATTAATTGCAAGGATTTCCATAATATTACAGACCTCAGATTGTGATTGTTTAGGAGCCTGATCACTTGAATTATGCAAATGTTGCTGCATAGAATAATTTGTTTTAAGTATAGTAATCAGAAGAGTGTCATAAATTCATATACATTTGTTTAAAAAAAAATTAAATGCAAGTGTTTCTTCTTCTGTAGCTATGTGTTTTCCTCATTATGGTTGAACACAACAAAATTTGTGGAGAGAAGTTATACCTTGTATTAGCTCAGCTGACGTTACTGGGAAAGACAGACATCTTATTATGTTACTAGACATACCAGTCTGAGACAGCAGACATGCCACTAGTTTTTAGAGGAGGGAGGAAGTCATTAGGCAAATGACAGTACAAAAAAAAAAAAAAAACACAAAAAAACTAAAGACTGGTTTCCTGGAGGCACTTTCTTTACCAGAGTCTCTATTTAATTAATTTCAGCCTTTGAAGATGAAATTCATAAATGAACTATGGAGCAAAGAAGATGAGTACCGTCTTGTCTCATGGCTGTGCACAGTCCTGTTTATTCTGGTACAAAAGAACTGGGAAAAGGCAGTAAAATCAAAAACATCGAAAACATTCCAAACTTGTCAAGCAGAAAGGTTAGCCAAGAATTAACTTGTTACTTTACATGGGGAATTCAGGAAGAGGTGAGTAATCCAACTGGACTGTGCCAAAATAAGTAAAAAAGATGGGTGAAGATGATACTTTGATAAAGGCCTCTCAGATACTGCACTACCTATCCTACATCTTCACTTCAGATTAAATTTCTTGTAATAGAATTTCAAAAGAAAAATGAGGAACAAGTTCCAACAGTGATGAAATATAATTTAATATTATTATTCAGGTTTTTAGCTATTTTGCACTTCTTAATGATATATATAGTAAAATTTGTTTGTTTTTCTAATTAATTTTTTTTCTCTTTTTTTTTTTTTTTGTGTTTTATTGTGTAAAGTTTTCCATAAGAACGAGGTTTGTAATTATTTTTGATCTTTCAAGTTTTAAAAGCAACAAATCTATATGCCTTATTCCTTTCATTATAAAACGAAAAAACCCACACAAATAAACCCTCTTACAAAAAACAAGACAGCATTTGTAGCTAGCACATAAGAAGTTAAATAAAATTTTGCAGACAGAAGAGAAAAATTTTCTTTTAGGCAAAAACTGTCCCTGAAAAGTAAAGATTCAAGTCAGCCAAACTTGTCACATGTTCTTTTTAAATGGATTTGGCAGGAAAGTCAATTTAAAAAAGCAAAAGCCCTTTCAGAAATAATTTAAAATTTTAAAATTCCATCCTGAACTGTTTATTATGCCATCCTAATTAGCCAACATATTGAGAATGGTTACTAGCCTTTCACTGCATGTTAACATATGATTATGTATTAACTTATGCCTTTATTCGGAGTTATCATAGCTATTCAGAAAAGTTTAACAAAAATTGTGGAAAAATCCCAATCATTTTCAGAACCCTTTCTTATCGGAAAAAGAAATATTTTTTAAGAAATTAGTATACCCCAATAAAATATTTTTTCTCCTCCTTATTGTCCTTGATTTTTAAAATTTGCTTAATTGCACTGCTCTCTCCAACAAGTTGACATGTCTCTGGCAATCTATTATTATCATTCACAAAAAGGCATTCCAACAACAGGCTGTATTTCTTAAAGGTTCTAATTAAAATACTTTAATAGTCACTGAGAAATTAGAATTAATCTCAATACAGTAAGTGTTTTATATCTAGACAGTGAGAAATTTGATTTTAGAGAAAATATTCTGTGATGGAATTCCAAGATGAAATGCAAACTTCAGTTTTGACCACAGAACCAGCAACAATATCTTTTTAGGACATATAGATCATGTGTGGCCCTTTGTAATACCTGTTAGAAAAACTGAATATTCTTAAAGCTGCCTTTTACCTTTACTTGTGTTTTAAGTCACAGCAAGCTGTATTAATGTCCTCTGAATTGTATATTTTAGGGATACTTTTCAACCAAAGAACTTCTTTTAGGCATACTATAATAGCCTTCCTGAAAGCTTAGCTTTGAACACTCACATCAGAGAATTCGAAAGGCCTCTCTGTCAGGCTTTTGCTCAGGAGATTGTGCATACATTTCACATGATTTTGCAGTCTAACAGAGGATGTTGTAACAGCCCCTGGCCATATGAAATGGTTTTCTAGTTGCTTAGAAATACAAGCATTTGCCCTGCCTGCCATCATTGCTCCCTTCCCAAGGTTCCTACATAGACCCTTAAAGAACAAACGGACAATTGAAAAAAAAAAAAAAAAGCCAAAACAAAACAACAAAAACAACCAAAAACCAGTGAACCAAAAAAAAAAAAAAAAAAAAAAAAAAAAAGACACCACCAAAAAAGTAAACTAAGAAAAGCAATTTCTTAGTCTCAGATATATTCGTTCTAAAGAAGACGCAAGGTTTCATCAGACTGCTTCTGTATGAAGAGGCAGTTGCTGCATCTCCACAGAGAAAATAAATTCATTAGCTTAGCTTAAAAAAATATTTTGCTTCGAAAGATCTTATTCTTCTTTGATCCCTAATATGCCCGTTCCACAAAACAAAGGAATGTCCTCATTATAAAGATCTACAGATCATGTCAATGATCTAAAGGTGTTATGAAAATTAGAGCTGAGTGTGAAATATATCATTCTGACCATTCAGTATGTCCTGTTTCACTGTTCAGTGCAGCACAGTCTGCCTTCTCTGTTCTTGCACAGCTTTAGAGGTTGTAGATTTGCACTGTATTTTCCATGTGATTAAAAAATACTGTGGCATACATGGAGATTCTAAACAGTTATATAAGAGTAAGAATTTTACAGAAGAAAAATGCAGGCTCTAGGTAACTAAGAATGAGAAATCTGTTTAAAGAAATTTTTCCCTCAACATATAACCTATATTCGACAATTTGTAATATGCATGTAAGCTATAGGCCTGTAAAGATATTTTAATATTTTTGCTGATCAAAATGCCATCTTTGCAGGTGGTAGATATTAGATTAGATTTTAGCATAAGAGTGTTTATGCTTGGTTTCACTGTATTCCTTAAACAATCTAATATTAAAATGCTAAAAATGAGATTATCACAGGAATTTTTTTCTTTTAAGTTACTGACATATTTCTGTTAATGTTATATGTCATGTACAGATTTTTTAGTGCAAGATTGCAGGTGATACAGAAACACTAAATATAAAGATTAGAGATCTTTCTGTCTTCATTAATTGATGACTTGTGCTCTACCTTTAGTGGATCATAAATACCTCTATTTTCCTTACTCTCTGTAAGATTATTGCAGGTGTGCAATGCAATTTGTTAATTTTAAATATTCTCAAAAAGTCCACAATCAAAAACTCCAGAATCAGAGTTGGGAAATAAAAAATGTTTGGTTTTGACCTTGAATGAAAGCTTAAAAAACTTCACTGAGAGAAAACATGTTCATCTGGGTGTCAGTGGGCATTATGCTTTATAAAGAGCTAATCTGTAAGATGGGGAAATACTAGATTTCTGTGTATCAACACTAATCTTTGCTTTCACTTGGAGAAATTCTAGGTCAGCTGAAACTGTAATTTTTTTATATTTACTTGGTGCCAGTCTATACTCCAACTTGAAACATGACCTGAATGCAAATTCAACATATGCCACATGGACATTATGATATAGAGAAACAATGACAGAATTGAAAACATTTGTTATTAGAAAAAGAATAAAATTGTGAGAAGCTCTCTTGCTTTAGGATACTCTATTAGTCTCAAATGCATTATGCCATATGATAAACTAATTGTTTTCCAGGGGATTAAAGCTACTCTCATTGTTCATCTTGAATTTGAAAGATATAGCAGTGGGTAAAGAGAGATACATTGCCAACTAGGTCAAATTTGTTATGTGTGTTGTGTTTTACATTAAATAATAAATAATCTAGTAGTGCATTGGAAGTTAAAAAAAAAAATTAAAATATGTCAAAACTAAAAAGCAAACAAACAAAAGCAAGTCACTTGGAAAAAAATATCCGAAGGAAAAAACAACAAGAAATATGTGTTACTTGGAAAACTGCATTTTGACTAGGGTAGGAGTATCCAAACCTTAGCTGACCTGATGACAAAGACTCAAACCCTATAAATCCATGCTGACATACTGCACAACAGTTCTGTGCACTTGAAGTCAGCATATGTCAGTGCTGAGCTAACAGAAGTGAGTTCACTGTCATGCCTCCTCACTTCTCTTTTATTTCATTTCAACAGCATGCCTGGCCCTTCTCTTTTGCTGATGGAGGCAGTGTCTGGGCAGCAACATGTGTCAGCGAATCCCTCTGCTCCTGCTAAAGCTCTGCCCTTCCACAGCAAAGAATCTCACTCACCAGGTCAGACAGGGGCACAAAGTTCGTGCTCATGAAATCTAAAACCCTACATTACTGTATTTACTTATTAAACTCCTCTCTTGGAGAGAGAGCCTAGCCTTGCTTCCCAGTTCCAAGCACATCTGGTAATTGATCCAGTGAGTGACTTAAATTAGTGCTTGCCGTGGGCCTTCCTGTGATATTACTTGAGCCTAAGATATTTCTTTTCATGAACTGACTTGCTATAGAGGAATAGTTAGGTTTTATCATCACCTGAGCACTGGAATTTTTACTTCCAATATAAATCCAAACTGTGAGGTCTGGGACCTTTGCTGTGCAGTGAGCTAGACTAAAAATAATGTGAACTGTGCAGGGCTTGGACTTTGATCTGCAAGCCTGTATTTCTAGGAAAAAACCACAAACTACATTTACTTCAGTTATTTTGTCAATGCTTTATCCTAAATATATTATTTTAATTTTAAAATAAATTTCTTTTTTAAGTTAAACAAATTTTGTGTGTCTCTCTGTGTGAGAGATCAATGTATTTATTACTCTTTGTTATTGATTGAAGAAATAGAAAAGAAATGTAATTTTAAAATGTGCAAGAAGCACAAGTTCCCAATTTAGCTGCAGCAGAACCTGAGATAAATACATTTGTGTATTTGTAACTCAATATCTTTTTTGGTAAACAGAATGAATGTTTCTGTGCTGCCCATCTGCTTCAAGTAAGATTATTTGTACTGCATATGTTTAAATTAACTACAGAAGAAGTTTAATTCTGGTAGTATTCCTGAGTGATTACTTCCTTTTTTTAATTGCAATTAGAGAATGAGGTATTCAATTTAGTCATTTATTCATTAGTAGAGTATAATAGATAAATGAAAGACACATATTAATGTCTTCAGTGTTATGTAAATAAAGAAAAGTTTTGTTCCCTATGGTAGTTATACTTTTGATGACTAGACTAAGATAGTTTTCATCACATGAATATTACATTGCACTGCTTGATGGAAAGAATTAATCACATTTTTATGGAAGAAGGTATTGTGTTTACTTCAACGAGATTGTAAAAGGTGATACGAAGATCTAGTTTTGTTTCACCTCAGTAGTGCCTTTGCAGTGACAAATATAGTGCAGACAGCAAAGCCGGGTATTGTGCCAAATTTGCAAGCACTGCACAAAAAATTTGTGGTCCTGTTCCATCAGTTTACACTGTGGACAAAATTATTTTTGCCAAACACTCTATATTATAGTTGAGCAGGAAAAAAAGAGGATGTTAAAGAGGAAAAGTTTAAAGTGATTTGCTTGCTTTGTTGTAGAATTGAAGCAAGCCTGTGGAGCATAGCAGTCTCACTGAAATGAGTGAGTACACAATTAAGCAGATTAGCAGGGAAAGTGTACTGGGTCTGTATCATCATTTCCTTTTGGGGTGCTCTGAAAGGGGTTCACAACATGAGGAAAGGATAAGGCACTTTCTTTACAGAACTCTTCTCACATCTCAGTCTTGTCTTTTACCTATTTCAGTAAGATACAGCACAACTCGTCTAAAAAGAAATTCTGATCTTTTGCTATGTCTCACAGATTTTAATTCTTTTTCTTATCCCTGATAAAACAGGAATTGAGGGGAGTCCCCACAGTTCGCATGGCTGCAGAGGTAACTTGAGTTTCTTTCCATTCTTAGTGTATTCCAAACAGGTATGACTACCATTTCTGGGCCCTGATATAATACAACCATCCTTTCATTCTACCCGCTCCATGACTGCCTTCACACTCGAGCTCTATGGTGTGTAACTATGGATCACCTAGTTATTGAGAATTTTATGGATGTTTCTCCTTTTTGACTCTCTATTCCCCTGAAATAACTGGGGAATGTTCTGTTTTTTGGAAAAAAGTTAATGTGTGCTGTCCTTGTCCCATCTATTCTTGCAGATCCAGCATGAGATATGAGCTTTGTAATGCAATAAGGTTCCTGTTGACTTCAACCTGACCTCATTTGTATAAAGCTCATTTATCTGAAATACTCATTTCAAGAGACTTTTTGCTGGAGACTAATAGAAATTATATTGTCCAAATCTTTTTTTACAGATGAATATTAAGGATATTTTTGATCCAAATTTTCATTTTTAAAGCATTATCCTACTAATTGCTCTGATTTTTCAGTACTTTGGTGTTAATCTTTGCAAGTTGCTGGCCCCTGCTAAATAATATATGTTCTACACGAAATTACTGTATGTATCCTTTCCATACCATTTCCATAATTTTTCCTGTACAGAAGGAGCTAAAAGCAGACAAAACTCCTGAGGTAACTCTGTAATGCCTGACTAATCCCCAGATTTCAAATTATCAACTTATATTATTTTCTTACAGTACAGTGAAAACAAGAATAGCATTTATTTTATTCAGATTAATGTTAATTCTGTTTGGATTTGCTATTCATTTCTTCTGGCTGTCCTTGCATACAGACACACAAAATAGGAAAAAGAGCAATACCAAAATGAAGAATGGGTTGATTGTAGCAAGGTACTTGGAAGGTTTTGTAGACAACAGGTTTTCTATTTTAGTCAAAATACTGAAAGTAATGAGGAGCAGAAGGAGATGAGAGGAGAGGATGAGTGAATAGTCACCTGCCATCTCACTCTGCAGGCAACAATGGGCAGATTTCCAAGCCAGTTTTTAACTATTTAGAATTTAAAACTGTGCCTACAACAACCTAAGTGAAGGCTAATTCTTCTCTCTAGGGCAGACACATTCGCTTTCCCACCTTAGCACAGAAGGTGAGTCAGGGAAGAACTTGATGGTGGATTGATCCCAGACTGACTACTTTGTTGACATTCTCTTGGTTTGCTTTGTTAAAAATGTCACTTGGGGGTAGTTTTGAAGAGAGCCTCCTCAGCGACATTCATTTTCTCCCAAGTTAAAATTTCTGCTGAGGTAAACTGAGTAAAGTTCAAATAAATGCTTTTGGGTTATCATAAAATACACACACATGATCAATGGCTCCACAACAGCTTGCTCTCTGGGCAGTCTGTGTGTCAGGATCAAGGGGTGGGGGGTGCAGTGGGAAAGCTGCACATGAACAAATGAGTAGTATTTACAGAAGTGATTTGTTCCCTTGTTCTTGCTTAGTGACCATTTATAAAACTGAACCCAACTTTCTTACTTTGCAGTTTTTACTGGGTTCCTGCTTAGGATAGCCTTCATTATTCACTTCAATTTAACAACTCAGAGCAGGTCAGGAGGAAATACATCTGGACTGAGAAATTACTGACTGTATTTCTTTTTCTCTGGTAGGAAAATAAGTACTTTGGGAACTAGCAAAGCACTGTTACTCTGGAGTAACAGTTAAGAGAAACAACTGAAGTAGATCCAGAGGACATTTGCCAAAAAAATTCACATCCTTCCTGGTTTGTAAATTTTGAGCACCTTAAGTACTTGGCAAAACGTTTTTAAGCTACAGAAGGCAAAATTCCAGCTGCAAAATCAGAACTTTAAAGAGGTTTGATTAATTTGCCATTCAGGCTTGTACTATTATAATTATGTTTTCTCTTGGCTGCTTGATTAAAGAAATAAGTAAACCACTTCTGCATTACAGGCATTAATATTGAACGTGCTGATCCTGGTGGGAACTTAATACTTCCTTCTACACAGACAATGATACAATCACTTAGTGGATGGGAAATGGCAACTTTGTCTTCAGGTATCACACTGTAAGTAATGACAGGAAAAGCTAAGCTGTTCTGCCACGGCAGGCTCACTGTGTAAAACAGGCTGAGTCATCTCTGCAGACAGTCAGAAAGTAGATGGTTTTTTCCATAAGAGCTCTCTTGTTCTGAAAGGTTTGTGCTAGATATTTTTCACAGTAGGATGAAAAAAGAAATTGACAATAAGTAAATCAAGACAAATAAGATTTTAGCCAATGCAGAGGGCTATGACACCAATAAACTATAAATGGACTAATGAAGATAAAATCAACATTAACTACACTATAAAGTATGAAAGTATTAAATGCCATAATTAACAGTAGTATGTATTTATAACACTGTGACAGCATAGCCAGACAGAACTTTGCTTAATTATTTCAGTGAAACAATCACCACATAGTCAAACTAAGCTTGGTCTGGTTGCATGTAAAAGGCATCTCGACAACTAAAGCTGCCAGAGCGAGAAGATAAGGGACATCCTTCCAAATACTCACAGGTGACTGGCAAGATAAAAGTCATGGGATAAAATTCCCTTTCCTATTCTGATAGGACAACACTAGTGCAAGCATATGGAGCACAAGTGAGTAGAACTGAATAACTGGAGAAAGTGAAGGAAGACAAGCTAATTTCAGTTCTGACTTCTCTTGTTGAATAATTTCCAAGCCCAATCAGTGGGATTTCTGCAACTAAAATCCACCAAGGGCTCCACCCATTGATAGTAACTATATGGCACATGCTCCATGGTATTATAAACTGACAGTTAATTTAGAGTCAAATTCTCAAACTGGTGCCTTGAGAAGGCTGACCTGGAACAAAGACTAGACAGAGCTGGGAGAATAAAGCAGATATTAATTAAAAGGTCTTAACAGATACGCCTTGGGTAGTACAAGAGCCTGACCAGGGCTGCATTCAAGGTGGACCCAAAATGGTCAAAATGGACAACCGGTCAAGATATCTCACACCTTTATAAGTTTTGGTCCATTTGCATATTAGGTTTATTTGTCCAGTTACAGGTTCAGACTGTGAAGTCCCGTCCTTCTTGTTTTCTCTCTTCAGTCCACCGTTGTTTTTGTTTTTGGGCCTGAAAACTTGCTACAGTTGTCCTTGGTCTCCAGCTGGAAATGGATTTATTTTGTCTACCTACTCTGTGAAGAGAGCTGACTAACACTTAATATGAGGCTCAGAACTACACCCCTAGGCAGTACAGAATCTGAAAAACATGAAAACTAAAACTTAAGGCATCATTAAGATGAAGAGGTTTGTGTATATATTGGTGAGGATGAATATTAAAATCTGACCATCAACAAATCTGCTACTAATGAACAAACTCTAAAGCTGGCTTGATTTTCCATTCTTTTAAACAGTTACATCACGATGGTTCTCCAGCTGATATATATATATGTGTGTGTGTGTGTATATATATATACATAAATAATACTTACATACACATAGGTTCAGCAGGAATAAGGTATTCTGTCATTTTTCCATAGTAAGACAATTTACACATAATAAACAGAACTGTGCGGCAGCATTTGGTATAAACACAGCATCATTGACAGAGAAGGACTTCCACATCCTTGCAAGCTAGGAGTCACAATACCTTATTCTTATAATCCTAGGGAAGAACTTAAACTACAATCATGTTACAACTTCTAAGCTGGAAAACATATCTGGTATTGATATTAACAATTTTTCTTCTAAAAGAGCATCAAAAAAAGACATAATTACCTCTGCCTATCCTTCGTACCATGTTGGAAACAACTTGTCTTCTCACCAAGAATTCAAAGCAGATGTAACTTAGGAGCATTCTCTAATTTAATTTCATTTTTATTCAGGAACTACTTAATGCAAATTGCAATAGCAACTTGCTTCATTACTAGATTAGAGATGCAGGCTCGCATGGCCATTATTGTGTCTGATGCCATGAATCTTGAAAACTCCCTGTTCCAGTAGTAGCACAGCTGCTGCTGTGAAGCAGCTTGAACATTCTGAGCTCTCCAGAACCAAAGGAATTTGTCTTCAGAAGTGTGAGCCCAAACTTGTTCCAACTCAGGTGAGTGTAAGCCCTTTGGCAAATGTTACAGTCATAATTTTTGGTTTGCTGCGGATTTTTTCATCAATTGAAGGAGTTGTTATATTGACATTTAGTGGGAAATCTGCTTGTGGGCTTGTGCAAAATCTGCTTTGGGTCTACAAGTGGTCGAAGGCTTTGGTGGATCTCTACCGGCTTTCCTGTGTGGCTGAGAAAAGAAGAGGATGTGGCAAACAATTTTAAGTAGGCAGCTTGTAGAATGAAAGACACAGAGCAAGATGTCAATGCAAGAAGCACACCTGAGAAGTGGTGGCTTTGGGTATAATATCCCAACTATGGATTATTCCTGGATTTCTTAGCTCAGTCTAAGATTTTTATTTTTTTTTTAATTGCTCATGTTGTAGAGAAAAAGAAATGCATGTCTGTGCCACAGGGCATGCTGGGATTTACATACAGTTTTATCAATTCTTGATCTTGCATACTGTTGCATCTTAAGTGTCATTTACACTGAAACAAAGTGGCACCTGAAAAGAATCAGCTTGAAGTTAATGAGATCATTTATAAAGACAGATTCATCTTATAAGGTTTTTTTAAAGTATGTAAGCTGGAAAAGCAGAATGATATGAAAACAACTCATTAGTCAGAGAGCTATCATAAAACTGAACCTCTGCCTTACACAGCTCTTAAATGAAACTGCATTCCTTAACTACTGTTTTC
Source organism: Illadopsis cleaveri (assembly GCA_013399915.1). NCBI lineage: Eukaryota > Metazoa > Chordata > Aves > Passeriformes > Timaliidae > Illadopsis > Illadopsis cleaveri. The sequence goes on from VXBB01012726.1 coordinate 142,763, forward strand.
TAACATACACATAGATTTTATATGTATTTTAGTATAAATATTTAAACAACTTGATGGATATCTCCATCTGTTTGAGGCATGCTAAGTTTTCTGTTTCTATTCTGGCACCGAAGATTGTCACTGAAATGTTTTTAAGCTGCATTGCATTTAGGCCTACAAAAATTAAAACACTTAATTGTGTTATTTAGGTCATGAAATATGTTACAAAAATTGAAGCGGTCAATATAGATATTAAAATTGCTGTGTACTGTACAGAGAATTCCAAATTATGGTCCAGGTTTACACAATGATGGCACAACTCCCCGATAAACTTGAAAAAGTGTAACACTAGCATCACAGTTGCAGGTTTGAGCATTTAAAACAAAAGCTTCACTTGTAGTTGAAATTCTGGTGCCAAATCTTCAGAAGTCAGGGAATTATAAATCATATTTTGAGTTTCCTTGGATTGTGACCACAGATCTCTATCTCAAGTCTTCACTTTCAGTTCTACATCAAAGTCACAGAATGGTTTGTGTTGGAAGGCATCTTAAAGAGCATCTAGTTTTAAACCCCTGCCATGGGCAGGGATGCCTTTCACTGGACCAAGTTGCTCAGGGACACATCCAGTCTGGCCTTGATCACTTCAAAGTGTGGGGCAACCACTGCTTCTCTGGGCTACTGTTTCCTTGCTGCACCATCCTCAGAGTAAAGAACTTTTTTCCTAATATCTAATCTAAATCTATTTTCTTTCTGTTTGAATCCATTCTTCAGTTCAGTTACATGCTTTTGGAAAAAGTCCTTCTCCATTTTTCTTGTAGGTTCCCTTCAACTACTGACGGCAACTGTTAGGTCACCCAAAGCCTTTTTATTTCCAACTGGGACCAATGCCAATTGTCTCAGCTTTTCCTCATAGAAGAAGTGATCCAGTCTTCTAATTATTTCTGCGCCCCTTGTCTGGACTCACTCCAACACTTCCATGTTCTCCCTGTGCTGGAGCCCTCAGAGCTGGCTGCAGCACTGCAGTTGGAGTCTCACCAGAGCAGAGCAGAGGGGCAGAATCCCCTCCCTCCCCTGCTGCCCACAGTGCTTTAGATGTAGCCCAGGACACGGTTGGTTCTTGGGATGTGAGTGCACATGGCTGGGTCATGTCCAGCCTCTCCAGCACCCCCCAGTCCTTCTTGGCAATGCTGGTCCCTATCATTTCATTCCCTAGCCAGTGTTGATAGTGACCAGCAGCACCTTGCACTTGTTCTTGTTACACCTCATGAGATTCCTGTGAGCCAATTCTAGAGCTTTTCCAGGTCCCTCTGGATGCCATCCTTCTTTCAGGTGTGTCAACTGCATCACTCAGTTTGGTGTCATCTGCAAATATGCTGAGTGCACTTGATCCCTCTATGTAATTAATGAATATATTAAATATCACAGGTCTCAGTATGGACTCCTGAGGGACACCACTTTTCTCTGATATCTATCAAGACTCTTAGCCATTGACCACTATCCTACTAAATAAAACTTTTGAACTCACATTTTATAAAAGTTAGAAGATGTGTTAAAACCTCTCACAGAAACCATTGCTTGTGAAATAAACAAAACAAAGGATTAAAGATCTGATATAGTAAAAAGTTTAGCATCCTCAGCATTTATCATTTTAGGGAGAGGCTTAAGGGCAGTCACTACTTCCTGATATTTCCGTAGACTTGCCATAGGTGTGGATTTCATTTGTATCTTTAAGGTGTGGCTTTGGCATACAGGTACGGACAACAGACTGGGATCCATCATTGTAAACATCTAGAGTCAATGAAAGTATCAAAACTACTTTCACTGTAGAACATTTCACATGCATTCACTTCATATTTTGAAGCCCACTTCTCCCTGGTATGCTGACCCTGATGTGTCTGTATAACTATCCGCAGAAACTCAAAACAGCAGAGGAACTGTAGAGAAAAGATGGGAAATATTGCTTTATAACCAACAAAACTTGGTTAATCAACATCACAGAAAGCCGGTAAAACAAATTAGTAGAATTGGAAGTCTAGTAAAACAAAAAAAGTTTATTCAGGAAGCATGAAGAGGAGAAAAGGAGACCAATATTATACTGTAGATCAAGAATGCTTTGAAGTCACTCTCTGAAGCTGAGAATAAGGTGAGAGGCAAATTTGTTGCATTTCTCTAGGTGGAGATAAAAGGAGAAAGAACAAAACAAAAGCTCTTATCTAAAAGAAGCTGCAGATGAAATTTTTGATCAGGCAAAAACAGCAACCAAAGGAAGAAAGCAATGTGGGACTAAGTACTTAATTATTTATTGGAAAAGAGTATGTAGGGCACAGTCCTACAAAATGTGTGGAAAGGAACTTTGCATAGCATATGTTAGAGAGGTTCAAATGTTCAGAGAATGATAAAATTCTTTCTGGAGTATCTCATAAGTAATAGGGACCATACCACAGTTATTCTTGAAGAAATATTTAGGGCTGCTACATCAGGAATTTTACCCTCCAAAGGAAACAGTATAAATGGAAAAAAAGTATAATTGATAAATTATAGATTTGGTGCTCCATCTTGCCTTCTCAATTCATTGTATAATCAGTTTGTAAGCAGCTGAATGACAAAAAAAAATGTACTGTTTCTGACCATTGCTATTACTTTTTTGGCAATATAACTGGCCTAGAAGATAAGGATGATGTAATATTTGTGACATATTTTTACCTCAGTAATCTTTCAGGCACTAGTCACATGACATTTTGAAAATAACAGATTTCAGGTTATATACTAAGGATATAAGCCAAGTTCCCAAGTCAGTGTGTGCTCTTAGAGTGGATAGTGATGGTTCACTGATGAGCTGAGGAGATTTTTCAGATGGATACCTGTGGGGATCTGGCTTGGGCCAAGTTCTGGCTTGGGCTTGGGCCAAGTTCTAAATGATATTTTCATTTATGGCTTTAAAGAAAGAAATAATCAAGATTACGTTTGTAAGACTTGCACAAAATTCCACTCTAAGAGGAATTTTTAGTTCAAAGAATAAAACGATAATTCAAAATGCATCTGATACTTACAAGATCAAAATAAATTAAAAGCAACCAGTACTTTGCTAAAAAGGAAGCATCAGACAATCTGAGACAAGAGTCTGATCTCCAGCAGGCTCTGTGGATTTCTGCTGATGGAGACCCCTATGAATGCAAACAGCAGGAACATTTTCCTGTCACCAAAGGGGACAGCCCTTCAATGATCCTAGTGCCAACCCCAAGTGCAGTGAGGGTGACTTGCTTAGAAAAGTCACAGAAAGGAAGTCTAAATGAAAATCTCTGATTCTTGTTAATAAACTCCTAGAAGCTAACCTCTCCACTACAGTACACTAAGTCCATTGTTTCCTAGTATGTCTTTCTGAGTTGCAAAACCCTCCTTTTGCAGAGCTGGATGTAGCAAAAAATCTGTCTTTAGAGTCTATTAGAGTTTCTCCTCCCCTCAAAAGGCAGGGTTTATTTGTTCTTATTGTTTGACACTTTGAAGAAGGCAGATTTCAAGGCAAAAGACACTGTTCAGCTGAGATGTCAAAAAATAATCTTACTCTGTCACAACAGAAGGATGTTTGGGCTTTGGCCTCTAACTCCAGCTGCCAAATGGACACTAGAAAGACATGGACACTATATGTTAAGTTTCCAGCTTTTATATATTTTCCCAAGAAAGAAACTGCTTGTTTTCTTTATACCACACAGGTTGCTCAGGGTTGCAAATTCAGTGCCTGTTGTCTGGGAAAAAAGCCTCCCAAGTTTTGCAAAATTACTTGAAAACAGCTCCAACCTTAGAATAGAAAGTAAGTTACAAAGCCAGCCCACTTACAGGACTATCCTTCAGTTTTTTACTGGAGGATAAAATAATCCTCTTCCTTATTTAACAAAGAGGTTAAGAATCTTGCACATGAAGACTCCTGGAACAGCAGGAAGAACAAGAAGAAAGTTTTACCCATTTTGCAGGCACAATCCATGCTTCTTTTCATGCCTGACCTTTACCACTTCCTTAATGGCATGGGTGAATGAAATATCTACAGGGCAGTAAGATAAGAGGTTGGAAAAGGGCCCCAGAAGGCAAAGTTTTCTGAGTATGCAACCAATGTCTTCTTAACCACTGCAAAGTTAGGTCCAAATTAGTGGTTATAAATATTGTGGTGAGACAATTTCAAGCATGCTCCTATTTGATTTTAATATCTGCTGTCACTGAAGAAAGAACACCATAAGTTAACCATGACTTGTCTGTGTCTCTCTGAAAAGATGTCAGGGATTTTTTCATTGTGGGGATCTTGGTTGCTAGAGAAAAGGGTCGATTTGTCTCAGAAGTAGAGTCGTGTAATTGCAGATTTCATTCAGTTCCTCCCTTTGTTATCAATGACACACCACGACCATTTCCAGAGGCTCTGCCTGTGGTACCATAAAAGGGGCCACAATACCAATTTAGATCTTCTAAATCCCAAGCACAATAGCTATCCCCTGGACCAGCTAGGGGGAAGATCATCACCACTGATTTTATTTTATACCTGGTAGTTGGTAGCCGGTATAGCCTTCTAATTGAAAGAGACATCTGCCTTCAAGTGCTAAAATTGAGTTCAGAGTAGAAGTAAAAATTCTGTACCAGCCATTTCCTTTTCCTTTCTTTCCGCATTTCATTCCAATTTTATTCTCACTGGATTCTTAGGGATTTGTGAATCTGATTCTGCTAACCAGAAATCTTATTTCTGCACAGAACTAAACTTGCTACTTTATACAGTTGCAAATTGCTCTTTACCCTTTCTGTCTGTGAGGACAGTTTTTCTTAGGATATTTCTTCCTCTAGGAAGTAGGAGATCTGTGTGGTGGTAATCCCTCTTATATTATGTCTTTGATGAATGAGACTTCTGTTACAGTTTATCTAAGGTTCTACCTAAGGTGAAAGAGTGACTTGGTACTAACCTGATAGAATCCAGATTTTTTTTTTCTAGTTTTATATTTATGAGCTCATGGGGGTTTTTTCCTGCAAAGACTCAGTTTTCTGTGTCACTGCAACAAATTGCCACCCTTTTTCTCAAGTGGCTGATAATGAAAAGGGTGGTACCAAAATTGTACTTGTGAGAAGTAGAAATCAACAGGAGACGTTTTATGTCAAAACTGAAATAAGACACTGAGATTTTTCTCATGCTGTTTAGACTGAGTAAGTAGAGTGCACCTAATGTCCAGCAGTATATTTCATTGATTTAGCAGTAAAGGTCAATGAGGCAGACCATATCTTGCTAAGGAAGAACAATGTATTTACCTGCCAGGCAAAAAGTTTTCTAATTAAGAAGCACAACATAAAGATTTGCCTGAAATGCACCAAGAGGAGGCTGTAACAAAAGAATCCCATAAAGCCCAGCCATCCAAAGATGGGTTAGATATCTGATGTAGGCATCAGCTGATCCATGAGCTACAGCCTGTTGACTGCACAGAGTTCCTGTATTATTTTTTAAATAAAACCTTTGCAAGTGTGTAGTCTACTCTTCCATTGCCAACAAAGAAATATCTGCCTGATTACAATTATTAGAAGCAGGAATTATCTCCTATTGCAAAGGTGCTGACTGTTCTGGAAAAGCATAATGTCTGTTTGGATCAATAGTTTGAGATACCTGCACGAAGAGAATCTGGATCAGAGACTTTGTTAAAATACCTAACACCCAAGTGGATCTGCCTTCATTGATCAAAGTATATTCTGAGAGAGCCAACATTATTGCAGTGCCTTGATGGGTGATATCTCTATTAGCATATTTTCCATAGAATCCTTTAAAAAAAGAAAAAAGAAAAAAGAAAAGAAAAAAAATTGTACAGTGTGAATCCATACACAGACAAGCATTCAAAGCAGAAAAGTAACTGGGAGTTTTAGACATACTTTATCCACACACACATTATTTATTTATTCTTGTCCATGTCTTCCTCAAGTTCTTAGGCACTTAGGAATCTGCAGGTTGAAACTGGGGAATGTGCATACTGCACTGCCCCATATACTCAAGTGTTAGATTAATGAGAAGATGGGGGGAAAAATACACTTGGACTTCCAAAATGTATTAAGAGAATCATTGTAACAGCATGGAATAATTTGTTTCCTCTATTTGTCAATGCTGACACCTTGCCAAAATACTGCGTCTAGGTTGGTAAGAATATAGAGACTGACAGCAAAGAGAATAAAAAGGAGTATAACAAGCAATGAAAAATATTTGCTACACTGTCTTTTAAAGACTGAGTCAAAAGATCAAGTTCTACTACATTAAAAAAAAAAGACACTAAAAATAAGACAGTTTTCCCTAGAAGAAAATTTTACTGAAAATGATCAGTCAGATTTTCTCTGTTGCTGGTTGGTTGGTTGGTTTAGAGAGAGGGCTGGTAATAGATGTTTATCAAAGGTGATCAGTTAGTATGAGAAGTTTTCATAGAATCATAAAATGTTAAGGGCTAGAAGGGACCTCTGGGACCATCTAGTTCTAATTCCCCTGCTGTGAGCAGGGACATCTCCCTCCAGACCAGGGTGCTCAAGGCCTTGTCCAACAGGTCCTTGAACATTTCCAGGGATGGAGCATCCACAGGTTCCCTGGGCAATCTGCATGTAACCTGAAAGGCCAATTATAAACAGGAAAAAGGGTTTTCTTGGTGAGTTTATAAAATCCTTTTCATTGTATATTTTTGTGAGAGGGGAGTAGCCAAACACCTTTCAAGACAGGGTTTCAAGTATTATTTTCCTTCTTATAGGACAGACAAAGGGGACCTTTTAAATGTCCCTTTGAGGCAAATGTGTTTGAAATTCTTTTAGATTCAATTCCATGTTGTGCTACACCCAGATCATCATCAAATAACTTGCTTTAAAGTTAATTCTTAGGATTCTCTTGTACTGCAGGAACATTTAGCTTACAACATTTATAATCCAGTTCCAGAGATATTTTAATATTGATTTCAAGGCCAAAAATATGCCCTCAAACAAAACAGTTCTTAATAGTTTCTCACAGTTGTTCCCTGATTTTATTACTCCCAAAACAACAGTGATATAGATTCTGTCTTTCTTTTAATATGAGAAAACTGGATTATTTTCATTTCTCTTTATTTAAGATTGGTTCTGTTCATTTCAAAGATACTCAGCATTTTATTTCCTTTGAAGAGATCACAGTGTATCAGGAAACAATTTCAAACAAGTAACCCTTGAGGTCAATTTTTGTTACTGCTGTACCTTCCCAATCTTTCTATTTAAATGAAGAGTCAATAGCAAAACCAGTATTTTCTTTCCTTTTTATTATTCTAGGAGTCTCCTAAACCATCATATCTATCGAAACAATTCTGTTGTTGAGATAAAAATATTTCTCTATACAGTATCAGAAATTATGATAATTTCTAGCAGCCACAAGCTGTGTTTAAACCTCAAAAATAATAAATAATTCGAACCACTAATACACAGGCCATTGCTTGTCATTTTCTAGTGATTGTAAGCATTAAGTTTATATTTTCTGCACGCAGACAATTTTTGTACACTTTTGTTGTTGTTGTTGCTGAACTGAAAGCTTTAAACTAGATTTTTGTTTTCCTGAAAGGTCAGCATCTTCATTCAGAGGAAGTAACTGAACTGAGCTAAGGATTTGGATATTTCAGTCTTAATATTGCTTCTAGTAATGAAAACCTTTGCTGTTGATGACTTTCCTCCCATCCCCCATAATGTTTCAAACTACTTTGAAAAAATTAGTTACAAGGTTTGCACTCTTAATGTATTGCATCATAAACTTCAATACTAATTGTGTTTTAAAAATAGAATGTGAAAAACCACTGGAAATTTGAAGAGCTAGCCATATTTTCACTTGCAAATAATATCTTTTTCTCATAGCCTGTACAATATGCAACATGTGGAACATGCGGATGGTTTTGTTGTGTTTTGGTTATTATACAAAACTAGCTTCAGGAATTTGGAAACTATTTCAAAGACCTTTTGGTGTCAGTGTATTGAGATATCACTCTGGTAGGGGATGTGCTTCAAGATTCCATTGTGATCAGGCAGATGAAGGTGGGCTCTCCAGAATTTTTGACAATACATTTAGAGTTTGGTAGAAGAAAAGAAGTAAGAAAAAAAACCTCAACTTCCAATTCTTTCTCGTGATCTTTGCACAAATCTCTGAATGTTGGCTTGTCTGGAATTTATTTACCTATTTTGCACCAAAAAAGATAGTCAGAAATAAATGGTAAATTCCCTTTTCGGGTATTTATTATAGACCCTTCTGAAAGGTAACTTCAAATTATTAGCAGATTAAGACAGAGTGTCTAGCTTCAAATAACTTGAATCTGGCAGATGTTGTTGTTGTTGTTGTTGTTGCTGTTGTTAAAAATTCTTAGTGGAATTTAATCTCTGTCCATAAAACAATCAAATGGGAAATAATTAATTTCTTTTTCCAGAAGTTTAATAGTAAACAAACATCAGAAATGTGACAATATTTCTGTGGATTGTGGCAACAGTTGCCATGAAGAAAAACAGGCCATTTTCATTTAAACCCTTTTTCTTCTCAAATGAAAGGGAAGTTAAGATATTTTACTACCAAGATGTCTTAGTTTAGCTTTAGGTAAATCTCCAATTATAATTTAATTTGTTGTTTTATTATCATATTTTGATTTGCTCAATCAACATTTATTGCTTTTCTCACTCAGTTATAACTTGTACAAGTGGGGGAAGAACTGGGGAGTACAATAATTAGGGGAAACAAAACCCCTGGAGTCATTAGTTCTGTAGTTGGCTTCATGATATATTTTGCATTTTGACAATTGACCATGAGCAATGGAGAAACCTACTCTATCTAAATGATGAACTTTCTGTAACCATTACCTCTAAAACATCATGAAAACATCTCAGTGCACTCTTACATGATCAATTACTCTCTCTGCTCACCATCACTTTTGTTTTGGGATATGGCACCCTACCCTCAAGGCCCTGCAAAATGCATATTTACCCCTCCATGGAGTATGCCAATATCTACTCTATCCAGCAGGAAATTAGGAACGTCTACAAAAAACAGCACTGAATATATACAATCATAATTTTGAAGAACAGACCTAGTCTGGAAATAAATTTTCATTTCAGTGGTGACAGAAGGACTTAATGCTGAGTTGTACAAAGCATGAGTTGTCCAGTCATGTCTTCTGAGTTAATGTCAGGTATCTTATCTTCAGAGCGCTTATAACCACTTTCAGATACTTAAGAAAGTGAGTCTTTTTTTTTAATAATACACGGAGTAGGGTTTTTTTGTTGTTGTTCTATTCAGAGAATTCTTGGGTTTATTAATATTTGGTGTTCTCTATATGATAAATGAAAGACAAGACTTAAATTTTAGCCATCAATTCCTAAACTTTGAAGTCAGGCTGCAGTTAGAGGTCTAATCATAATAATCATGGAGGGGCATAGCTTTCTCCTGAAGATTACTGTGACATGTACCGTTTAATTTGGTAATGAATTTCTACCAAAATGAACTTGATGAAAATGAGAGATGGTGCTTGACAGTGTGAAGTGTTCTTTGGTCTTTTAAATATAATTAAATTTTTTAAAACCTTAATATTTTATGTAGATGCATTTGAAGACAATATTAGATTTTTTTTTCAGTAGAGTTAAAATGAGTTTATAATTAGAAACTTGTTCTGTTGGCCTAAGACAAAAGCTGAAGTCCAAACTCCCCTCTGAGCACGCACCTTAAAGATCTGAAAATCATAGCTGCTGTAAACATACTTACATCAGTATAGCTTAGCTACTACATGTTTTACATAACATATGCAAGTTAGACCCTATTTAAAATTTATGTCTCTCTGAATTCATTATTTTTCTGGAAGTCTATTTGATTTCATAGTAAAGAACAGTTTTCTCACTACTGAAGATGCAATATATCAAGATAATGACAGGTACAAGCAGAAGTCATCACTTTCTCTCAGCACGTACTACATCCATCAGAATGTCATTTTTATCATGTGATTTTACAGTTCTTCAAATCTTCTCTAAAAAGTACAACACATAAACTACTTTCAGCAAGCACTAACGAAGAAGTCAAAGCGTGGGAGAAGCAAGTTTTGACATTAAATATTCCTGCTGTTTTCCTTTTGCATTTAAATATATAAATCTGATTTCATTAAATCTGATTTTGCATTTAAATAATCTAATCTGATTTCTTGTTTGTTTTTATTTTCAATTTGGCTACAGCTTAACTGTAGGGCTATTTAGTTTTTGCTGATTTTCTGTCTGCATTTATTTACTCAGTGAGTTGATTGCTTATCCATTACTTGTATTTTTTTTTCCTTCTTTGCTTCTTTCTCCACCTCTCTAAAGAATACATTTCATATTCTTTTATTATTTTTTATTTTCCAGAAAATTTAAAAATATGAGGCTGCAGATAAAAATACTTCTACAAGCAGTCAACCTAATGCTGTAATGAAACCTAATGATGTAAACTTCAACTGATTTCATTTGGAGTGAAAAATCAATCACTCTGATACCTCGAAAATCCTCAGTGTTTCACTTCTTTTCTTTCTTAAAGTAGCGAGGACATTCTTCAGTTTTCCCAGCTGCTGCAAATGTATTATTGCTTTCCATCAAATTTCATTTTTACAAGAGTGCACATTTACATTTTGCCTATATTCATACATTAGATTTTTATTGCCCCACACTAAAATTTACTGCTCATTGATTTAGTATTCATCTCTGCACTACCCTCTGTGAATTAATAGGTGATTAGCCTGACTTCTTTAGCTATCTGTGGTCAAAAAATCAAAAATTGTGCATTTGTTATGTTAATGTATAGGGGGAATTTTTAAGGATCAAAATTGATATTTTCTTATGCCATATTCATCTACATCATTAGGATTCTACACATCCATGGGTGCCAGAATCCCCTGTGCTTCCATATTTCACTTACAGTTTTTCACAGCATAAAGCCATTCGACAACTTTATTATTCTTTGGGAGAAAAACTCAAAGGAGGAATGTCCTATGCCTTATAGATATTTGGATGCCTCAAGTCAGCCTTTACTTATATCTTATGAGGAAAATGGGCTTCAGATCCACATCTGAGGAAAAAAAGGAACAAAACAACACCTCCTCTCAGATACCTTTAAAAGGCATGCATTTAATACATAAATGTACACTATAAACCCAGAAGTTAAATTCAGTAAGACCTGTTTGGTCTGCCAACAGCTAAAACTCCCCAACAGATAACAGAACTTCCTTGGCTGCTCAACCTGTGCAGCCAATAGCTCAAAACATACACAGTGAGAACTGCAGGAACCAGTCCTGGCCCTGGAGTGTGAACTGTCTCCCTTGATCTTCCAGCACATACATTTCATAAAGCATCAGCCACAGGCAAGTTGCCACAGAGCAGTGTTTTGCTGTTTAAAACAAGGATGTGGCACATTTGGAGAGAAGAACCATTTTAAATGACATTAGCACTGTTTTGTAACTCTCCATGAACCTTTGAAAACAGAAAGCACTGATAAACTAGTAAGGCCAACTTTGTGCTTAGATTTCCATGACTCAGGGTGCTGTGCAGTGTTGAGGCAAATGTTTGTCCCAGAAAAGGCAAAGTAGGTATATCGGAAAATCTTTTTCTTTTTTATTACAGAATAATGGCCAGAGTACAAGCTATATCTCCCTTTTATTACAATGACTACATTTCCTACACCAATTAAGTGTTTTGCAAAGTGAAGTGAAAAGAAAATTAAGTGTAGAGTACATATTTCCTTCTTTTCCTTCTGGGAAAACAGTGAATTCTTTATAACTGAGAGCTACAAAGGGTTCTTAATAGCTGAATGTCACTGCTTACTATATTGAAACAAAAAATATTTTTCAACTGTGCTCTCTGGACATGAGCATTAACCCTTCCAGTAATAAAGCAAGGAGCCTGTTAAGATGATTGCAGACAGAAGCTTTTTGTTACTACGGGAGTGGAGAGCTAATGAGCTAAAATGGCAGTGAGTACTCCTGCCCTTCTGCCCTGCAAGGTCTCACCTGTGCTCACCACCAAGGGAAGCAAGGCCAAGTCCTACACTTGTGGACATTCAGGTCTGTTTTGTTGTGGACAGACTTTGGAGCCAGTTGTTCAGTGCACCACAGCAGCATCCTGTGTGTTCTGCCTCCCCTTGCCTCCCAACATTCCCCACAGCCCAGCAGCACTGAGAAGCTCAGAAGGTCCAAGGAAATCGGTCTGTTGGGAAATAGGGCCAGCAGCCATCCACAGGGCTGGCATTCTGTTATTTAGGCAGGGACAGGGGTAAGGTTCTACAGAGGGTTCTGCTGTGTACCTTCAATTTTAATTCAGAAAAATCACTGGCACAGGTGTCCTTGTCAAAGCATTGTCCTTCATGGTGTCCCTTAAAAGAAGATAGATTAGTCTAGATGCAAGAAATAAAACACTTCATCATAATAAGTGAACCATAATTCAGTGACTGGGGTGAGAAAGAACATATTGTTAAACATTTAAAAATACCAGATGGGAAGTTTAACTTACTCATTCCTGTCTCAGAGTCTACCTAAGACTCTCATTCTTTTTGCCAAATGCATATATTAATATTTCTCCTTAAACCCTCCGAGACTGAGAATGTGTTACATAAAAAAATTAACAGAATTAAGCAGAATGATTTTGATAGATGATTTTGTGAAAGCTGGGTGCCATGAAAGCTGCTGGGAGTTTCAGTATTTATTCAAGTATAAAAGCTGTCCTTTCTGAGTGTGGTAGATTTAACCTAGCTGATGGTCAAACACCCACTCATCAAGTTGTTTGTTCACCTGCAGGGGGACAAGAAATGAAAACAGGAAGAACAGGCATGAGAAAGATCACAGGTCAAGCTTAAGACTGTAAAATTGCTTACCAAATGCCAATGTGGGCAAAATACACTCAACTGAGGGAAAACTAGCTTAAGTTGTTGCTAACTAAACTAAATACTATTAATGTGACAGTGAGAAGCAGACAAACCAACCACACCTTTCCTGCCCCATTTCCAAGTCTCAGCTTCAGTCCTTCATTCTTGATTCCTCTGCTTCCACCCTTGTTAGCACCACACCTTCAGCCCCTTTGGCAAGGATACGGGCAGAGTAAAAGTGAGGACAGGGTTAGGGTCAGCACATGGTGGTTTTTCTCCTTGAAGTGCTGAGTTGTGACAGTTTCTGAGTCTTTATGCAATGTCTGTGAGAGATTTGTCTGTTTATAGATATATATATATATATATGTATATTAGCTTTTACACGTGTTTGAAAGTTTGATAATTTAAAATTATTAAATGACAACTACTTATTTTGTCTTCCAGAAGCTTGATTTTTCACAGACAGAATCTCAATGGTCAGTCCTCACAGCTGGTCTTACCAAGCCTGTAGTGGTGTGTTAGCTCTGCACAGATATTGTCTGGTTGCAGGCCAGACAGTGTGAGCTGAACATTCATACTACTTGCAAAGTTCAAGTTTTGAGTTCAGACCAGTTGTCAGCCTGCCCAATTTTGCCTTGCTTGGAGACTGAGATTTCTCAGTCCCTGAAGGATAATAATTACTTCTGTGCTTATTTCATAAAAATCAAGGTATTTTAGAAACAGATACATTTCCTACGGACACAGGATCTGGTCAAAATGCTTATTTCAGAAGGTTGTAAGTGAAATAGTTAAATAAATACTTAAATTTATATATCCACCATACACATCAGCTCCTTAATTAAGAATCTGCTATCCCTTTAGACAAGTTAGATGCAGTTAACTTATCTTTCTCTCAGCTATCATGTTTACATTCTCTTAAAAATAAACTTAACAATGAAGTATGAGGTGCATTCAGCTGGCACAAAGAGAGCTTAGGGTAAACTGACACAAATTCTGTGATTATTCCAAAGAAAAGAATACTTGGGTTACGTGCAAATCCTGTTCTGCATCTTGCAGATGAAATTCAGAACTTTTCTCGGTCTTGATTTTCTGTCTAGATGAGTGCTCTACATACTAGGAGTTAGCAAAAGCTTTAGAAACGACACCTCTTGGCACCTCACAAATTCAAGTGTTTTAAAAGAGGTTTAACAGTTCCCAGCAATCAGCATCTCTTGCTGGCTTCCTGAAGTTGGTTAGAGGAGTATTTGTAGTATTTTGTATCTTTTTCTTAATATATTTACTTGTCAATCTTTTTCTTCGTAGCAATCTCTTTTTCAATCCTCTTTTTTTTTTTTTTTTTCCCTGCATCTGTGACCTTTTCCTATGTGGTGCTTTCCCTTCATGGCCTGGCATGCAGAACTGTTCTCTTCACAACATCTGTATTTTTTCCTCAAACCCCTACCATCATCAAATTTCTAATTTCTTTTAAATGTTAAAATCAGTTGCTAAACAGCATGTAGGAATCACTTCTAAATGTGTGTGTATGGCATTTTGGAAAGGCCTTTAGGAGGCAAAATGTCACCAGCACAGCCTTTTGGTTAGAATGAGAAAAAGAGTAATAAATTATTTATGTCTGGTATTTTGTAAGAACAGTTTCATTTGATAGTGTTGTATTTCATTTGGACCTAACCTAGATAAAATTACTTGTAGGAGCAGTTAGTATGACAAAAATTAATAAAGCATATTATTATAGGAGGGGAGACAATTTTTTTGAAATATATATATATATTACAAGTCCCTAGTGCCCACAGGGTCTGCACACTTGAAATACAAGCAAAAAAAAAATTTGAAAACTCAAAAGAGTAACAAGCATGGTTATTGCAATACTGCAAAGTATTGTCATTGCTATGACTAAACTGCAAGTAATGCAAAGAAAATTTTACATGTTCTGGACAAGTGGTTGGAGAAAATAAAAGGAATTGTTCAGAGAAGGCAATTCATTGATCTTTGGATGAAAAACTAGATGTGGATTTAGGACATATTAAAGGTTAATGCTCCATTCAACCAGCAGATAGGTAGTGCTGAGATCTGACTTGCATTCCATCAAGCCTCAGTATAAATGACAGGCATCATCAGCACTATAGTATAGTCTATAATACAGCAAAAAACAACAGCAATACCAAAACATACGGCATAACATAGTGATTAATGTTTCTTGGATGAGGTCTCTTTTAAGCTTAGACTCTCTGTGACTGTATAACTTGGGCCTGCTTGGACATAGAGACTTACCTAGCTGCAGGATCTTTGTCGTGACAGGAATATCTGATTGCTTTTGTAATTAGACAAATGCTTTCTAAGTTTTAAGCAGTAGTCAAAAGGCATAAATCCAAAACCTTCTCTCACAAAAAAAGATGAAACAAAAAAACAAACAAATGCACTTGTTTCATTTCTTCAAACCAAGCTCCACATACTAAAATGCAAGCTTTGGGGTGCAGGTGCAAAGCAAGGATGCCCTGCATGGTTCTATGGGGTCTGACAGTCAGAAAGGCTAAGGGTTGCATATGCTACCCTCATTAAAGGGCAGAAAGGCCCAGAGCCTTACAATGCAGTATCATAGGTATAGGAAAAAGAAGTTTGTAATGAGCGTGATTCTGAGATAGACTTGTATTTTGCAGTATAGCTGGGGTCAGCCTTCAATGAGAAAAAGGGGAATTGCATGATTTAATTTTCTCTTGCAATATGCTATAATCGTCTCAACAAATCTAAATTCAGATTACTATTTGCACTTTTCCTTTGTGAGAACACTGATAATTTCAATTAATGATCAGTGAGCTCTCCCCAAGAAGAGCACTGTATACTCAGGACAGCAGCATTAAAATGAAAATGAAAATGAGATGTATGTTCCTGTCTTGCTTAGGAGTGGTCTATTAATATCCCTAAAGAAATATAAATCTAAATTTCTTCCCTCTGACTGTTCACACAGCTACTGCCCAGGTTTTGGACTAGTGCACAGCTCACACTCAGACCTGATGTGTGCTGGGAGAGCAGCA
The DNA here is from genome assembly GCA_013399915.1 of Illadopsis cleaveri. Taxonomy (NCBI): domain Eukaryota; kingdom Metazoa; phylum Chordata; class Aves; order Passeriformes; family Timaliidae; genus Illadopsis; species Illadopsis cleaveri. The sequence goes on from VXBB01012726.1 coordinate 158,624, forward strand.
CCATTAGGTCAGCAAGACAGCCACAGGTAGGCAGGACAGGATAGACAGGACAGCACAAAGGTCATCATGCAGCTGGTATCACCTGCTGCTTGCTGTGTCCTCCAGCCATTGTCTCCTCCATCCTTGCATATTAATTGCCTGAACTTTCTTCTGTTTTCATTAATTTATGGAAATGACAAGGACCAAATTTCCAAGCCAAAGGTTATAAATGCATCATGTTACCTAAGGAGATTTTGAAGCAGATGCTGTGGCAGCCAGACTGCTGAGGCTTTCATTCTTTCCTGTGGGGCACAGGGGACACCTGTGCTGTGAGGGAGGAGGAGGAATGTGCACTCCCACCCTTTGCAAGGTAAGGGGTTTGGTCATTGGCATGCGAATTAAAAGTTAAAGAAATTGTGTGTTATGAATTACTGAAGTAAATTCATCTTAGACTAGCCGTTACAAGATTGAGTGTTTGTTTTCCTTTCCTCAAAAAGCAGAGTTTGATTTACAGAGTATATTGTCCTGTAAACTTAAGAGGTTCAAATGGACCGTGACACCACTCCTAGTGCTTGTTATACCTGCTACAGTCCCAAGTCATTAATTTGCAAACAGTATACATTTTTTCAGCCAGGACTGTCAATTTTCTAAGTTTAAAGTCTGACTTCCTTTTCTGTCTCTCTGATTAAGCCAATTATTTCAAGTATTCCTTGGTGGGGGAAGAAAATTTGGACAGTGACATCTTTGAAGACTTTTCTCTTGCATGGTTTCACCATAACAATTTGGTCTTGCAGGTTCCTAATATTTTCTAGACTCTTAGGACCATCCTTTAGTTCAACGTCTTCTTTTTGGTCTTACTGCTGACTGAATTGCTGGGTCCTGTATATCACTTATAGTCCTAGCCTAGTAGCCTTCTGCTGTTCTGTGGTGTTACAGGATTTTTCACATGGGGTATTGATCACTCAGAACTAAGTATATTGAAAAACAAGAATTTATTGTTTTCTGTAAGCTGTAACTGTTCAATTATGCTGCATTTAAATAATTCATGAGTAAATAGGGTTTCTGTATTACAGAATGTCATCCACTCCATCTTACAAATTTTATTTTGATAGCTTTTTCCTAATGTCAGCTTTCTAAATTCCTGTATTTATAACTGACATCATCCCTTGCAATTCAACAGAAAAAAACAGCACTCCTTGTAACAGTAATTTCTGAACAAGCATTTTCTTTCTGTTCTGTATATGGAGATTGGAGTTTTATTTAGGCAATGAGTGTAAATCTCAGCTAAAACTAGAAAATGTTGCTGTCAAATGCTTATTCAATGCTATTTCAGTACTGGGATAGCAAACTAAAAATTATAATATCACGTATTGCTTCTTACTGAGGATGCCTAAGAGATCTAAAAATTCCTATGGATTCAGCCTCAAGAATCCCATAGGTACTGCATACTATAGTGGCACAGAAATCCACAATGCTACATGGCAAACTGAAATCAGATCCAAATAGAATCATTGTTTTGTGGCTAAGGAATAAGTTTTCTTTCATTGTATAAAGTAGATTTTCACCTAATTTTCACCCAAATGTGCTTTCATAATTAAGGATTAAACTTTTTTGTCTGGTACTACTGCTGTGAACAATGTTAAGACAAACAGGATCACATACTTATTTGGACCTTAACAGATGATCAGTCTATTAATTTCTTCTTTCAATCCATACAACTGTATAATTTCATATCTATTTAATTAGGTAATGTATCTTTTATTTTTCAGGCTATTACCTTTAGAGGAATAATAAAAAGGCTTTTCAGATAGTGAGGTAGCAAAACCTTGTCAAATCCCCAGATTTTATTAGTTCAGTTTACAGAAACATTACATGTTGTGGAACCTGAAGGAAGTATACTAGAAAGATGTTGCAAACTATCTCTTAGTTTCTGTCCAGGAAATACTAGATACAATTTAATTTTAGGCATTGTTCTTAACAGGAAACAGTCCCAAATCTATATTTATAAATTATGAATACATTCAGTTTGTTTTATGGGTTTAGTTTTATCTGGGTTAAGGAAGAAAATATCATGGTGTAACAAGGCCTTGACTAGGCCATGTGAGACATGAAAACCATGCCAATAGTAGTTGGCATGGTAAAGGATTTTTCTTTTGAGTTTATTACAGGAACATGGCTACTTCTTATCTTTAAGCAGCACTTTATTATCATCATAGAGCATCTGAAATTTTACTTCAAGACTGCCTTTTAGCAGACAGTTTCTGCCTACTCATCACTCCTATACTCGAGGTGAATGTTTTATCTTTCTTTACAAATGAGGTAGAAGTTACAATGTCTTTGTCAAAGACTTCATTTTTTCTCCACTGAGAAATTGACATAAATGAACATAAATAATATTTACTTTATCTGAGAAGAACAATCAGCTGATAGAAGTTTGTGATGGTGCTGTAGCTCTGAAAAATGTGGTAAACACAGTTAATCATCTCATTCAGAAAGGATGGCTACAACTGCTAAGCAAACACCCATGGAAAGACTTAAGTCTTGGTAGATCTTGCAGGAAATATCCTTTTTTTATTACAAAAGGAAAAGTTCATCCTGTGTTTACAGAACGCAAAACAGATCAAAAGACTGAATCACTTATTCAGTCTCTTCTTCCATAAGAAGTTTCTTTTTTAATAAATTCTAACTTTCTGCGGTGAAGACTCGGAAGTTTAAATAACACTTGTCATCAGTTAGAAAGGCATAGAGCACCTTCCCATTGAAGATGGGTTGCAGAAAAATTTAACTGCTGACAACTAAGTTCATTTAAGTGTGAGGAAACTTAGTCTTACAAGAGTCCTACAGCTTGACCGGGAGGTCCTAACATTGCAGGGAGGACAATGAGAAAGACCACCAACATTCAATGGGGTAACAGAACGGCTGAGGATAGGACACTTCTCAGAAATGATGGCTATAGAATGACATATGCTCCTACTTTCCTTAACTGCAGAAATCTCACCAATAAAATTAAAGCAAATACATGGAAATGAAAGGCAGATGGAAGCACAGGAAATAAAAATTAACTCAGAAACCTTGCATTCAGTCAAGTTGCAGCCCACTACAAATGGTTTCTTATCAGGAAAAGAGATGGTGTTATCACCTACACTTACAATGGTATCCTCTGATATTAAACATTTATCAAACTCTTGCTGAAAAAAGTCTAGTAGATAACCCTTGTGAATGTATATTTCTCAGCCAGACAGTTTGCACCTGTAGTTCACTTTTTTTTTTAATAACGTGGTGGGAGTGATCTTACGTATTTTTTTTTCCTTCACACCTGGAACCTCAGTAGACAGTCCGCATAGCTGGTCTTACCAAGCCTGCAGTGAGTTTTGAGCTCTGCACAGCTATGGGTTGTAGGCCAGGCAGTGTGAGCTGAACAATTGCACTGCTCCTAAGGTTCAAATTTTGACTTCAGACCAGTTGTCAGCCTGCCTAATTTTTAACTTCATTGGAGACTGACATTTCTCAACTTGCTGAAAACCTTCCAAGGAAAGCACTGATGTCATTTATCCAAACTAATGCAACAGACGTAAGCCAACACAGTTGACCGACTGAACTAAATGAAGTATTTATGAAGAATGAAATGACTACATCATATAGACATAAAGGAATTGAAAGAATTTTGTTTATTTAATAGGAATGAGAAAAGATGGGGAGATGTAATTGCAGCCATCCATTGCATTGAGGTTGAGTTATGCAAAAGAGGGACATAAAATAATCTCTAAGATGCACAATGAAAAGATGAGACATATTCATAGGCTGCAGCAAAGAAATTCTAGATAGATATAAGGAAAATACCTTAACAAACAAATGCAGTGGTCAAGGACTTGGACCAGTGACTTCAGAAGTTGTGAAATCTTTATCCTCCAAGGTTTTTGAAATGAGGTTGTCCTGAGCAAAGTAATCTATCTTTGAAGCTATTCCTGCATTACAAACTTGAATGATCCTTTCCAAATTACTTTTTCCTATGATTTCTATGAAGTATACTTGAACAACCATATGACCAGTTCTGGGTTCCCCAGCACAAAAGAGATACAGAGTCATTGGAAAGAGATCAGTGAATGGCCACAAAGATGATGAAGGGACTGCAGCCTCTCTCCAGCAAGGAAAGGCTGGAGGAACAGGAACTGTTCAGAATGGAGAAAAGAAGGCTTCAGGTGATCTCATCATTGCATATAAGAATCTGAAGGAAGATACAAAGAAGATAGAACCAAGTTCTTTCTAGTGATATCGAGTGAGAGGACCAGAGGTAATGGACACAAACTGGAACACAAGAGGTTCCCTCAAAACTTCAGGACACAGTTTTTTCACTGGTTCAGATTTACCAGATTGTGACATCACCATCCTTGGAGACACTAAAAAGATGTCATAGTGCTGGGCAATGAGCTCTAGGTAGCTCTCCTTGAGCGAGGGAATTGGACCATCTGACTTCCAGAGGTCATTTCCAGCCTCAATCCTTCCATGATTCTGCATTGCATGCTATGTTAAAAAACAATTTTGGGGCTATATTGACAGTACAGATCAATTCTGTGAGTTTCTCTTTTTCCATGGTTACAGTTCTAAATGGTCTAAACCTATGGCAAGGACTTTCTCAATTTTTCCATCTCTCTTCAGGACAGCAAGAGGCTTTATTGTTTAATATTATTCAATTTTTTCTGCCTTGTGAACATTTTGCTTGTTGAATTAACAGTTTTTCCTCTAAGGAAATATTTTCCTGAACTGGCTGGGGGAGAGGCCACTTGAATTTGCTTTCTAGAGGGACCCCATTGAGAGGTTTCCTCCCAAAATTTGTGCTAAATCAGCACACAGTGGTATTCAATATTCAGTGATAAGTTTTGTCCAATTAAAAAAAATGGAAGTTTTATGATATAGATAATGCTAATTACTGAAAACTAATTGTCTAAATTCCAATGAAAATGGGGTTTACAAATATTCATAACATTCATAGTCTTTAATAAGATTAACTTTAAAAATTATTTTTGTTTTAGCCATAAGAAGGCATTATCCAAGATAATGGTTGAAATGTCTTGCTAGGTCCCTGAAAGTACCATGTAGCCAAACTCCCAATGAAAAGCTGCTCCTTCCCTCTCTCCATCACAGCTACCTTTTCTCCTATACTCACAGAAAATCCAAGGAAAAAAAAAATCTGAGCTTCATACTGAGATTCAAATTGAATATACTTGGCAATCAAAATTTATTCCCAGTTTGAACTCTAAAACACAGAGTTCTTTCAAGGTTAGGCAATAATTTTATGAACAAAAAAATTATGATATCTGCTGGTACCTGCGCCTGTATCAGCAATTCAATTAAATAATTGAACTGTTCTACCTTATTCTGGAAGCAACATTTTCCCTGGAGTAACTAATGTTCAAATGGAAGCAAAACCAAATGCAAACCAAGCAAATCTATGTGACATTATTAAGACAGTCTTAGGTTTATTTCTCTAGCAGTGTTGGCTGTGTAAAGCTGAAGCTGAGGTGAACATCCAGGTCTCTTATCTAACAAGACTCTAAACTGCAGCTGTCTGGCATGTTCACCATCTGAAAAAATCAAAACTTTGTGTAATTTCTCTCTTTGTTTCCTGCGTGTTTGTTTTCCTTCTTTTAAGAATTCTAGTGAGGTAAACCAGAAGAATAAACAGAGCTTTTCTGATGAATCCATAGGTAATTTACCAAGGTACACAATCTAACAAATTAATTAAGCAAACAGGTTGGCCAATAAGGATTTTTTTAAGCTCATTAGAAGTTTTTTAATTGGCTTATTTTGGAATTTTAAAATCATGTTTATTTATGTCTAAATTATTTCTTAGAAGTGTTTTGCTACAAATGGAATTGAAGAATAAAGTACTTTCCATACATCATATTTATTACTATAATGACATGTCACAGCCCAGACCAGTGTACAAATTTCTGTTTTGTCCATATCCTTGCCCAAAGAAGAAGGAACAGGAATGAACCTTTGTTTGGGTTGTTTTTGTTGGAGTTTTCTTGTTACAAATCAAAAATTTCCCTGATTTATTTATGAAATAGAAGTAATTAGAAAATAGCAGTTCAACAGGACTTGGATAAGTACACAAGGAGCATTACCAGCTGAGAACATTAGCACAGAGTAAAACTCTCTGTGGTTATTGGGATCAAAAAAAAATTTAGATATTCAAAGCATTAAAACGCAAGTCCAAAATCTGGACAAATTAAAGCCCCTCTTTAATTTTTGTAAACACCAGAACAAGGAATTCCTTCATGGATATCCACCTGAATTCACAACTATCAGGTTTGTTTGAAAGTTCTGAAATCTCTTCTCACAGTTAGGCTTCATATTTTATGAATTTTACTTCATGTGTAGTGAAACACCTCAGGAGGACACGGATGGAAAACTCAGCATCCATTCATTTAAGTAAGAATGAATAATGAAATGTAAAAGGGTAAAAAGGTAAAAAAGATGCACCTCCTGAATCAGAAAACAGTACCAATGGTTCCTGTTTCTAAAACATTTGGTTTAACTTTTCATTTGTGATTGATCGCTGGCCAAATAAACCTTGGATTGTCTACACAAATGTCAAATCCCCCATAAGATTGCTGGAAAATACTCCAGGACCCAGCAACTAGAATATGATTTACTTAGACTCTTCTTGTAGAAAATTTGATGTGTAGACTTGTATTCTTTTACTTGAGGGAAAGAACTGACTAATTGATCTGCAGTTACATGAGTGGCATCAGGAGAACTAGAGAGCATTAATAACCAGTAGAGTAACACAGACCTTCTTTGCTCTTTGAAATAAAGGACATGTTGCGAGTCTACCCTGGTAAGAAGTCCTTGTCTCTGTTCTTCTTAGCTGGGACAACTCTAGATCTTTCAAAATCCCACACCTATTCCTCCATCTATATTTATACCAGAAATTGCCAGGGGAAAACTGAAAGAATGGCTTGAAATAACCTTCACTGTTTAATTTCTTAGCACATTCCTTGACACAGTTTTGGCCTGTGTCAGCTAACACTGTCTATGTCAATGTCCACTTCATGGCATGGTATGAAACAAGAACTCTTTCCAGTTCACATTTTGTGTAAGGTTTCCCAGGAAATGCACCAGTGTGGACTTCCCTCTTGACTCCAGAGCCCAAGAACTGTCCCTGGCCTATTTTAAAGCCTTTTTCTTGGTTCCAGACCTCAAAGTTTGTAACTGACTGTGTTTTTTCCACTCGTGAATTCCATATCTCAATTCTTGGTGCTGGATGGGCCTAGAATTACCATCTATAGACAGAAGTGACAGGAAAGGTTCCTGCTGTGTTATTCCCATATGGAACAAGGCATAATACCAACCCATTAGAATATGCCTCCTATTTTAGAGTAAACAGCAGCCTGAGTTGAAACTGGCTTCCACAGTTTTGACATCCACTACTGCAGTTTTAGCCTGATTCAAATTAAACCTCTCTCTCAGTAAATTTGAACACTGAAATGCCACAGGCAGGTAAAGTAAAAGCTGAGGTTTCAGGTTTCAAAATTTTGAAATACTTTCTATGACAGTCATAGGAAAGGGCCATCTCCGGATATGTACATGAAGATAATCAGGACATGAACCAAGAACATTCCTTATTTACAATAAGAAAAACTTACGCTTGGGGAGTCAGGCTGCTTCATGTCTTGCTGCCAGCTCAGCAGTAAGAATGGACGCAGATGTAGTCTTTCCCTAATTTTTTGTTGTTTTATACTTCTCAAGTAATTCCAACTCCAATTGTTTGGCTACAGCTAGGATTTTTTAGCTGCCTAGGTAGGAAGACTGATACATGATGTCCAGCATAACTGTGGGTGTGAGAGTGATAACTCTTGTTTATCTATACATTTCCATTCTTTCAGAAACTATTTGCCTTCCTGAGAAAAAGAGCTGTATTTCGTGTTCATTCTCTAGTTACTTCTATTTCTCTTTTATCCATTTGTGACTGGGGCATAAAAGCACTGAATGGATTCTTCATTTTATTTTTATATGAGAACATAAATACACACTACAATTATGTCCCATGGATTCACAGTTGAATGAAACACTAAAGTGCTATCTTTTTTATGTGACACTCAATTTTGTAAGCTAAGCAGCAGTGTAAAGTAGTCTGAAGATCTGCTTGATCTGAAAGATAATTGCAAATACTTATGAGACTTTTAACAATTGTGATTTATTACCGAGCAGTTTATATTCAAATGCATTAATAATATTCTGAAGTAATGCAAACTCCTGACTGTGACAAAAGGATTCATAAAGACAGTTAGTGTTTCATGACATGATGAAATGACAGCTTTCACTTCAATGTATGTAAATTACTAAAAATGTGGTGTGACACCTTTGCTTTGCTGTCAAAGGTTTTCCATCTGAATATATGCCTAGTCTTCCCTGCTGCTCGATAAGACAAGTAGAATATTTTGGTTTCTGAGGAAAGCAACAAGGAACTACCATCTCAGCTTGCCGCTTTAAAAACCTTTCTTTTGTTCCATTGAAACCGTATGTGTGGAAAACAAGCCAGCAGTCAAGGTGGAGAATACAAAATGCCAAAGGGTTTGCAGAGGGTATCCAAAGTAGGCAACATAATAGTGGTTAGGCTGCTCTAGAAGTGAGCAGGGTGAAATCTAATTTAGGAATAGCTTGAGATTAATTAGATACAAAATGACTAAGCAGATAAAGGGACTAATTGAGCTGAAAATGGCTGGGGAAATGTGGAGTCCATATGGTTCACAGTGCACTTTCCCTTTCTTTGTACAAGTATTTAGAAAGAGACTGTTAAAAAGAGTGTGGGAGAAACCAAATGTCTTGGGAACACAATGGCCTCATTCCAAGTTTCAGGGAAGACTTCAGTGCTTTGTCTCTGGTTGTGTTAAGCCTCTCTCCATGCACATGGATCTCAATCTAATTTCCTCCGCATTTCTGATCAATCATCCCAAGAAAGCAGAATGGCATCTGCAAGTGAATTTTTTATAAAATGATCTGAATTTTTTTCTGTATATAGATACCGAGCAGTTTATTAATTATGAGGAAGACAATGTCTGACACGCTTATGAGCATATACATTTAATTGAGGGAAGCACGTTCCATGTGATGGGCACAAAAGAGGGAAATTCCCTCACACACACCAGATATTGGTATTAAGACATAGCCTTTGTTTACTTTTAGCTTTAACCACTCTCCCTTTCAAATTGTGCAGTATTTTTATATTTCATTTTCATGAAATGACCTGTGCTTGGAGAAAAATACTGCACAATGTGCTGAAATGACACGAAAACAGGAGCCTGTTGGGAGTGTTTCATGGGCATGGTGAGGGAAGGGTGGAGGCCACCAGAGGCAGCTCTAGCTCCACATACCAGGTCCCTCTCTGGGGACAAGTTGGGAGCACCTGAGAAGTTAAATGGGCCTGGAAATGCTCTCCCCAATGAGTTGATCAGGAAGGGGACAGGCCTCAGATGCATTACCTCTGAGCTGGCCCTGAGCTGCAGCAGCCAAACATGCAGGAGGGATGATGAATCCAGGGCTCTTACATTTACTTAATAGCTTCTCTTTGTTTGCTAGTCTTTATAATGAATTTCTGACCTTCTGTCTATAAATTGTACATGCTAATTGAATGTCTTTCATTTCTTTGGAATGTTTTCAAATATTATTTTTATAATCCTTAATGTTGAGCTTACTTCTGAACACTTGTAAATCAAAAATAAAAATAACGTCTGGGATGGTTGATATATTGTTACAGTCTCTAGAATATTTAAATCATGAGTTTATATAAAATAATGATATTGACAGGGAGAACATGGAGAAAGACGGCTAGAATTCCTATTGTATTGTAAAAATCCTCTTTTATCTTTCAAAGGTATTTTTTCCTGTAACAGATTGGGGTTTTTTACATAATATCTTTTCTCTTAGTGAGGTGTACTTCTGTCCTTTGTCAAAACAGCTACAAAATCATTAGGATATGAGGAATTAGGCTCTCCTGCCTCACAATTAGTATTACAGACTGAATTGAAAGAATTCTAACTACTATGAAGGTCAGTCACAAGGACAGGGATTTAATAAACTATAATTTGTGGTTATAGTAACAGCAATTTCATTTTAAAATTGAGCTGGACTAATTACTGTAACTTTGGTGGTTCTGATGGACAGAGGTTTATTCTTCCTTAGGTTGGGATGATCTTGGCATAGGCCAATGTAATATTATATTTAGGATAATTCACTGGATTCAAATAAATTTAGCTTTTCATCATTCAATTAGGTTTTCACTTTTAAATGTAATGGTACTAAAAAGATCTGGTAAACAACAGACACAAAATTTCAGACACAATAATAAAGGTGTCATCTTCCTTTAGGTCAGAATTGGGATTTTAGGATTTTCTACTTGGAAATCTGTTAAACAAAACTATAGAAAACTTCAAAAAGACAAAAGGATGGAGGAACTCTTGCAGTTAGTCTGGAACTGTAATACTAATACTGTAATACTAATATTCTTCCATATCTATGACCAAGCTGTTGAGGCAGCCATCAGTGTAAAATAATCTGTTTCATATAAGCAATTAACTATTGAATACCTAATTATTTGTACATTATACTTCTATCTAAACATTCTCTTAAACTGTTCTTTGGCTTTGTCAAGAAAATTGAACTATAAAATTATTTCCTCTCTGTTTTATACAAAAAGAAAAAAAGTTTTCTTTTCTTTGAAGCTATTACCCTCCTTTTGGCTTGGTAAACTTTCTTTACAGCAAATACAGGCTTCTTTCCTGAAATTCCAGGCAATATTTTAAACTTAGTTCCTGACTTCTCTTTCAGCTGCTTCTTCTAATGTTAAAATACATTTGAATGGATTTAATTTTAGGTTTGCAGCTCTCATTTAATTTCTTTTTCACTATTTTGGACACGGTGTTGCTACCTCCTTTGCAGAGAAGCTGGCTGCCTGCTAAAACTTCTCTCCATCCCTACATATATGTTGCGAAGAGACAGACTTACTTACAAAGAAAGCCCCTGTCACAAGTGTCCTTGAAGATGGCTTAACAAGAAGAATAGAAGGTGTAAAAGGGGATACAAATGTGCAGCTGTATAATTAAGAAGTCATATAGGAGAGTAGAAACTGATCGGAAAAGGCAAGGGGTAACACAGAGAAGTACAGTTTGGGTAAAACATATTGTCTAGCTATTCCTCTCCTTATTTGTATTCAAGTAACAAAGACCCAGAGAAAATACTATGTCCCCAATGAGCTGTTAACACTAGCCTGTATTACCAATGAAGAGGTAATAACTTTCCTCTAACACCTGGGGAGAATTAAGTTTCAGTGTGTGATAGCATGTATATGTATGCATGAGTATATATATATACTCATATAGATTCATGTATTAGGGTATGAGTTAGTAAAGCATAACACAAGCTACATTATTAGCATATTTCTGCATTATTGTGCAAATAATCACACATGCATAGATGCACACATGCAAAATACATATATTAACATAAATATAAAATATTGCATGTGACTTGTCTTTAAATATATGTAAAGCACTAGACACATTTTTGCCTCTGAAAGTATAGCTAGCAACAGTTAGTTTGAATTTCCAGGTATCAGAATGGCTGAGAACATCACCGGTCCAAAAATCTAAACTAATTAAAATTTTGTGCATGATCTACACCAGCAGCTTGTTGCTGAAACAGAAGTGACTAAATCTTCATGTAGAATGGGAAGAGATAAAGAAACATCCTTCAACAATCCCTTTTCTCCAAGAAGCAGACAGTCCTTTGAGTACCAATTTAGACATCTCCACTTGCTTCAACTGATTTCTGTCTGAAGATTAACATTTCAACTGATCATTATTTGGAATTTAGGAATTATAGACCTATGCAGGAGACTATATAAACAAGACACCTGCTATTTAAGGTAGAAGTGAAATAATTCTTCCATCTATTTAATTTTCAATATTGGTATTTAGACTTATCCTTCTGGAGGCAGCTAAATTTTCTACAACAGTTTTTAGTCAAATGATTCCTGACAAACATTTAAAAATTAATTTGTCTTGAATAAGCAATGGACTTCAGATAAAGGAGGTTCTTCAAGGGAAAGTATTCTACAAGCTTCCCTGCCGCACCTCCTATGTATGAATTCACAAAGAAGTATAAGTATAGGCATTTCTGAATTGAAAATTACCCATCCCTCAAAAAAAGCTGAAAAGTAGAACTTTCACGTTTCTCAAAGTCTCTGATTTCTGCTAGGAAAGTCCTTAATCTACTAAGCACTTTTTCTACAGCCTGCTAGCGACTATCCTGTCTCCTTGAGCTCCTTGAATTGCTTCTCAGAAATCAGGAATAAAGGAAAGAAAACCCTGCAGAGGAATACAAAGGGATCTGTGCAGGACAGGCTATAGGACTTGAAAAAAGGAAAAGTTGAATTTCACACTGCTCCCTGCAGCCAGGCAGTGATACCACATGGAGCTGGTCACAAAAAAATGAATGTGAGATTTGGGCATGGAATGGGGTGTTGGTTGAATTTTGAGGGAAATAAGGGCTGAGTGAAATTTGAAGTGCTTAATAACTGCAGTTGTAGAAAAAGGGGTAATGGACAACCCTTCGTCTGGGGAGAAGTTTTTTAGCAATCTATGGTGGTTGCATTAGCTGGAGAAAGGACTTGAGAGAACCAGTGAGTTACCAAATGTTCCCCACTCCCAGCATGACAGGCTGAAAGACACAAATATAACCTTGACTGCAAAAATGCTGACAAAATAACAAAGGAGTCTTTGCCACTTAATACATATATAGGTGAAAATCCCTAGTTTTCACATAAAGCTGTTTCTTTTATTCATTTTGGAGCTGTCCAGGTCTTTAGTTGGATACTGAGGGATTTTATAAGTGTGTGGGCAATATTATACATGTATGTGGACCTGAAGGACACAGGAAAGTAATTTGGATAATACATTTGAGGCTTTCAGAGACAAAATATCTTCACTGTTTCTCAGCTACTGTGTAATGAATTTCAGAAGTAAGAGACTCTTCCTTTTGTGTTTATAAAGGATGTGAGTTCTAACTGTCTGTAAAACCAGAATTGCTGGTACAGAAACTATAAAGTTTTGGAGGAATTACACCCTTGGCCACCACTAGAAAGAAATCTGGAATGTCGTAGAATAATCAAACATCATGATGGATCACAATGCAGGTGCTCCTTTTCAGACGAAAATGTTTTCCACTGAATTTCCATCACCAATTCCTTGTACATCCCTCATGCTCTCTTTGGCCTCTGGTTTGATGCACATTCTCCAGTACAGCTCAGGTTGGGAGGGCTTGAAGCTGGTGTGATTACAGCGAGGTGTCTTGGTTTGGGATGACAGGTATCTGCCAGGGAAAGTTACAGCCTCCCTTGGCATGGAGAATGTAAACCACCCCCCACCCCCTTTTCCAATTATAAATTTGCAGTTAGAGGCTTTCAGGCAAAGATTTGGGGATAGAAATAGCNGTATCCAACACTTGGTCTCCTTGGTAACTTATGGGGAAAAAATTCTTTAGAGTGAAAAAAAGGACAAACTTAACCCCCAACACGAGGTCATTAAGCCAGCAGAAGCACATGAACATTTACACAATTTTTTAAAATAAAACTTAATCTCATGAAAGAAGCAGATGAATGACCAGGATTTACGGGGCAAGTTGGGAAGGTGGAGAATGAGGATGAATAAGAATAGGTTTAGTTGTAACTGTCAAGCTTTGAATACCTCATTTGCAAGTCATCTGCTGGTTCTGTACTTCAAATGCAAAGAAAGGATTTACAAATCTACTTATTTTAATTTAGGATTTATTGGGATGATTTGTAAATTAATCATAGGAATTACATATAGCAAGTAGGATTTATAACTCATAGGGAAGATTAAAAAGTGTGATGTAGGATTAGCAAATCTATTGTATGTATATAAATATATTTCCAGATATCTAAAGGTATTACATACAATAGTTACATTATATTTTTAAATTAATGATGTATAAATCAAAACTGAGTAAAATACTTTTTTGTTTAACATAGTGGTAACATAAGACAAGTTGGTACAAAATCTAAAAAGGACACATAAACACATATAATTTGTAGAACAAAGTCAGTACAGAGTACATATTACCAATGTAAATATATGTGAAGAAGAAGAAAGAAGAAGAAAGAAGAAGAAGGAGAAGAAGAAGAAGAAGAAGAAGAAGGAGAAGGAGAAGGAGAAGGAGAAGGAGAAGGAGAAGAAGGAGAAGAAGGAGAAGAAGAAGAAGAAGAAGAAGAAGAAGAAGAAGAAGAAGAAGAAGAAGAAGAAGAAGAAGAAGAAGAAGAAAAAGAAGAAGAAGAAGAAGAAGAAGGAGAAGGAGAAGGAGAAGGAGAAGAAGAAGAAGAAGGAGAAGAAGAAGAAGAAGAAGAAGAAGAAGAAGAAGAAGAAGAAGAAGAAGAAGAAGAAGAAGAAGAAGAAGAAGAAGAAGAAGAAGAAGAAGGAGAAGAAGGAGAAGAAGGAGGGAATATACTGAAATAGTGACTTTCCCTAAGTAAATTTAATTTGTAGAAACCTGTCCAGTTGGAACAAAGCAGCAGTCTAAAATAATCCTTTCAGTGATCATATATGTGATGGTGAGAGGAAGTCAAGAGAGTGGAACTGAATAGAACCAGGGAAGAGTGCTTGCATCACATTGATTAAGTTGATTGGAACAGACAAATCCAGTGACAGTGCAGTGATCAGAAACAACAGGGAAGTTATACTAGAAGTCTGAAAAAAAAAAAAAAAACCAGCTTGCCCTCCACAATAACTCTGGGATGTCTTCCCTTTTTATTCCTTCTCCTTAAGTCCTAGGTCAAAGGAAGACTGTGTTGGTGAGCCACTGGTAGAGGCCATTTAAGCCTATGGGACTGATTCCATTTTTCAGATGGGCAAAAAGTATCTGTAATGATAGCATGAGTAATTTTAGATTTTTAGTAGTAGGGCTCTCCAGAACAAAAACTTTACATAATGACAAAAAATTACAGCTTTCTGGTAACCAGTAATCATTCAATAGAAGGCACCACAAAGTAACAGACTTAAAATTCAAGAGAAAAACAACTGGCAGTGTCATCAGAACAATCTGAAGAATTTGACTCACACTGTGAACATATTTGAAATTTTTCTTGGCTGGCACTCAGATTGCATTTGCCAGCTTGTAGCAAGTTACTCAGATTCACTCCGTGTTTGTAAACACCCTGCAGAATATATTTTTATTCCATCAAAAAAAACCCCTATTTTTATTCTGTTTCTAGATAACCACAGTATATGAGAAGGGAAGAAAAGTCAAAGCAAAACTGAGATGAAGATCTTCAAAGAAAGAAAAAAATTGAGAAAGAGACCTTCATTACGTAGAAAGCTTATTGGCAGAAAAGTCATAATTCTCTATTACTAAAAGACAGAGATTGTCTATTTGGGCTCCTACACCCAAATAAGTTTCATCAAAATTTTCGCACTAACAGTTGTAATCAGGTGTTCAGCTTTATCAATACTTCATTAATAATTCAACAAAAACATCTCAGGAATAAGGAATAAGTTTCCTTTTTATTAATGATGACTTTTACACCAGTTCTAATTTTTCTTAATTACTTAATCACTTCTTCTGCAAATGTATTCAATGGTCACAGAGTAAATGGAGGAAGAGCTCCTCCTTTGAATCACTGACAAAGTTTAATATTCAAGGAAAGTTAGGGATTTATTTTGAGGTTCCCAAATGAACTTTAAGAGTGGAAGTTAAGGAAAAGATGTTATTCCTTACTAAGGAAAAAAAGTTCTGACTCCAGATAATTGAAATGGAAGACTGACAATGCCAATTTATTCCTTCTTTAAAACACAACTGCATGAGAAAAAACGTAAGTGAAGCAAAAAGGACGAAGCAGCAAAGATTGCTTGAAGCTGAAAAACAAGTCAGGATAGCATTTTAAGCATAAACACAGATGAAAATTTAGAGTTGTGATAATTGACAGGTATTTACCTTCCCTCAACTTGTCTCAAAGCTCTTACTGCAATTAAGTTGCATTTAAGAAACACAATGTTGTCACCTCCCAGTCATCTGCAATGTTAAATCCTGCTTCATACTGCCCTTTGGGGAAAAAAAACAAACAAACCAGCCTGTGGCCTAAATATTTTCTTGTAGCACCAAATACCTTAAATTGTTTCTATCACATGCGTATTTAGGATCTGCAAAGTACAGGAGGATCATCAGCTAACAGCTTGCCACTGGTACCAGCATACCTGCCTATTTCTTCTAAGTTGTCCCGTTCTCATCTCTTTGTGCACGCTACTTCATCCTCTACAAAAGTCAAGAAAAGAGTGTTTCTTGGTTGCATCTACTTTTAATAGGACTGTAGAATTGCAGAAACATGCAATTGTCTAGATTGGACGGGAGCCCCAGAGGGCATCTCATTCAACTCAGGCAACTCATTCAACTTACTCTCAAAATAAGTCTCATTAGATCATGTTTCTCAGGGTTGTGTGTAGTCAAATCTTGAACAATTCCAAGGATATTTTCTGGACAGCCCATTCTTTCAGTTTACCTCACCCTATGGAAAGCAAAATATAATCCTTGTATTGATGTAAATCAATTGAATCAGAATTTTGCATGTTCCAATTTATCCCTCGTTCAACCTGACTTGTCATTTTCCTAGAAGAATCTGGCTTAGTTTTCTCTGTATCCTCACAAGTAACTTTGGACAGCAATGAGCTCTCCCCTTAACCTTCTCTTCTCCAGACTGAACTAACAATATTTTCTCAGTCTGTCCTAGAGCATCATGTGCCACAAGGCCCAAACAATCTTGGTGGGCCCCACTGGACTCGCTTTATGATGTCAGTGTCCTCTTTGTACTGGTGAGCCCAAAACTGGACACAGAACTCCAAATATAATTTGATAAGTGCTGAATAAGTTGGAAGGTTCACTTCCTTGAAACTTCTGGCTACACTCTTAGCAATACAGTCCAGGATGCAGCTGGTTTTTTTGCTGCAAGCGTTCACTTCTAACTCATGCTCAACAGTTTATCCAACATGGGTCCTTTTCTTCAAAGCTACTTGCTAATCAGTTCCCACCTTGTACTGTTGCATAGGGTTATCCCACTCTAGATGTAAGACTGCATTTTCTTTCACTGAACTTAATGACATTTCTATCAGGCCATTCCTCCAGTCTGGCCAGATGCCCATGTTCTCTAACATACTGATCACTTCCCACATTTGACATCATTCACAAATTCACTGAGAGAACACTCTGTCCTATCCTTCAGGCTTTAGCAGAGACCTTAAACAATGCTGGTTCCAATATTGATCCATGATGGCCACTAGTTACTGACCTTCAGATGGACTAGGCAGTGATCACAATTTTTTGAGACTTGCAGTCCAGATGATTTTCTACCCACCTTAAGAGCCAGTCCATGTTTTACCAATGTGGTGACAAGGAAGCTATGGGAGATAGTGTCAGAAGCTTTGTTAAATAAAGTCAAAGTATAAAACATTCACTACCATCCTTTTGTGAGTCACACTAGACATCTTATTATAAAAAACCATGTGATTGTTTAAGTATGGCTTGCCCTTTGTGAATTGTTGCTAGTCACTCTCTTGTCCCTCATAAATTTGGAAGTGGCTTCTAAGAGGAATTTTGGATTTTGTTTCAAAATCTTTGGAGGACTGACATGAGGCTGATCAGCTTGCTAACTGAATCTCCCTTCTGGCCCATCTTTAATATGGGTATGACACTTGCCTTTTTCCAGTCATTAAGAACTTTTCCCAGCTGTCATGACCATTAGGAGATGACAGAGAGCATCCCTGAAGTGCCATCAGCCTTCTCCATCAGCAGTGGAGGAGGCATTCCATCTGGTTCCAAGGGCTGTTGAATTTCTAGCTGGCTTAAGTGATTCCAGACTCTCCCTCTACTCTAAGTAGAGCTTCACTTTTATAGACTCTGCTAGTGGTCTTAGGGACCTGGGATGCCTGAGAAAATATGATAAATATTTCACTACTAAATATTACCAGTAAAAGCTGAGGCAAAGAAAATGTACTCCACATCCTTAGTCACTAAGTCCCCTGCTCCACTGAACAGCAGACCATTTCCCAGCCTTTCTTTAAACTGTCAATATATTTACAAAATTCTTTCTTGTTTTCTGTCACCTCCATCACTGTATTCAGCTCCACCTGACCTATGGCTTTCTTAGCTAAATTACTACACACAGAGGCAATATCTTTTCATTCCTTTTGAGCAGACTCTTTCCACCTTCTGTATATTTCTTTTTTTATATCAGACAGAATTTTCATGTTCATCCACACTGGCCTTCTGCTGTGATTGCTTAACTTTTTGTGTGTTGGAATGGACCACTCTTTCCCTTTAAGTAAGCTGTCACTGAAGCCTCCCCAGAGGAGTCTGTTGAAGCTTTCTTGGGCTCTTTGAACTCCAGGCAAGATTCCTGAGGAATCTTGCCAAGCAAGTCCACAAAGAAATGAACATCTGCTCTTTCAAGTCCAAGGCTGAAATTCAGATATATGTGTTGCTTACTTCTCTCAGGATTTTAAACTTCACAGTGTCACAGTCACTGCAGCCAAGGTTGTCCTTAACCTTAAGCCAGTTTTTATTTCCTTGGGAATAAATAATTGGTCTAATAAAGCATTTGAATTTGTTCACTGATTACATTGAAAAAAAGTCTTCCATACATTTTAGAAATCTCCTAGATCTCTTGTACCTCACTTTATTGTTCTTCCAGAAACTATATTAGCAGCTAAAGTAACACATGAGCATTGTGACCCATGATTCTGGGGCTTTCTCCACCTACTTTAAAAAGTCTTCTGAAGTTTCAGATCTGCAAGTAAAGCAGGAACCAGAACTCATAAACTTTCATCTTTCTCCATCTTGAGGGTGAACCTCCACTGCTTGTTTGACCATGGCCTCAGACTGTGTCTCCTTTGCTTCCTTGTATGGCTCAGGCTTTTGTCTCTGACAATTTTCAGTGAAGACTCCGTCAACCTCCTTCTCATTTTCCCTGATGACACACAGCCTGTACACCTCTTCGTTAAGCTCCTCCACTGAGTGACTCAGTGCCTCAAGCTAAGTAAATCTCACACAAGTGAGGTCTCCAGGCCCAGGCATTCCCCAGAGCTCTGCAGCTGAACACGGATATAACTCTCATGGACATATGTCAGGAAAAAAGTCTCCAAACTATCAATGGCACTTGTACCAGTTGATACCAAAGAGTGTACCCTCAGCATACTGAAATCATTATCAGATAATTTTCAAGCAGCCTAACTGAGCTTTGAGTGGTTTTTCTGTGTCCTTCTGTGCCCCTGCTGTGCCATGGCACATATCTGCTCTGGTGTGCTCTTTAAAATGGAAGAATAGCAATTGTTTCCTCCTCTCTGCTGCTCTGTATTCTGTTTTGCCTTTGCCTCTCAGATAGCTGAACCTAGAAGCAAAATGAAAACACATGCCAAGAGCATGTGATAGAAGAGGATTTTAACACAGAAGAGAAATTAGAAAGGTGATAAGTAATAATCCATTACTACTACTCAGTAATTCCAGCTAAAATTTTTAACCTTGCGCCTAAAAAATGTACCATACTGCACTAAGAGTTGCAGATAATGTCACTGTTTTAGCAGTTTCTTTTTTGATGTAAAATTCCTTATGAACTTGCATAGAATTGACCAACTTACCTAGCCATGTCATTGCTATGCTCAACTTTACATCTGCCAGTGCAGCACTAGAAAACAGACTGATGAAACAAAGTTCCAGACCTTAATTACTCACAATTGTATTTGTATTGATTTATTGAACACCTTGTTCATGAGCTCTCATTGCAAGGATTACACTGTTTGTGATCTTTTTACCTTTTCCTGCCGCTTGCAAATCAAACATGCATTTGAAAGTCAAGAAAGCATGTTTACATTACTGCTGTAATTGACAAAGCACACCTGTTATCCTCTCAATAGAAAAATTAAACCTATGATAGACCTTTGAAATAAAGCATGAAAGGGAAATGCCAGTTATTTGAAGTAACATGGAACATGAAATGTAGGAATGAAAGCCTGAAAGCAAATGACATGAAATACAGCATATGAACATGTGTCAAACTTATGCTGCCTTGTGCTTGCATAAGTTATTTTGCTTTTTAAGTAGGTACATCAAAGATAGTGGAAAGCTTTGTATGTGTGTGTGTCTTGGTTTTTGCCTCCTGACAGTGACAGTTCTTTTATCTTTTTATAGGTAAAAACAGTCCAGTAGAGCATCAGTAGCAAAATCATGAACAATAACAAAAGAAGTGAAATTAAGAGGGTAGAGGAAAGAGCAAAAGACCTAGGTCAAACACAGTCATACCCATCTCTTCTTAACACAGGCTTATCAAGGTTTCTTAAAACTTTCCAGTGACAGTCATTCCACCATTCTTTATGTTTAGAGAAATCCCATTTTATTCTGCAGTTAAATGTTCATACTATTTTCTGTAATTTCTTTATGGTAAGACTGGGGAACAGTTTATTTCCTTCTTCTCTGTGGCAACAAACATTCAAAAACCATCACAGTGTGCATAACCAGAAAAGAAATAGACTAGAATTTCATTCTTAGGTCACTTCAAAACCACAGCACATGCTGGTTCATTCAATGAGAGTTTTCTCACTCAATTTATTTTTTAAAATTCTTAGGGGAGAAATTTTACATGGTTGGTTATTTTTGTTTGCTTTATATTATCTTTAGTAAAAGTATCTTTTAAGAATAGGCTGCTGCTTACTATACATGGTTTTGTACTCCCTGTTTTTACTGACTTTATTGGGTCTGGTTGGGACAGAGTTGATTTCATTCATTCACAGCCTGTATCATTCTCTGTATTGGATTTGTAACTAAACCAGTGTTGAAAATACAAGAGTGTTTTGCCTATTGCTGAGCAATATTTGAACAGCAACAAGGCTTTATCTTTTTCCCCTTTATCCTGTCCCCTTCATGAGTGGGATGGTGGTGTGCAAAAAACTGGGGGAAACATGGGTGAGAGAGCTGACCCAAACTTATCAGAGGGTTACTCCATACCACATGATATCATCATCAGCCATAACATCTGGGAGAAAAAGACTTCCAATGGGAAGTAATGAAAAAGCTCCTTATTTTGCTTTCCTTCCAAGTGAGCTTTGTTTTACCTATTAAGGTCTTTCAGTCTTGATCCTCAAATCTTCTTGGTTTTGCTCTTCCAATTCTCTTTCCCATCCCACTGAGTAGAAATAAACCAAAAAACTGACTTGCTCAGCTGCTAGCCAGGCTCAACCCAACACACTGGCTGTAAATATGAGAAGAGATACTGCCAATCTCAAGAATTTCTGTCTATGTTTTTATCCCATAGTATCTTTAGATTCTTAGTAACTTTCAGTGGCATTTTCTTATTTGCTTTTGTTCTTTAGTCTTTTCTCCCTACTTTAAGAGATATTATTTCACACTTCAGGAGCAAAATAAATTACCTGATCTACTTCATCTGATGTGTTGAGTACTTTCATAGTAGCTTGAGAAACTGGGCAAATAATACGCACTTGACTGAAGTCACAGAATTACTGATAAAGGTATGCATTGTGGAGACACTACCTCCAAAGCCATCACTCCACTGACTCCTCAGCAGGGCAATTCTGACAGAGTCTAGGGGTCCACCTCCTTGGAGGTAGACTCTCCAAGGTCATTCACCAGGGCTCTCAATGGTAAAACTTCACTGAGGATATGCCTCTGCCTTGGGAAGGAGGCATATGGCTGTTCAGTGAGTCATCAGCATAAACCCAGCATTTCAGTTTCCCAGTTACACTTTCATACCACCTTCCTCATGTGCTTTC
Source organism: Illadopsis cleaveri (assembly GCA_013399915.1). Taxonomy (NCBI): domain Eukaryota; kingdom Metazoa; phylum Chordata; class Aves; order Passeriformes; family Timaliidae; genus Illadopsis; species Illadopsis cleaveri. Next base: position 180,445 of record VXBB01012726.1, read on the forward strand.
CTTTATATTCACTCACACTGAGATTCAGCTGACATTCTATTGCCTCTCAATTTCCCTCCTGCGATTTTACAAGCAAGCCTTACTTTTCATGTTCTGAGTAACCTGGTATATTTAGCAGATTTTTGTATTTCACCACTTAATCTCTTCATGGGTATCTGGGATTAAACTAACTAACACAGTTCCCTGCAGAACCCCACTGCTGACCAGCCTCCATTCCGAGGGCTGAATGCTTCCTCTCATTTCCTGAGGTTTACTCTACAAATAGTTTTTGGACATGCTATTACTTTTACTCCTTCCTCTTTTTTTTTTTTTTTTTTAAGGTTTATGAAAAGTGTTTTCAATGCCTTTTCTAAAAGTCCTTTGAATTAAGACTCAAGAACTATCTGAATTATAAGCACCTAACATGGAAGGTCCTACAGCTAGTACTTACACTGCAGAAAGGGAAAGTAGGCCAGAGTTTAAGAGCAACACCAACAAGTAATTAAAATATATCAATAATTAGGAGCATATATTTGGCAGCCTCCTGCTGTACAGACTTTTTTCCTAAAGTACTAACATTCATAGTCTAAAACTAGAGACCACAAAGACCATAAACTACTTGTCTCTCTCTTTGCTTTAGGGGGTTGGTAACTTTCTCAGTTCTCAGAAATTGTTCTTTTTGAGAATTAGAAGTTACTGCCCCTATCCCAAGTATTTTTCCATTTCTTACACAGCAGCTGCGCTATCTTTCAGAAACAGTATAACTGATACATATCTAATTAAATTCTGATTGGTCCTTCCAAATTTGTTTCGAGATTTTTTCCCTCTGCTCATTGATCTGAAGAAGGATTTGTTTGCCTGAAACCTTTCCTGATTTTTTCTATCTATGGCAGTGGATGTCACAAAAGAGGCGTTACTACCACTCGTAAATTTTTTCTTGCCTGTATCCTTACACTGTCATTGCAGCAGCAATACTACCATTAAAAAGAGGTTATTGGTGTAAATTTGCTCAGTCAGAAGAAAATAGGCCCACCTTGTTTTTCCTTCTTTAACTCAGATATTAGACAAACGATTATGCATTACAAAATTTTCACCTTGACCTCATTAATTCTGGAAAACACTTTGTGAAGAAATTTGTTGTCTTATCCTTATTTTCCTTTATTTCTATACATATTTTTAGTCACACAGTTAAGCTTATGCTGCTGTTTTGCATAATAAAAGAATAATGAGTTAATAAATATTAAAAAAAAATCATGGCTTGTATACACCTTTAATTAAAAACTTATTTTCTAGCATATTTTAACGGTAAACATCAATATTTTACCATATATTTCCTTTTATACATCAGCAGAATAAAAATGTAATAAGATTAAAATTTGGATAAAGACTGATTCTTTGTGCGAACCTAAAATTCTCTGTGAAACCAGGATTAGGTTTGGATAGCCAAGAACTATAGCAATGATATAGATTTCAATGTTACCAGAGATTCTAGGTTCTCTTAGTGTTTGGTGATAATAATAAGAGGGTTGCTGATTTGCCTTGAGTTATGACCATTTTTTTCTATATCCTAAGTCTTCCTTTGATTTAAAGAAAAAAAACCAGTGTCACTCTATCCATACCTTACACTGTATTTCTCACGTCTTCCACATATTTGGATGTGAATAGCATTCTCTTTAATTCCTGTACATAACACTAAGGTATGAGGCAAACTCTGAATTAAACATAAGTTCTTGTGCGATTTTAAAATGTTTGATTTTCACTTTTTTTTTTCCTTTTTGCATTTATTTGTATTTCACTTTTATTGTGCAGTAAAGATATTTTCTTAAGAAAGTTTTATTTTCTCTATGGAAGTTACTAAACAGACTTAGATTCTCATTTGTATTTTAAAACATTCTTTAAAGCGGTGTAAATAATTTATTTTTTGCCAGAAAAAATTACCAGCTACATACAATCCAATACTTTATCTAGTTTCCCATTAACATGGTGTTCATCAGAAATCAGCAGGAGAAATCCATCTCCAGAAGCTGCAGCAAAAGTATTGAATCTAATTACAGCATATAGCACACTGCATGTCAGCTTCTAGACAGCACACTCAGCTAACTCTCTGAGTAAAAGAGGCATGGTATAAAAAAAGGATAGCTCATATCTTTGGTGCTCAACTCTTTATGTATGCATGTGTTTTTTTCATAGGAAGGAGTGAGTGTGAACAGCATATGCTTTTAAACACACATTTGTTGTATTTTTAATTCTGTGACAAAGTGCAGTATGAATCAAGCAGTACTTTGTTTCCAGAGTGCTGAAGACTCACAGCTGAAGCGGATTTTCAAAAAGCACAGCAAAGCTTTCAGACAATTAAATGCCATCATTTTTTCTCATGCTTGGTACCCACTAAGATCATCATGGCAAATTTTGCTAAATAATCTAGCACATGATATACTAGTCGATTCCAAAATATTACCATTTGTTTAGATATGTAAGTAAAACCACAACCATTGAAAAACTCTGCCTCTTCACATATGCAAGTTCTTTCTCTTTGGGTTCAGAACTAACCTAGCCCTGGCTTTGAATTTTATTATAATGAAACCGGATCTAAGTTTGTTCTGAATTAAGAGGATTCAGTTCCAGCACTTGAGAGTTAACATCAGATTTTCTTTCTATTCACAGAGACAGGACTAATCTTTTCCAGTTTCCCTGTCCTCTGAGCCATCAAGAGACACTAATTTTAGCTGACACTGGATTCTTATTCATTTCTCTCATTCTAGCAGAGTGTTAAGACATTAGTGACAATGAAGAATTACTTGTCTGCATAGCATGCTGTGTATTGCAGCAATCACTGCATGCAAGAAACTTCGAGAACTGACAATGATGGCTTGATGTGCACAAGACTTCAAAATTATTGATGTCACATGAAGAATATCAGGTTTTATATCAAGTTTAATTGTCATTCTTCTTGTTACCAAATTTTGAATGCTTTTGAATAGAATTAAAAACACTGTATTTGTCATATTAACTCATACTTTTATTGATACTTCCAAAATTGTTTCACAAACATAAAACCATTCAAGCAAGGTTGATAATCTTAAAATGCCACCTATATATTGCTAATGCTTACACTAAATCTGCAGTAAAAGATTTTACATTTTTGTCTTCTGTACTTAAATGTTACACATAGAAACATAAAATCATAACTATGCCTCCTTTTAAAATAGGATACAAAAAGGTATGATCAGAAAGCCACAAATGGAATGTAACATTTTCAATCTTCTTTATGATTACCGTGTGCTTTTCTCACATTTCTACATGTTTGAAGGTTTTGTAAGGTAAAAAGCCTTGAAATATTAATATAGTTATAATTACAAGCTTTTAATAATCTAACAGGATGTAAGATAAAAGCCACTTGAAGCTCTTTATAGCCTGAGGGACTATGTTGGTTCGTTTCTGCACTCATTTCTTAAAGTATTAAAAATGCATTATTGGAAGTGCTCTGATAACTGCTCAGATGTCTATTTATTCAACTCTGCAATTGTTTATGTTAGAATTATGGACTTGTTTTTTTTATTCAGACTTGCTTGCTGAGTCTTGAAGCTATTTTAGTTCAAATTATATTAGAGCATCTCATACAAAAGAATTCTTTGTTCACAGCCTATCCAACAAAATAGAGAGGGCTTCCGAGGCATCCATAGCTCCAGGGCCCAGTAAATTAGGTCTTGACTAGAAAAATAAAAGGAATAAAAATTGCCATATATAAGAGGTTGGATTGGATGTGCTGTCTTCCACTAAGAAAAAGGAAACTGCATTCTCTTATAAATTGAAAGTGTATTTATTTTACAAACTTTTTCAAAAAGTCACGTATTCTTAGATAACAGGATCGACTCTAAGATAAAGAAACACTGTGTTTTATATTCTTTCTGTGGCCCAGAAGACATTTTTCTATGATGAAAAAGAGAAGCAAGTCAGATAAGAAATCTTTACGGAATTTGCATTATCTTGGCAACTACCCATTTTAACACCAGCCAGGAAAGCTGTGGAGGTGCCTGGCTCCAGAGAATCTAAATTTTGCCACACCCATATTGTTGTACAACATCACAGTCTGAAAGTGGGAAGTATTTGTAGAAGCTGTTTCAAAATAGAATGTTTTTCTTCTCTTCTTTCTCTGCTACTGCCCTTTTTCAAAAGGTTGAAAATCGATTTATAATATATTCTTCTACTGAAGCAGCCACTGAAAGATATCTTGGGAAGACTAAGACATGAAAACTCGGGTATCATCAAAACATTGCTTTTTGCCCTTAATCTTTTAATGATGGTATTCTGAAGCAGATATCCTTTTAAATACTATTCATAGAGAAGAACTCATTTGCTTTGTTTCCTGTAGATGTCTTATTAGCTATGTCATTTTCCTCCACATTTTTATTTACATAGCTGAAGCATAGAATTTGGTGAAAAGTGATAAAATCAGCTTCATGTACAATTCAGATAGTTATTTTTGCATTGAACATTATTCTCCTCTATTAATACAAGCTGTAGAAGGAGCATTATTTTTAATAGATTATTAATCATTAATATAATAATGAGAAAGAATGTGGGTTTAGTCATGTCCAGGTAAAGCCATTTGCAAAGTCTTCTACATTGTTTTAGAAAAATCTTATTCTGTGTTACATTTTCCATTTCTTCAGTATTAACTCACATGAAGATTGTACATATGCTATCCTTTAGTCCTAGTTAATAATATTTCAATTTCTACTTTTTTCCTTTACACTTCCCAGGGATGAGGATCCAATTTTAGGTTTTTTTCAGAGCTCATTAAAAATATTATTTATTTTGATCTCTTTGAAATTCTTTAAAAGATCAGGTGCCTGCATACCATTTGTATATTTTGGATAAAAATATAGCAAAACTGAACAAAGCAACATAACAACAACAACAACAACAACAACAAAGAGCAGGAGGAATTATGTCTTACTGGAAACAATGAAAAATTAATAGTGTATTTTAAATGTGCCAGGCACTATTTTTGATTCATCTGTATTATAACCATGCATCTTTAAACCAGTTGTCTGGTTAAAATTTGATATACCTGTTGAATTCATTAATGTAGTAAGCTAAAAGCTCAATTTTTAGTGCTTCATGCGGTGTTACTTTGGACCAGAAGGGAATAATTTCTAATTTAAGAACCTTTGTCAGACGCTATCAATCAGAATTATAGATAGCTTTTCATTATAGCAATGAGATATTGATTTTTTTCCTATAATTACATGGGCCAATGTCTTTTTTTCTTAAGAAGTGTAATGTATTTTTTTTTTGTTTCAATTTTCAGTTAAAGAAGGATATGCACAACCCGACCTTTTAAACTATCAGTAGTGACAACGATATGAAACAGTGACAGAATAGAGAAAGAATAGATTGATAAGGTGATAGATAAATCAGTCACATTTCAGGGTTTACTATGAAGTGTTTAAGAGTAAGCCAAAGAAATGCTTATGCTGTGTAACTTTGGGAGTTACAGGATGATGGCCATGATCTTGGAAGTGGGGGGGCTATAGCATGATACCTATATTTCAAGCAGGGGAAATAAAAATGAAAATATGAGGCTATTTAGCCTGTTTCAAACCTTGAAAGATTTTAGCACTAAATAAGTAATTGGAGTGTACATATGTAAATACAAGAGTTTAACATATGTCACATATGAATTTGCTGAGACTCAATGTCCTTCATCACCAGAATAGAGGCTTACTAAATGGAAAAAATGGCAAATATGATACAACTTCATTTCAGCAATATTTTGATGGCACCATATGGCTTGAAATTCATACAATCAACTAGAAAATTATATTTTAGAACACATTTATGAATTATTAGTAACAAAAATTTCAAATTAATTATCAAACTTTCATAGCAGCACTGAAAACAGGCCAAAGCTAAATGTAGTAGGAGTTCTGAATACTCAAATGATCCAAATTGGATGGGAAAGTGAAATCCAGAAAGAATAATTAGGTCAGGGTCTGATCTACTGGGAAAGGTCAAGAAAAGCAAGTTCTTCATTGATCCAATGAACGGTGCCCATCACCTTCCAAATGAAAGAATTAGCTTAATCTCTGCCACTTTTGGCTTGGCACAACATTTCTTGCAAACTTATAGACTTCAGAGGAAAAAAAAAGAAAAATTGAAGTCATTGCAGATCAACAACTTGAACAGCTTTAGAACATTATGTGTGCCATTTAATCAATCCTTTTGCAAACGAAAAATTGAAATTAATACAGATTAAATATACTGCTTATTAATGTTAATGAATTTGAGGAAGTAAAATAACTCAGCTTTTTACTTTTCTAGCCATGGGCAACCTGCAATTCCTTTTCTGAGATGACCAGAAAAAATATATAAAGGCCTCTTAAAAGAGCTGCTTTTGTGCAGAAGTTTTGTTTGTGTGTGAGAATAATGGCTTCTTAGGCCTGAGAAGGCAATTTCAAAGTGCGTGTAGACTACCAGGAAACAGAAAATGTCTTTTGCTCTTTTAGCCAAGATACAGCATGAAAGCATCACAGATCTTTTTTTGGCAATGTAACATTTTCTGCTTCTGAGAGTCTGGTACTTTACAGTGGTGCATGATAGGAGAACACAAGACCACAGACACAGCCAGGAGCTAGAGAGGGTCCAGCCTGATATATGAAAAAAAAATTCAAGGAATGGAACAGGTTGCCCAGAGACTGTATGCAACCTCTGCTGCTGAATACCTTCAAAAGCATCTAAGAAATGGTGAGTATTCTAGTCTGATACCACAGCCAACCCTGCTTTAGTAGGGATTTGGACCAAAAACTTTCTGAGATTCTTTCCAATCTGAGTTATCTTATAAACCTACAAGGAGCAGCTTTTCATATCATTAGCTAGGAGGGTTTTTCTCATGCCTCTCTCTGATCTGTTTTTCAGTGTACTTGTAGTAACCAATTGTGGATTACAGCCTTACATTTTTAGTGAACTTTGAGTTTCCAACTTTTTATAGATTGTGAGGCTGAAATTCTAAGCACACATGCTATTTTGGACTTAAACCAGACTCACAATGTGAAACGGCACTCATCTCACTTTGTATTCTAAATGGCACCTTTTTGTACCCAATTTAGTGCCTGTTGATGCCTGAATTGTATGTGTTGGTCTGCTTCTTTCTAGCTCTCAAGGCATTGTGTATCTGCGTTACTGTCCACCACAGAGAGAATACCTTTTATTAAAAGAAACACAAAAGTAAATACGGTCTTTTCTGTTTGGCCTTTTTCATTCTTAGCCAAGTTTACTTTACTACCCTCTCATTCTTTCCTTTTACTCACTGCTGCTAAAAAATAACTTTCTACATCAGCAGAGAAAATAGACAATCTTTTTATATGTCTTCTTACTTTCTTTCCCAAAGCTTCTTTTGACCTAAAAGGAATTTTCTGAGGGGGGGGGGTGTGGAAATGTATATATATATATGACATTTTTCCTACTGAGCAGAGGGAGAAATAGGTTTGATGGAGAGCAAAATAATACATGTGTTTTTCTTTGCAGTAAGACAGATCTTGCTAATATAATGTCATACACAATTATCAGAGTTAAATTAAATAATATCAAATTTAATTGATATTAATACCATAAAGATTAGGAGATGCTCTGTACATTGTTATGAATGGGGTTCCATAATTTCAGAGTAGATGTAGAGTCATCCTTAAAAGTATCAAGAACAGAGAGCATCCAGTAACACGGACTATATACAGTGACTGTAATGAGTTAATTTCTTATTTGTTTTTCTAAAGGACAGTTCTGAGGTCTCTGGGATCTCTTGCTTTTCCAGGTCTGCTTCCTCAAAATGTCAGTGATTTGAATGAAAAGGATTTAGAAAGAACAATTTTCACTATTTTCACATTCTTTCTATTTGTGTTGAAAGTTTGATCAAGCCTGCCAAAAAAATTAATCTTGTCATGGGAATGTCTGGGTTGTTTATGTCCTAAACATAGCCATTCAGAGCTGGCCAATTCTACTACTGAAATGAAACTGCCTCATGTGAACAGAGAGAACAGATGCTTTAGCAAGGTATAATTGCCCAGTTTTTCTTTTTACTGTCATATCTCATGCTTACATTTTGTCAGTAAACTATTAATTAAAAAGGAAATATTGGTGGTTAAAAAAAAAAAAAAGTAAATGAAATTTCAAATTCATCCCTGCTTAGTCTTCATAATTCATAAAGACTAAGCCTCATTTTTAGAAAAATACGAATATCCACTGACTGAATCTTTTCTTGAATCTCTTGAGGTTTTTGAACTTTTTAGTTTTATTTTTTTCCTGCATAACTCTCATTTCTCAAAAGAAATAAGTAATGTCTTGTTATCTACATCAGCTATATTTACATAAGCATTCCCTACTTATAGCTGTAGATGTTCCTAATACATAAAAGAAATAATGTTCTTGAAAAGCATATCTCGAAAGATGGATAAAGCTAAGTAGTCCTCTGGAATCTAAATGTTGGTACTGCATGTGCTGGGAGTCAAAAGCTAACTTTTGATACAGTCATAATGTGCAGGAAATTCTTCACTATCCAGTTTCTGGCCCTTATGAAATTTCTTACTGCATTGTAGAATGCAGTCAGCACTACCAGTTTCCAGTGAATAAACAACTTCTCATCTGCATTCTGGTGTCACTGTTCTCAGAGCATCATGCTTAAAGCATGACTCTTTATCCACAAGAAACTTTGTCATGGCTGCAAGTATTATGATATAGAGAGCACAGACACTTCTGAATGTAAGGTTTGGTGACTTTTCCATACTTTTATTATTAAATATTTGGATGAAATTGATTGTGCAAGATAGGCTGCTTTGGTGTGTTTCTAAAGCTACATCAGAAGCAATGAGTGTGACCTTCAGATTCATAATTAAGGCTTCTTTAGCACATTCTTCAGTTTTTTTCTTTGGAAATTTAACCATTGCAACTGCTATTATTTCAACCCACCTTTTGGGCAGAGAGGAAACCTGTACAATGGAATGCTCCTTATTTCACTGCTGAAGATATTTTGGAAAAAAATCTGTGATTGGAGACCTGGATATATCTTAGGAACTCACAGAATCCAAGCATCTAATATTTCCCTTCCTAAAGCCAACTGATATGTCTACATTAAAGTGATGACAACTAAGCAACCCTGTAAGTAATTCTGTAAAATACCATCATATTTTCCATTATAGATTCTGTCATTCTTAAATGAGTTATTTAAAAAGTTTTCAACTTTAATAGTAAATGAAGCATTGGAAGCATATTATGAAACACAAAAAAAACCTGCAGTACAAACTCAAATAACAGACACTCCTTAGCTGGTCCCATGTTTAAGTAAATATTTTTGAAATAAACATAAACAATGGTGACAGCAATTGCAGATTATTTATATGACAAAGCTGGGACCTGAATAATTTTCCATGCAAAATATACTTAACTGAAAACTCTTCAGAGTAATTGAAAGGTGTAAATAAAGTGAGATATAGCAAGGTAGTATTTGAAATGCCCAGACAAAGATCCACTTGAACAAACCTTAAACAATTTACAGCACAGAATACCATTACACATTAATATACATTATAATATACGTTAATATCATTAATAATGGTCCTGTTCCTTATGGTAGAGATTCATGGTAGAGAGATTCTATGTATTGCAAAAAGATTAAGAAACTGCATTGCTTTAAGGTATTGAAAAGTTCCTGATCCTAACAATCCCGTTAGAGGAATCATATCTCTCTTGATAAGAGAAAGATCTGCTATATATAAATATTTGTAAATGTTTTCCATTATTTCAAAAACATTATGGAAACTAAGAAGTCATATTTAATTACTCATAGCAATTTATTTATTAACAATTAATTGACAAGTTTTGCATTTAAATTATACAACCTACAGCAAAGCAACTGCTTTATAAACCTGAACTGACATGTGCTTTCACTGAAATCAAATTCAAAGATAAAATATTTCTTATAAAATATTTCTATACTTCTCTTGTTCTTCATATGATGTTACCATTTACTGTTCTCCCCTACATGCTTGACATACTGAAACAAATATAACTGTAGGCAAAATTAAAACATAATTGTTACTTACAGTAAAAATTGTCTTTAAGAAGAGGCTTGAAAAATTTAAGAAAAAGTAATAGATATTATTTTTATAGTTTCACTAGTGTCCGTATTGTATATCAGCTGTGAAAGCACTGCAAATAGTGAAGTCCTGAATTTCTTTTGAAAACACAAATATATTGTCAAAAAATGCTTGCAATATTTAAAGCTTCCCTACAAAAAAGAAAATTTCTAAAATAATTTTTACCTCTATAAATATACTCTTACATAGGTCTTATCAGTCTAATATCTTTCAACAGGTCAAATTTCATAAGTTTTAAGAAAAATTAAAATCTAAAAGAAACAGTAAAATGATCATGCAGTAAATTTAAAAGCAAAGAAATTGCAAATTAAAAATCCTCACATCATTTCATTTCTGCTCTTTCAGGTACATACTATAATTTTCCATGGTATTATTGAATCATCTCTATGTATTCAACTACATGGATTCAAAATTGATGGAAAAACTCATCATTCTGATGAAGTGGTATTTTTTGCTGCTGTGTTACCCAAGTTATTTTTACCTTCCTCTATCACCATGTGTCATCTGTTTCACAGGCTCATCAGAGCATATTCACCTAAAAAAAGTTATCTCCCATTCTATTGACATGGGGAGTGCTGAGACACTTGATTGCTCCTGCTCTCCTTCTATTTTTGTGATCTTTTACACTAAAGATCTTAATTTCTAAGGTACTGAAGTGTTTTGTGATTCAGGATATGTCAGTATGGTCCCTGCTAGACTAGATATTTATTAAATGCATGGCTGTAATTCATAGCTGGGTGTATTTGACGGGTCAGAAGGTCTTCTCGAGCGCTATAGTCCTAAAACTAAATGTGATTACATAAGGTGGGAAGTAGTAGAGAGATTTAATTACTAAATCACATAGGCTATTATTTGTGAAGGCAGTGATGCATCATGAACAAGGCAAATGGAGCACATTGCTTTTATCCTCTCCTTTCAGTAAGCAAGGACACCTGCATCGTTCCTCTGTCGGCTGTTTATTCTGTCAGTGGGGATTGTTCTCGTGAGCATAGTACAAATTAGATTCTTGCTTCTAAACAAGACTGGATCTAAAATGCAATGTCATGCTTGTTACAACAGATATAAGAATCCTGCTTAAGCAATTTTTCTGAAACTCATTTCGATATTCTCTGTGTGTTTATTGAAGAGATATCCTCTTTTGCTGATTATTTTTGTCATTCAGGCTATCCCCACTTTCCTGGGACTGCAAGGTGATGGTTGCCTGGGTCTTGACCTTCCTACTTGAATGAACATAGTAAACTACTGGACAATAGGAACTCCTGGATGTGATGAGATGGATTTATGGGAATCTAACAACAGCAAAAGAAGTGGATGGGGGGATGGTTGCATTTCACTGACCGCTCAGGAGTAGGTATGCAAGAAACAGGCAAACATTACAGGAGGTGAGAAGGACCTTTGGGAAACAGAATATTGTAAGGGCCAAGATACTGAGAAAATCATATCAGCAGTAGCACATGGCTGAGAACACCTTCATAACAGCAGCAGAAATACCAGATTAGAGTACAGATAGACGTACCAGAACATGATGTGAAAAGTAATTAGGGGCGTATTGTTTATTTGGTAGGGAACAGTAGTAAAGAGGAAAAAACCTGAGAGAGAAAAAAGGAAAAAGAAAGCAGCAGCCAAGGATAAGTTGGGGCTATACAGGTGGAGCAGTTAGTGGTCTTGGTGCTTGATTACCACCCCTGGGCAGCACAGCAAAACAGAACTGTTGTTCTGACCATAAATAATGAGGTGAATCTGCTTATACTCTTAGGTGGACCAAGGACATCCAGATGCTTTCATTTGCTTAGTGGAGAATGTCCAGACAGTCCTGCTACTGTCACCTTTTCAGTACCCCTTCTGGATCTCATGACACCACAACCTTCCACACATCTACCCAGCACACTTCTAGTCTGACTATAGGAAACATGTGATTAAAAACCTGGAACAGATATGGACTTGGGGCTGTTTCAGATGAATGCACTGTTGTAGGTAAAATTGGATTAACACTGCCCCTAGAAAGCTGAGAACAGGTGAATAGGAAAATTTACATAAAATTATAAATTAAAAAATGTCTTCTAGTTCTGTTCTGGTACTTTGCAGTTTGAGAACAATGAACAATGAAAACTTTTCAGACTTCACAGAGTAACTTTGAACACCTTCAGCTGCTTCACTGAGTTTCAGACTGTTTGGTCTACAATGATACACATGAGAGTCAGAAAGTCATAGAATAAACTGAGTCAGAAGGCATCCATAAGGACCACCAAGTCCAACTCCTGGCCCTGCACAGGACTCTCCCCAGGAGACACACTATGTGCCCAGCTGTACTGTCCAAACCCTTGTCGAACTCTGTCAGAATTTGTATTTTGACTACTTCCCTGAGAAGCCTGTTCAAGCGCCCGACCACCCTCTGTCTGAAGAACCTTCTCTTAATATCCAACTTAAACTTCCCTTGACACAACTCAGGCCATTCCCTTGGTTTCTGCCACTGGTCACCACAGAGAAGAGATCTTTGTCTGCCCCTTCTCTTCCCCTCATGAGGAAGCTGTAACTGCAGTGAGGTCTTCCTAGTCTCCTGTCCTCCAGGCTGAACAGACCAAGTGACCTCAGCTGCTTCTCACACGGCTTCCCCTCCAGACCCTTCATCATCATTTTTGCCCTCCTCTAAATGCTAAGAGCTCAGTGTCTTTCTTATATTGTGACACCCAAACCTGCCCCCAACACTTGAGGTGAGGCCGCCCCAGTACAGAGCAGGGCAGGACAATCCCCTCTCTTTCCCAGCTGGAAATGCTGTTCCTGATGCCCCTAAGGTCACACTTTGCCCTCCTGGCTGCCAGGGCATAGCTGACTTATGTTCAACTTGCCATCAACCAGGACCCCCCGTCAGTCTGTCCATATACCCAGTGTTTCCCTGTCCCAGGTGTAGAATCCAAAACTTTCCCTTAGTGAGCACCATCTGGTTGGTCATTGCTCAGCCCTCTCATCTGTTGAGGTCTCTCTGCAGGGCCTCCCTTCCTTGGAGGAGTCAACAGCTCCTCCCAGATTTGTATCATCTGCCAACTTAGTATCCCTTCCAGCCCTGCATCCAAGGCGTTTAGGTAGATATTGCAAAGCACAGAGCTGAGGATGGAGCCCTGTGGAACCCCACTAGTGACAGATTGCCAGTCTGATGTCAGTCACTTCATTCACTGCCACCCTTTGTGCCAACCTGTGAGCCAGTTGATCACCCATCATATGATGTGTTTATCCAGCTGTGTGCTGGACATTTTGTTCAGCATCACTTTAAGATTGCTCTGGTCTTATATTCTTTACCAGGCATCCTCTACAGACCTCTGCCCAAAAAAAGGCTAACACATTAGGTTGCCTTTTGGTCTGGTCTGAACAGCTAGTAGTAGATGAAAGAGAAGCTCTCTCAGGATATTTGCATTGATGCCTGACTTTGAGCAAGGCTCCTTGGAAGCACCGCCCAAATTACAGTTGTCTACACCTATCCATGGATGTGAAGATGAGCTCTTAATATTTCATATTCCATGCAGTCTCCTCCTCTTCTGCATAAAGGAACAATTAAGAAGACACATTTTGGAGCATTTCTCCCTTGATAGTCTGCTAGATGTTCTCCCAAAGGTCAAGCTGGCCTGCATGACCAGAGAAGACGTGTGATAGAACCGAAAAAAAGGCATTTCAGACAGGACAAAGGCATTAAAATAGTTTAACCAGAAGTCTGAAGGTGAAGTTAAAACAAACAAGAACTAGTCTTATGGAAGTGTGTTGAAAATACAAGATTACAAATTCTAAAATGTGTAAAAGTTTCTGTCCTCAAAAGTACCATCTTGGCAAACACTTATAAAAATTTTTGCCTTACTTGCCCATTAATGAAAGAAAATATCAAGGTAAATTATATTTTTGTGTGAGTTTTTTCCAGCATAATGGCCAAATGTAATTTGGCTTCTTTTAGTCTGACTACTTTGAAACCACTGTAAATAGCACAGTTAGACATAAGCAGGAGTAATGTAGCTGATGCCTAGCCTGAGGTCAGTGGAGCATGACTGTCCTTCTCCAGGGCCAGAAGACAAAACAACAAACATTTTGTGAACAGTGGAGGTAAAATGCGATAATCTGTTCTCAGGGTTGAAATAATCAGGGGCAGGGACATGACATGATTTCTGAAATGCGAAATATTTTTACTTAAAAATAATACCATGGCATTCAGTGCTGACACTAAGTACCTTTTTCACAACGTCCTTCATGATTGCCTGCATATGAAATGAATACATTCAATTTTCAACAGCATCATTCAGTCTCATGGAGATCTGGATAACACACTACCAAATAATTAAGTTCAGAAATAAGGTGTAATTAATTCTGTGAGCAATTATTTAATTTCAGTCCAAGCAAAGTGATTCTAGCTAAAACTGTGCATGTTTTTCTGTGGCTGGCTTTGCTTCAAAGAAAGACTATTCAAATACAACCTGCATTTTTTTTCTTCTCCCATCTCCCATGTACTAAGAGTTTAAATATAATTGGATTTATCATCACAGAACACATCCAGTAGAATGTGCATGAATAGAAAACATAAACAATACACGTAATATACAGACAATTCTGTCAAATATTGATTGATGCCTTAGCTGCATATGCTGGAGAAGGCTGTTATAGAGATTCAGCTAATGCGTGGAAACATTTATTTCCACCTATTCTTTTACATTTACTTATTCACCCCTACACATTAACTTAAGATTCTCATGAGAAGCTTAGAAGATAGTTGGTGTTCCTATGCATCTACTATATTTTAACAGAGTTTCACTGGAACTGCATCAAATTAAAATGCAAAATTTAGTGAAACCAATTGTACTACTCCCACCATGTGCAAAAGCTAGAACATTTACAAATGCTTTCGTAACTCCATGACCAAGGGATGTGCATGTATTTTTAGTGTTGTTGCCTGAATCAGAATGCAATTTTCATGGTAGTGATCAATCTGCTTCAACACTTCCTCACTTTCTAGGCTTTTATAATAAGAACTCTGTTTATAATGGAAGAAAATGTGAGTCATATAGGAAAGTAAAATGTGAATTCTGTATCTTTCCTTTGCCTTTGCTTGGAATGCAGTTGCAAAATACCCACATATCATTCCTTAGAGCTAGATAAAATCAACTATGCTTATCATGTTTTTGGTTGGTTTCATTTGACTTTCAATGGAGGAACGGATTGCCTTTTAAACTTTTTTGTTTAGTTTTTTTTTAAGGAATATATTTATGTAATCTTTTCAAAGGAAGAAATTATGTCAGACACACTTCCAGGACTGATGTGCCAATTCTTCTTCTTCTGCTGGAAAACTATATATGTGTGTGTAAATCTGTTTTTTCAAGTGTTCTTTGGCTGTCCCAAAGAACAAACTGCAAAATACAGTTTTATCTTCTTCCTCCACATCCATTCCTCAGTGTTATCTTATTTACCAGTCTTAAAAAAAAAAATACATGGAAAAGTCATTCTATCAGCAGAATTAACAAGGACTATAACAAAAACATTCTCCTGCATGGAAGTGTATAATGTAAACTGGCATGGTATAAGTTTAGTAAGTGTGTTACTTCCTTTTCACTCAAGTGAACCTAAGACAGCATTCAACTGGCCTAATTTTCACTGGGGATTGCTTGCAGGAAAGATAGAATTTCATGATATTTCATTTTATTGCTGATTTTGTGGGGGTTTTTTTGGTACTCTCCTACAAGTTAATAGTGTCCAAATGTTAATATTTCCTAATCAGGATGGTTTAGAATTGTCTAAATCAACTATGTGCTTTGTTAGAGTCAAGCCTTGTTGCTGTTGCCAAGTAGCACTCCCATTCTTTTCCACTATTGTCAATAGATTTTTCAAACATATTGTCATTAAATTTTCAAAAGTATTAGACAACTAGAATAGAAATTTCTCCAAAATTTTCATAATTCATCTGTTCTAATTGCTTTAATTATTTTGTCATATCTTTTCAATTCTCCATTTATTGATATCAAGTTTTGTGATGAACTATATCAATCTTTTAGTTTCCACATTTTACTTTCTTCTCTTTGATAAATCATATTAGCTCTGAGCATACGTGTCTATGAAACATGTCCAAACTAGTGACACTAGCTAACATCTCAGAACTTCCAGGTTTTGTCCTAAGAATCCTGACACATCCTTGGTTTTTATATCAGAAATAATGTTCACATGAAACAATCCTGAAAAAAAAAAACTTAGAAGGGAAAGGATAGCCAAGGAAAAAAATAGTTTCTTTCAGAAATTAAAAGCTAAACACTTTTAGCAAAGCCTTTCTAATTTTTCAAAGTTAAGAAAAATTCAGATTTTTACTGGTGATAAATATAACTAAGGTAGAAAATACAGAGAAAGGTGTAAGTTAGTTGCATCTTTATTCACACTTTTTCAACTTGAAGATCCACAGGCATTTTGAAGAAAGTTTTAGGTGCCCTTTAAAGATGTTTTTGTTTGAAGCAAATAAAAGCTTCTAAAGAATACAATACAAGATTGAGAATAGAAAATCTATGAGTAAACATAGAATTTGTTGTTGGTAAAAGGTCATAAATTCAGTAATATGTATGGAGTGCATGGAGAGAGAATAGCGACATGGGAGGAATCTCAATTGACACAAAAGATGAGGAATTGTACATAAAACTAGGAACGTAATTTCTTTGGCTGTATTTATGCTAAAATGAACTGTAAATGTAGTTCTGTTTTAACTGAGATGAAAGGGCAACTAAGAAAAAGGCTTGCATCCTAATATTAAATAAAGACACTGTGGCTTTGACAACTTCCTCCAGTCTAAGCCACTAGCATGGAAAACTGAGATGGGAAGAGTTAATGAAAATTTTAATATTTATATAAGCTATGTTAATATAATCATTTATCATTTGGGATGCTTATTCTTATATAGGATCCTACTGGGATCCTGTGCTCCTCAGTCCTCAAATATAGCAATTACCCTCCTTTTCCTTGGTAGTAATTTAGCAGATGGGAAAACTGAATATTTGTTTGCATGTTATTAGCTGAGAATCGTAGAACAGAAGCTCAGTTCCAAGGCGGTAGATGTCTGGTAACATTATCATTTAGAAGTCAAAGGATGTAGCACTGTGAAAAATGAGGATATTTATCAATGAGATGAAGAATTTTTGAGGCTGGATGTTGTTTGACTTCATATATCAGATCTAAACTACTTTAGAGAGAAATGAATCATTCTTTGAAAGGTTCCATCTCTTCCTATGAGATGTAAAGGTAGTCTAAATCTCCATGAATACTTGGTGCCGAAGTAAAGGTCAGCAAGACGTATTCAATTCCAAATTAGTGAATGTAAGCCACTGATTCTATGCTCTTTACTTGGCTTCATCTCATTTTAAGTTTCTAAAACGAACAGTGTTTGTATACCACATTACAATGTTCTGATCATTATGGTTGCTATGGAAACTTAGCTCAAGTTTTATCAATATAAACTCAAATAATTGAATTGTGATTAAGCACAGTAGGAGAAAGAAGAGTTTACACCACACCCTTGCACTTCAAAGCAAATTACAAGGTCATGAGTCCAGGCATGCAGGAACAGGATCTTCAGAGTAATTCCACTGCTCCCATCAAGGTGCATCTGAACAGGAGTACAGGCTACAGAGACAGGAGCTATCACCCTCGGTGTGTGCTGTGAGTAAAGTACTGGGGTAGATTCTTCTGCCTGCCATGCCCCATTGCAGGATAGAAACAAAACTTCTGGAGTCTTGCAATGGCAGTGAAAGTAAAAAACAAAACCAAATGCAAGGTCCTACACCTGGGTCAATGCAATCCCAGGAATATCTGCAGGCTGGAAGGAGAAATGATTGAGAGCAGCCCAGTGGAGAAGGCCTTAGGGATGACAGTTGATGAAAAACTCAACCTGACCCGGCCGTGTGTGCTCACAACCCAGAAAACCAATAGAATCCTGGGCTGCATCCAAAGGGGCTTGGCCTGCAGGTCAAGGGAGGTGATTTTGCTCCTCTGCTCTTCTCTCTGAGACTCCACCTCTGGTGCTGCATCCAGTTCTGGTGTCCCCAACATAAGAAGGACATGGAACTCTTGGAGCAAGTCCAGAGGAGGGCCATGAAGTCAATAATTGGATTAGAGTATCTTCCCAAGGTTAAGAAAGTTGTGGCTGTTCAGCTTGGAGAAGAAGAGAATGTGTGGAGATCTCATAGCAACCTTCCACTATCAGAAGAGAGCCTCCAGGGAAGCTGGAGAGGGACTCTTCTTCAGGAACTTTAGTGATAGTGCAAGGGAGAATGGGTACAAACTGAAAGCGGAAATTTAGGTTATATATTAGGAAGAAATACTTTATTGTGAGGGTGGTGAGACATTGGAACAGGTTGCCCATGAAGGCTGTGGATGCCCCATCACTGACAGTGTTCAAAGCCAGGCTGGATAAGGCCTCAAACCATGTGCTCTACTGGGAGGTGTGCCTCCCCATGTCAGGGGAGTTGGAACTTGATGATCTTTAAGGTCCATTCCAACACCTGAACTTACCCTGTTTCTATGAAGGCCTGGATACAGCTGCAGAGTTGTTTCACCTCACAGCTGTCAACCTTGCCCTTAAATGTAAAGTTGATTTAATGTCATTTTCTGATAACTGATTTACATAATTAGCTCTAATTATCAAATAACTATGTCCATAAATTCCAATGTGGAAAAAAAAAAAGTTAAACATTTTTAGTACCTTCTGTCTGTGGAAAGGCACAAATTTTCAAGCCAGGACTAGGAGAGCTCAATGCAGGAATTAATGATGTAGAACAGAGTCTAATCCAAAAAAAAAAAAAAAAGAAAGAAAAAAAAAAAAGTTCTCATATGATTAAGAATACATTTTAAAGATTTTGAGGGCAGCTATGTAAACACAAGATATTATGCAGTATTGTTCATGTGAAAATAGGGTTAGCAAGCACAAAGCAATGAAAGGGTTAAGATGAACTGCTTGTGAACACTGTGGGGTACACACAATCACTCAGGCACAGCTATTTAGGGAAAGGAGCTGGGTACCAGTTACACAGCTCAGCTCAACACAGTACAGTGTTTAGTTTTGGTCATCTTAATTAGAAAGGGAAACAGCACATACGGAACAGGCTTAGTAAGAGTCAATGTGAATCAGCAGAAGCCGTGAAAAAGCCAAAAAGAAGTTTATCTGAAATATCTAAGTTTGTCTTAGAGAAGAATAAAATTGCCTTTTGGTATAAAAACCCCAATGAATTCCGGAGAGAAGAAAAATGCCAGAAATGAGTAAATCCCTTTGCCTTTACTTTTAGGAGACAAAAAAGGGTAGTTACTCTGGTACTACTGTGTATCATTCACTGAAAGAACTCATTGCCACAAAATGATACCAGGAGAAAGTTTGAAGTTGAAAGGGGAAGACAAAGTGATGCTTACAGGCTTGGTGAGTACTTCTGTAGTTAAATCCTAGAGAGAATTTTAGGGCAGCAATGTTTGTAAACTGACACTTCAGAACAAAATGTCAAAAGTGCTTTTATCATGCCAGTTTTTCTAGATTCTTCTTTCTGGATTATTTCACACCATCAAATATCAAACACAGAATTACCAGACTATGGTTAGAATTATGGCTCTTTCATAATTGTCTCCCAACCATTTCTCTGATTTCTTAACTCCTCTATTTCTATGATGATTTCAGATCACAACAGTCCCTATTGTACTGTAATTGCATTGAAATTAATCTGTAGCAAATGAAAAGAAAATTCCGTGAGTTATGGTTGTTGATCAGGTTTCAGCATGGGAAAAAAAAGCTAATTTATTTCAAAATAGGGAAAATGCTGATATAAATGGCATGCTAAAACTATTGACTGACAGAAATTCTTTGTTAGAATCAAGAAGGACAAAAGCAGGGAAGAAGATTATTTCCTTTAATTTATATATATAGTTTGTTTTGGTTTGTATTTTTTGTTTGGGGTTTTTTTTTGGGGGGGCGGTTTGTGAGTTTCTGGGGTTTTTTGGGTTTTGGGGTTTTTTTAAGAAAGGGGGAATTTTCGTTGCTTGATATAGCTCTGTATTCTCTTTACCTCACTGAAATAAGTTGATGTGGCCAGCACGTGCAGTAACAGGCATTACAGAGGGTTTGAATGAAGACCATAACGGGCCAGTTGTCAAACATACTTCTTGTACTGTGACTGTGATCTTTCACTCAAGGGACCACTAATATGAAACTTCCAGTTCTATGTAATAGTTTATTTTCATGGAGCTTGTGGCAACTTAAAAGCTTTAAGTCCTCAGCTGTGCTTTCAAATTTGAAATTGGATACCTTGTTTGAAAGTTGTTGGGTAGATTGACAGACTGACAGACATAAATGGGCACGAACAACATGATTGCATAAAACTTTTCTTTTTAGGAAACCAGGATGAAAATAAACTACCTTTATTATAACACTCAGTAGACTTCTGGAATTGCTAAGAAAGTTTCTATAATTACAGTACTATACTTCTAATGCTGTTTGAAGGTATATAATGGTTATAACTGTTATTCTTGTCTGACTACCTGTAAAATTGCTGCATGCCACTCTTTCCTAATGGTGTTTAACAATTTTTATTGTTGAATATGTGCTACCAAATGACTGTAGCTGGAAGAAACAAAAAGCAAGACAAAACAAAAATCTCAATATTCATTTAGTGTTGTCTCCACCAAGGTCTGTAAACAAAACGTATTAATTCAGCTGGAAGCATGATGAGTGACATACAAGCCAGGTAGTTCAATCCAAGAGAACTGAACCCCTTAGAATTGTTTAGGTTGGAAAAGACCTTTAAGGTCATTGAATACAACTGTTAACCCAGCACTGCCAAGGCCACGACTAAACCGTTTCCCCAAGCACCACATCTACACATATTTTAAATACTTCCAGGGATAGTGACTCCACCACTTCTGTGGGCAGCCTGTTCCAATGCTTGACAGCTCTTTTGGTGGAGAATTTCTTTCTAATATCCAGATTAAACCTTTTCTGACATAACCTAAGGCTGTTTTCTTTTGTATGGTCACATGTTAATTGGGAAAGGAGACTGACGCCCACCTTTCAAGTAGTTGTAGAGAGTAAAATGGTCCCATCTGAGCCTTCTTTTCTCCAGGCTAAACAACCCCTGTTGCCTCTGCCACTCTCATAGGACTTGTTCTCTAGACACTTCACCAGCCTTGTTGCTCTTCACTTACAAGTCACTTGCAATTATTTTATGGTGCTGCTTTTTGAGAATCAAGTGAATACTTGATTCTCAAGTACATCAGAAAAAGCTGAGGTCCTTTTGGTCATTTAATGGAACACAAAAAGCCATTAAAGTAAACTGTGCTCCTCATGTGAATATTTATTCAGATCATTAAGTGGTTTACTTCAACCACTTCAAATTTTAAAATTCATCTTTACTGCATTCCAATTGTTATTTTCAGTAAACAGGCATTTATCTAAAGGCAGAAGAATATTTGCCTGTAAAAATACCCCACTCTGATGAAATTTTCAAGNCAAAATTCATCTTTGCTGCATTCCAATTGTTATTTTCCGTAAACAGATAGGCATTTATCTAAAGGCAGAAGAATATTTGCCTGTAAAAATACCCCACTCTGATGAAATTTTCAAGGTTATAATGTATGCAGAATTCAACAAAAGCAAGTTACCTTCCTGGAAACTTATAGACACTTGGTCTGATTAGATAATTTACTGTTTTAAAAGAAAGGCCTATGACAACTCAAGAAAATATGGATTTGCCTAGTGTTTGTTTTTGTCAGGGAGATGAAGAACCTGCTGGAAGTTTGAAGCAAAGCTGAGGTGATGACAAGTCCATTGCTGGCATTGAAATTACAATCTGGGTACAATTTGGGCCAACGTCACCACAATTTAACATTAAATTAATGTTTTTGATTAAATACTGAGTAATGTTTTTTCAGTTCTGAGTCTCATATTTTTCAGTAGCATAGCCATAAACTAGAAGAGGGGTCCAATCTTATGGTAAGACATCTATTCTCATCAACAGATGTCATATATGCTTGAGTTTTTTTGACCTGTTTTTTCTTCTCTTGCAATTGTCAAGCAAAGAACCGCTGAGCTGGGAGGACAGTAGTGACAAAAAAAAAAAAAAGGTTTGTTAATCAAGCTCTTCATTTAGTTCAAATGGCGTTGGCCATTCTTACTCATTATTCTTACTTTTTTGTAAATTATTTTTCATCTTTTTATTACAGATGCATGTCCATTAGTTCAAAAGATTTTTTTTTTTTATTTGCTGATGAATAGCCATGTATAATGGCCTGGCAACAGTCCCCTAGAATATTGTGGGATTCAAAAGTTCTGCCCTTGTCACCTCGTGCTGGTCTAGACTCTCTCATAACAAACAGAAAGTTGGAATACTGAACAAAGAGGTTTTCAAATCACTGGAGAAAGGTTATTATACCATAATGATCCTTTCTGGGCAAAATCAAAAAATAATGCTCTACAGGTGAGCTGACCTTAGGTCTAAAGCCAATCCTTAATATTCATCTTTACACTGGCTTTCTGGATTACAGAGATATGATATGCATTCCTGCATCTAATGCTGTTCATCTAGAGTTTTGGGATGATTTTGCTACTAAGTGCAAACAAGAGGCAAGACTCCAAACTTGAGGTAGAGACAGTATCCACTACTGGACTGCGTAGAAGAGTTATATGTCCTTTTTAAAATATCTGTTTCATCTCTTACTTGTCCGCATCCATTTGCTCCAATGGCACCTCAGTGTTTTCTTTCCCTTAAAAGACCTTGGATGGGAGATTTTCTTTTTGATGAAGGGCTATTCATAGCTTAGTGTTTTCATATCTTAAACCATTCCATGCTGAAAATATATACTCTTTCCATCACATACCAGAAAGAAGACAATAAAACTGCCATAGCAGAATAGACTGCAAGGTAAGTAACTGCTTTCTAGTTCTTAAAGACAACTTGTAAAAAGAAAATGGGCAGGTTTTTATAACAATATTTGAAAGAATTGATGTATTTATCTTGAGACCTGGAAGAATTTTTATATCATCCTTAAGTTTTGACCTATTGATCTGCCTTTCATCTGGTGACACCATTTATACTCATGCAGAGCACAATCAATAGTATAGAAAAACCATATTTTTCCTGTATTACAGTGATATTTTAAGTGACAGTATGGTCAAGGGAGAAGGCTTCAATAATAATAAAAAAAAATTAAAATAAGAAATATAGTTAGGGGTTTAATAGCTTGCCCATATTGATTTTTACCAGGGTTATTTGCCATATTCTACCATCAGGAGTAGTTATCATCTCTGCAAAAGCCATTTATTTTCCAATTAATTATTTCAACTTGGGTAAGCAAATAAGAGTACCAAAGGAATATTATGTTTTCCCGAAAAATAAGCCAAACTTTCCTGCCCCAGGGTTCTAGCAACTTTCTGCACCATTTCCTCTGGCTCTTTGGGATCCTTTAAGCTTACTATTTTTCAAAAATGTGAAAAGATCCCAGTTCTTCCCCTAGTCTCAGCAGTGAAGACTGTCTTGCCACAAACAAAAGAGGTTTCTAGAGGTCCTGTTAGGAGGAGGGAAAGCAAAAGCACACCTTTGGCTTATGCTCCAGAAGAAATCATTTAGAGAAACATAGGCTTTCATTGACAGGCTAAGGCAACAGCCACTGCTCAATACCACAGAGGAACATAAATAAAAGCCCAAAGTCTAAGTCAGTCTGACTGGGAGGAAAAGTCCTTTGTCACTTCAAAGCCAGCAAGAATTGCTTCACAGAGCCTGTCTTATGGCATAAAGCTTACCTGAAAGCACTGGTTACGTAAATGAGATCTTGTTTATATCATCACAGCCCTGATTGACTGTATCAATCCACTATAGACACTAGAAAATAAAAAAGGCCAGATAAACTTTAAATTGCTGGTGCCAAATCCACACCCTTTTAACATTTTGGGGGGTAAGAGACCTGAGTGTGATAGAAATCAAGGCAGAAAATGTTAAAAGGCCTTCAATATAAGGAAACTCAAGGAAATTGGTATGGGCTACATGATTAGCAGCTTATCAAATCTATTTTAGAAAGCACTAAATGGTGAAGACAATTCTGGGGGAGACAAGGGGAACTCTAACACAGACACTGTGAAGACTGAGTCCAAGGTGAAAACTCTGTGTTAAGGGTCAGGCCACTGCCACGTGTTGAGAGATTACACTGGTGTCAGGCTGCCCCAGGTCTCTGGTGCTTGTCAGACCTGCACTGCAGGGCCTCAATTATGTGAGAAGTAGTTGAGTGCTGCGGAACAGAAATCTTAGAATAGAAGTTATTACTCACCTTTTTTACCTTATTACATAAATTTAACTGTGTGTCACTGAGTGCTGTGGCTCTGTTCTCATATCCATCTGATTCAGATTGCCTCCAGGACAGCATAAGACCAAGAATAGCACAGCTGACATTTTGGGTCATTGGTGTTACTGAATGCCATCTGAACGCTGATGCCGTCTTCTCTGGGGTTTCCTGCATTCACAGGTGGCCAGTATCAATGTTTCAAAAGGAGAGGGCAGAAAAAATGAAATATCATTTGAAAGGAAAAAAAATCTTTCTTTTTTCTTCAGTGAATTTCTATTTTTATAGCCCCTCTCATCAAAATCTTCGGTGTTTTTCCCCTACAAAAGCAGCTGGCCTTGTGAACAAATATCAAGAAATAATAATAAGCATTGTCTGCATGAAACGCTGATGGGGATGACATGAATTTATCATTCTAATCATAGCCCAGAGTATACATATGTGGTTTTAACCATTTGTTAAAAGAGTTTGAATCTCTCTGGTGGGCCTCTGTGGCCTCATGCAACTCCAGAGAGGCTATGCCTGTCAGTGCAGCACCCTGTCTTAGTCATCATCTTCTTTAAGAGCGAAGAAATTGTCAAGGAGTTCATCTAGCACAAAGTAGCTTGACTCTCTCTGGGCCCTGAAGCAATCAGCAACAAGTAGTGAAATCCACACACATCAGAAAACCAAAAAAATCCGAACCAAAACAAAAACTCCCAAACAAATAAACAAAAACCACCAAAAAAGAAACAAACAAAAACCTTCACACAAACAAACAAAAAAATCCCAAACCAATCCCCCTAAAAAAACCCCTAAAACAAACAAACAAACAAAAAACCCCTAGATTTAAAGGTAGTGAGAAAATAATTGTAATAGTATAGCTGATAATTGTTCTTACAGCCATCCTTTGGGAATTGTAAATTCCCTGGAAATGTCACAGAAACTTCAGTTGAAAGATTATTCATCTAAAACCAGGGAATGAAGAAAAACAGAGCTGGAAGGGTAAAAAAGTGTTTTCTCTGCAGCGGAAATTAATTTGTTAACTCTTCAAGGGAAAGATAAGAGATGCTATTTTTCTCTCAGTTATATTTCTGTATTTGTGCACTGTATAGCAAAGGTAAGGGAAGTGTGGCAGCTGCAAGTTTTGCAGGGACTAAATTAGTAAGCACAAATAGTTCTGACATAATGGAAACCTAAGGTTTAAGACATTGGGAACATTTCCTCTAAAACACCCCCTTCATTCCAGGATTATTTGTTTCTGTTTTGTTCTCCTAGGTTTTTGTAGACTTTTTGTTATTAAAGAGGAGATGAATCAACATGGACAACTGCAAAAAATCCCAATCAAACAAAACATACCCAAACCAAAACCAACCATAGTATCCCCCACCCCCATCCACCCAAAAAAAGGCTAAACCAGTTTTGTCTCAACAAAAGGAAACCTCAGATTTAAGGGTAATTTTATGTGAAAAATGGATGAAGGGGAGGTTTTCTAGGGAATCTGTTGCACACAGAAATTAATCAAAGCACAAAAAGAGTATGCAGAGGAAAGGAGGCTGCAACAGAGAAGAAAAATAACTTGTTTATATCCCTGCTTAACTTGGATAAGTTCAGGGAGATTTCTGAGCTAAACCATGTTTTTTAGCTATAGACTCATTAAAGGATACTCTCAACTGTCAGCAGAAGTTACTGAAATAATAGAATTAAGAATAAAAAATCTGTGTCTGATTGATACTTCTCTTTATGCTCTAGGGAAACTTAAAACACAATCTCAAACCTCTCTCTCAAATACAGGGTGGAGGCAGAGGACTGACACATGTGACATCAATTATTTCAGAAAGGTGCAGGGGAACCCGAGGACTGACCAGTACCTTGATGCATCCAGCATATTAATTAGTTGAAACTGAGTGAAAAATGAACTTAATGTGCATCTGAATAAAAATGAATAATTATAGTTCATAAATATGAATAATTAGGGAAGAGCAATATGAATTTTTCAAATGAACAATGGTTTTCACAAATATACAGCTCTTTCAAGTAACCAGCACACCTCCAGATTAGTGCAAGAAGGCTGATAAAGTGCACTTTTGACCTTGAAAAGGTGTTGAACAAGGTTGTCTAACACAGACTCTTACAAGATGAATATGACTGTGGAGAAGATACTAAAATGAATAAATAAATTCCTTATTAAGAGGTAGAAAACAAGTGGCAAAAATAGTTAGATTTCACAGAGGAGGAAGATTATCAGAAGTATTCCTTAGTGATTTGCACTTGACTCCATAATTTTTAATTTAGTCTTTAATGATCTTGAAAAGATGCTGAGCAGTGAGGTGGAAAAGTCTGTCAAAGTTAATAAGTTATTTGGTACAATATAGATGACCAGTGGCTGTGAAAAATGCAAAAGCACTTCCTAGTAGTGACTGACTAGGTGACAGAATGGTGGGTGAATGTAAAGGAGAAAGCAAAAGTCCACTTTATTACCTTTAGTGTGCTTCAATTAATCTTTTTATAAATGAAATTTACAGAAGGTAAATATAAAATTAAAGTCATCGACCCATTTCATAAGCAATATAGTAGCCTTAGAGAACTCTCCCAAATACTGTTTCAGCTCAAAATTAGTATTTACAAATTACATCTTTGAGTCTGAAGATATTGTTCCCTTGATTTTCAGGTTTCAGACAGAGTGGAAGAGAATGAAACATCTGATTTATGTTCTATTAAATAAAATCCATCTATGAAAACTTCTGATGTAATATTATGATTTCATTTTATTTTACAAGCAGACAAACCATTTGATATCTGTTTCCCATGTAAAGATCCAGAAATAATGTGTCTAATTACCATTAAGCTACTGCAACTTTTAATGATCTTTTAAAATAAATATATTACAACTATTTTCTAAAGCCAGGCCAAGAGTTAGAGAACCTAACACATATCATAATGTCATGAATACAAACTAAAGCAAAAGTCTCCCAAAGGTAAATCAGAGAAACTTTTCTACGTATTCTTCCCCGGAGCACTTTGCTCAATATGACTTGATAGAAACTGTTCATTCATATTTTTCTGTCTATTGTTTTGTTTTCCTGGGACTGACAGAAGAATAGATTCTTTTCTTACACTGAGAATTTGTGCATTTTCTATTTTTTATATCCTTTCAATTTTGTCTGCATTATGCATGTAATTGGTTGTAGGTGTTTTTCCTGTTTCAGGCACCAAAGTAGCTGTAGTATAATGATTTTTTTGATGCTCTCTAGTTTCTTTTCTAAACTTACCTCTCTCTCTTCAGAGATGCAGATAAAATTCAGGCAATTCTTACTTAACTCCTTATTCAGTTTTTTTTTTAAGTGTAACAATATACTGGTTCTCCATCTGTAGCAGAGATACGCAGTAGTGTCACTTACTTCAAAATGATAAGCACTAAAACCAGCACAATTTGTAGAATCATAAAATCATGTATGTTGGAAAAGACTTTTAGGGTCATTGAGTCTAACCATATGTGAAGGAATCATTTCTGTAGCTCTTGAGGAAAAAATAGTAAACAGATCAAAAAACTGAATCATTCATTAAAAAAATAAATAATTTAAAATAATTTTAAGAAAAGTTAGCAGGGCCACTGAATTCAGTCTTGAGGTTTTGACAATCTCACTATGATTGATGGTGCAATTAATTGCATCTCTTGAAGGGTTTTGGGACTCTAAGAGTGTCTGGCCATCACGTCAGTACTCCAGGTACCTTATCAGGTTTCTATCGCAGAATTCTAAGGCATTGCAACCCTAAAAAATGGCTGGTTGTCTGCATTTAGTATGATAAAATGTTGGTACTTCAACTTTTCATTGGACTTATCAATTTGTATAATTTTGTTTGCAGCCTTTATAAAATTTATAATTATTAAAGGTGACACTCAAGAAGTTGATTTAAGATGACAAAATAAATATATGACATCAAATAATGAAAATAATAATTTTATCAGTTATCTCTTCATCTCTCTGTCTTTTTCTTCACTGAAAAATACATCAGTTATAGTTTTGCAAAACTTGAATTAAACTATCAGTATCTAATTTAGAGAAATTTTCTGAAACATAATGCAAATATAGTAGAGGCCATCATCCCAAAATAATTAGCTTACTTTTAAAATGTCTTTCAGTTTGATGAGCCTGTCAATGTCATGAACAATAGTTCTTCAATTCAGACTATCTGTCAAATCCAGTAGACACCATGAAAAAATACCTGATCTAGGGAAAATACAGGAAATTTTAAAAGAGGAGTTTAAACTGTAGAACTGCAATATTGTTCATTTTGACTCATCTAATTTCATATTCTCCAAATAAATTAGTAAATATTGGACAACATGTTGATGGGTCTCAGATATTAAAGGAAAATATTAAGCAGCTCGATGATTATAAAAATAAAGGGTGCACTGTTACTTTTGTTTATTTAAAATTTGAATGTCAAATATTAATTGTTCTGGCATGTATATACTGTTAGTTTAATTGACTACTGTTATTGGCAAAATCTTCTGCGTATATGTTACTATTTAAGATGTTCAGAGCTTCTAGAAGCATGTTTTCTTGTAAGGTCTCATGATTGTTTTAGGTATTGTGAGTAACAAACATCTGAACATAACTGAACTAATTAGAGAGGTCAGGAGTGGTGTCAGTAAACTTTTAGCTATTTAAGGAGTTAGTGGATGTAGCCCTCAGGGATAAAGCATTGAACAGAGCTTAGGAATATTTTTCTCACAGAACAAGAAGTTTCAATTTCCCTTTTTAAGAAACCAGGCATAGAAGGCAGGAGATAAGCATGGCTGAGCAAGGACCTCCTGATCAAATTAAATATTTGAAGGAAATGCACAAGCAGTGGAACCAAGGACAGGTTTCCTGATTACAATATAGTAAACTGCCTAGATGTAGGGATAGGATCAGGAAAGATACGGTTCAGTTAGAGCTGAATTAAGCAAGGAATGCAAAGAATAACAAGGATGTCTATATGCATGTTGACATGAAAAGAAAGATTAAAGGAAAAGTACCTGTACCTAATAAATAAGACAGGAGAACTGATGGCAAAAATGAAGACAACTTGAGGTACTTAAATTTTTTTCTACTTCAATTTTCAGTTTTAATCACAAATACAGGCTGGGTGGAGAATGGCTAGAGAGCAGCCCTGTAGCAGAGGACTTCAGAATACTGATTGTATATGAGCCAGCAATGTGTACTTGCAGCCCAGAAAGCCAGCTGTAACCAGGGCTGCATCCTAAGCAGCCAGGGCAGCAGGGTGAGGGATGGGATTCTGCCCCTTTACTCTCATGAGATGCCACTTGGAGTGCTGAGTCCAGGTCTGGGGTGCAGCAAAGACATAGATGTGTTAGATTGGATCCAGAGGATCCAGATGACCAGAGGGCTGGAGCACCTCTCCTATGAAGAAAGGCTGAGAGAGTTGACCCCAGAGTTGTTCAGCCTGGAGAAGGGAAGACTCATGGAAGATGTTATTGTAGCCTTTCTGTATGTAAAATGGGTCTTACACAAAAGATGGAGGGACACTTTTTATGAAGATCTGCAATAATTGGACAGGGGTAATGGTTTTAAGTTGAAAGAGGACATAAGGAAGACGTTCTTTACAATGTGATCAAAGACTGGAAGAGTTGTGTATGTTCCATGTCTGGAAGTGTTCAAGGTCAGGTTGCATGGAGCTTTGAGAAATCTCATCCAACAGAAGATGTCCTGGCCCATGGCAGAGTATCAGGACTAGATGATCCATAGAGATCCTTTTCAAAAACATTCCATGGTTCTATTATTTCATGATCCATAAAGTGACAATTACAGTGAAGCAAGAACTCTTTAGTTCTTTAGGATGAAACACACAGTAGATTTTTAAATAATGAGATTTCCCAATATGCTCACTTTTTGTACAACCTCTTTCAGATTTACCTATTACTAACCTAGATTGAGCATTTTTAGAAATCTGTTTATCATATTTTACTGCAGTGAAAAATGAAGAAAAATAAGATAGTTAAATGCAGAGTAAACAAGAAGAGGACAACTAGATTAAGTGAAAAAAAAAAGTAGCTATAAAATTATGCTTTTAAAAAATAAGACTGCTAAAAATAATTTAAAATAGTAAAAATGAATAACAGTATTTTACAAATGTGAATAGTATTGGCACATTCTAATCTTGAGCCTGTATATTCTACCATGTAAATAACATGCAGGTTTCTTCTTCCCTAAGTTGATGCTCTCTCAGCAAAAATAATTTTGCTTTTAAGTGCTTGAAAAGTTGACCAATTTACAGAAATCAACTGCAGAATGTAATTGCCATCTAGTATTCCAGGCAGCTTTGCCCATAAATGGAGGAGAAAGTAATAGATAAGGGAGAAACATAAAAGACAAACAATGAGAAAGAAGTGGAATTATAGACTGCTGAGAAGAGGAACTACTGCTATCAGTCCTGCCAGTTCATGAGAAACTGATCTGCAATTCATGAATGTGACAAAACGCATTTTCCTTACAAAACAATAAAACAGAAAGGAGGGAGATAAAAAGACAGAACCAAAGGTGCCTTATCCCGCTGCAGAATGGTGAATAGTATTCCCACTGAGGTAGATCTCACATTTTTACAGCTGAAAAAATTAGGTCCACAAAAATGAAGAGTTCAATGTAAAATTTTGAACATGTATATAATCTTCGGGTAACTCAGGAATCCTCAAAGC
The DNA here is from genome assembly GCA_013399915.1 of Illadopsis cleaveri. Lineage (NCBI taxonomy): Eukaryota > Metazoa > Chordata > Aves > Passeriformes > Timaliidae > Illadopsis > Illadopsis cleaveri. The sequence goes on from VXBB01012726.1 coordinate 211,567, forward strand.
CTTGCATTTGCAAAGCTATTAGGAAAAACTTCATACTTTTTTCTTCTAATTTAGGTTTCTTTCTAGCTAATAGAAGCTGAGATAGTTTTATGTGTTTTTACTGTTTTGCTTTTTTTCATAAGAGTAGAGCTCCTGCTATCTTTTGTCTATGATTTTTTTGTCTGTTTACTCCAAAGTAACCACATGCCTTCTTTTTCTTTCCTGTATTCCCATGTCTTTAAATGCACTGTATGGGAAATTGCTTTTTCCTCTCTCTGTTGGAAAAGTGGGAGTGTTGCTTTGCTTCTGGAAGCAAAGAAACAATCAGAACCGGTACATCTTTTAAAAATCAAGTCAAATAATACATGCTATTGTTTACTCACTCAAATCAAACGTAGTACCCTTAAATACTACTTCTAACATTATCAGTTTTGGTCTTTAAGTCTTTTATTGTTTTTACATTCCTTTTCTTCCATGAGATTATTGATTCAATTTAGAATTCACTTGTAGGATTTCTAACTCTAGAAATGTTGTGGACTTTCAGATTGACATGAGGAAGTAGGAGAATCTCTGATGGAAGAGGTCTTAAATCAGATGGCCACCCTACAAGACAGTGTAGGAAACCTCATTGTAACATATATAGCTATGCAATAAAATTTTTGTCGAGCATGACAGCACCACTGTTTTGGACCAAAGTGTCCGTGTGTTCTTGGGCATTAACACTGCCATCACAAGTTCTTTTCATCTTCATTTTTTCTCAACTAAAAAATTCCTTCTCCTTCTTATATCTGTATGCAGAACAAGTAAGGGTAATGTCTCAAAAGAATTACAGTAACAGATTAAAAGTAATGTGCAGGATCACAATTATGTTGTACATGTCCAAAACGAATAAAATAGAATTAATTTCAGATTTATAATCACAAGAAATGAGGCTAATGAACAACACTAATTACATCCCTGTAACATGATAAGCATAAAATAATTAAGTATGGATAATGTATTTTAGCAGAGATCAGGAGCATAGGTTTTTAGGAAAAGTTCTAGGCAATGGAGAAGATTCTAAACCTTTAAAATTGGCAAAGATCTCTGGAATATGAGATTTTGCTTTATGTGTCTGTAATAATACTTTTTAAATCAGCACTTTATATATCTTAAATGTAAACTACAAAACTGCAGCTTATATTTAAGGCCAGGAAGACACAACTGTCTAAATCCCATTTTTACTGCTCTTTGGAGCATCTTTATTGCGATAACTTTGATGCCTTTTATATCACACCATGTTCATTCTTCATGAACATTTAGTAAATTATTATTTTCTTGGGAATACCTCCAAGTACCGATTTCATTTGTGTATCTTAATATTCTCTGGAAAAGTAAATTTTCGTTTTTTCAAGTAACATTACAAGAAAAGAATAATAAAAAAAATTTCGGTGTCCAAGCTAGAAATAGAAACACAAAATTAGACAAAGATATAGAAAACTAGTCCACCTTAAAATTATAACATTGAGTGTTTAAAAAAGCAAACAAAAGCATTCAAAGAAATATTGAAATTATGCAAATCACAATCTAAATGATTAGAAAACGGAAGAGGAAAATTGATTTGTTCTTTAACCATTATTTCTGAAATGGGATTTCTGAATGCTACCATGTTAAGGAGTTTTCCTCTTTCAATGTTTGATTCATATGTTAATACTGCTGGGATTTCTTACAAAAATATTTCTGAAGTCAAACATTTTCTTTAATAGCCCTTCAGGTTTGAACCAAACCTTCCATTGCTTGCTAACCTTTTGTGCGCAGTATTCTTACAAACAACAGATGCAAAGATGAGCAGGAGGGTCTTCAGTCATGTGCTGTGGACTGCTTATCTTTGTGTGCTTCATGAAAAACATATTCTAAATGGTGGGCGTGTCGCTTAATGGAAGGAAATGCCTTTTAAAAACAGCATGTTTTCAAGTTGTTTTGCCAGTGTTTTATTAGCTTTTTTTTACAATCAGCAATCAGAGGATAAAGTTCTTCTTTTTTTTTTTTTTTGACAAAGTAAGACTAGAGCTGGTACAACTTGGAGGGCGTATGTGGAAGGGAAGCAATGGCATCTCCATTTATGTGTCATTCTTTGTAAAGCCACAGAGTCTCACAACCAGCTTGCAGCTGTGTCAGGCTTTAGCAAGTCTGCAGAATTACAGTGGGATAGGGAAGGGCTGAAGCTGAAAGATGAGCTGCTGTATAGTACATCTCAGGTTAAAACTTCCCAGGCAGTAAATAACATCTCTGAGCAGGATTAATATTTTTAAAAATTCTGTCAAGCACTGAGTACAAACCATGTTTCTGTAGCTCCCAATGGAAAAACAGCTTTGCTAGGTGACCAGAAATGGAGACCAGCTAAATGTATTTGGACTATCATGTAGCAAAGCATAGAAGCATGGCCTTATTCTCCACATAGCCCTACCACATGGGCAAAAAATCACGTTCCTTGAGTCTGATCAGAATGAAGCTTATGCTGGAGTGATTTGTTGAGCTGGGTTCATTGAAAACTCACTAAGCAAATGAAAAATGTTGCATTAGCATTGCTAAGCTTCAGAAACTAAAATCCTATGATCTGCAGAGCATGAGGCTGATTTCACAGTAAATCACCTCATTGCAGTTTTTGAGCTGAACAAATGTAATGAGATTAGAAGGACCATCTCATGGATATTTCTCATTTCACAATATTAATGAGTATGTATTGCCTATAGATATTTTTTTTGTCTGTTACTTGTCACCAACTAGTAATTCCATGAAATGTATATTTTTCTTCTCTGATAATGCCTTGAAACTTGTTGGACTCAACTAAGCATTATGACTTGGAATAGGTGACAACTTTAAGTGAGAACCCCCAAGAATAAAGTTAAAAAATGGACATTTTTATTTATTCTGTGCAGAAAACACCCAGATTAGAATGTGACTTTTTGAATGAAGAAATTATGAAATCTTTGTAAGGAAGTGTTGACATGACAAAGTCCTGTTGAATTATTTCATTGATGAACGTCTTGAAAGTCAAATTTAGCAGCTTTTTTTTGAATAAAGAAGCATAGAGATTCAGGAAATACAGTACTAGAAGGGGAAAGTTTCTATTTGTGACCAGGAAAAGACATTAATGAGAAAGTAAATCACACTCTTCATCAAATAAAAATCTTGTTAAGAACTGAAAACTGTCAGCAAAAGAAAATTGTAAGCCAGGTTGCTCATCATATCCATGTTGTGTCTTTAGCTGGATCAGAGCACACCCTAAACAGTCAAAAAATCTGTGGATACGTGCTCTGTATCACTTTGGACTCACCCAGAAGAGGAAGAAAGCCAAGGTTGACAGATGTCCACTTCCAGCCTCACATTGTACCATATGGTGGAGACATACAGACAGTGCCCAGAGGAGACAGACAAAAGGTTTGTTTCATTCCAAAAACCCTAAAGTGTTATGAATGAATGTTACAACAAAAAAGTGGGAAAAGCAGCCTGCAGTTCCTGGTACTAGGCAAGCTGTGTATCTCCCATTCCATCTTATGTGCTGATAAACCAGTTGTAGTAGATTATTTTGCACGAGCAGAGCATCCAGAGGTCTCCCACTGGAGCAGTAAATCTAGCCCAGCATACTTGATAATGGAGGGAACTGCTGAGCCTAACATTTACATGACCTGTAAATGATATTGGACTCCTTTATTTCACAGTGGACTAACCATGCTGGATGTTACCTCAGGGTGAAATGGGTATGCCTGAGTGTGTGTGTATATATATATTCATATATATATATATAGGTTTCTGAAGGAACTGCAGCACAATATATTTTGATTCTTGAGAAAAGCAAAATTAACATTTAATAAATTCACAATTTGCTTGATAAGGGATTTGAAAAATGCTCTTGAGCTATCTGGAGACAGGTAACAAGGAGCTATTTTGGCACTGGAGATCTAGCCCCTTTAATATGACATGGGGTATCTGAGAAATACAGATGAGACAGACAGGGATAAGCACAGGGCCTTTTTTTCTTCTGGAGTAGCGACTGGAAGTTAAACAGCATGCCCTGTACTAAAATGACACAGGAACCCACCTTCAGGTACCTGAATAACCAACACCCTTATTTTTGGGGGAGAAAACAAGAGCAAAAAATCAGTTCAACAAACTCAAGTACAAAAACTACCAGTTGTAAAATTTTTGGCTGTGAGCACTATGTCAGCACTGATCATATGCTAAATTATTATTCTGAACCTTTAAAAATAAAGTCACTAAATATTTAAGTATCACCAGTGCTGACATTATAAAACATATGCAACCCTCCTTGCTTCACAGCAAAGCCACCCAGTGTGGGCACTGAAATGCACAACATGTTCCTTCCTTTGGCCAGGAGTGTCTGTGGGTGTGAAGGACTGGGGAGGGAGTGTGCGTTGCCCAAATGCCCCAGGGAGAAGCAGGCTGCCAGCAATTTTTCTTCCATCATACCCACATATCTCTAGCTTGTTCATCTGGTTCTCAGCCTCAGCTCCTTCCTGCCCCATTTGCTTCCATCCGCCTCACTGTGGAGGTATGGTATAGCAGGAATTCTGGTTTGATGGTCCAACAAAAATCTTTCATGGAAAAGATAGAGACTAGCTTGTCATTTGCAATTTTCTCTGAAAGAATGCCCCTTATTTCAACAGGTTAGCCTCTCCTGTCACAAGAGATGGCTGGACATCACCTGCATAAGATAACAGATTCTTTCTAAACTGCTCGTGGGTTTGCAACCAGTGGTGCACAACGATTAACCACAAATTTTCCCACTTTTCATCACCCAGATTTTTTGATTTAATTTTTCACCTATTTTTATCTGGACTCCTCATTCTTCCTTCTGCCTTTACCCTACTTCAGGCTCCCTCCTCCTTTTTGAAAAAAGGAGAACAAAAGAATAAATTGTTTCATTCTTTAAATGGGCTCTATCACTCAGTGTTCTAAGGAACAGTATTGTGAAAAGCAAAAACTAGAGGTTGCAGACACAGCAGGTAAGCAGGAGGCACAAGTTTCAGTACAGAGTAGCTTTTCCTTTTTTTCCTTTTTTTTTGTTTGTTTGTTTGTTTGTTTGAATGTATTTGACAAGGACTAGGCAAATATATAGTGAATTAAAGGCTTCAGATTGCTAGGTTCAATGGCAAGGTTGGTATTCTCATTTATAAAGCTGTCTTTCGCAAGCTGGTAATTGTGCATCCACGGTAACATAAATGTGATTTATGGCAATCCCAGATGAATGGTGGTGGAATTATTGACAAAGATTATTTTTTTAAAAGAAAAGGAAAAGCAAACTTACTCCATTCCCAAATGTCAAGTCTGTTTTTAATTCATACTACTTTTAAAATACTGGAGCTATCCAGGAATAACTATGGAGTTATTGACAAATGACTTAAAATATATGCTTATATGATACTTATTATCAATTACTATGCAGCCATACATACATAGAATACAACATTTGAAGGAGATAATATGCTTTATCATGTTAGCTCCATGAAGTTTAAGTACGTGAAAATATCTTTGACAAACTCAACTGATTTGAACGCTGTGTTTTGAAAATTGAAAAGCAACTGAAAACTGAAAAAAATGAAAAACAAAACACATGATTCTTCTGCTTCTGGTTCATGCACCAAGCAGGTAAAAAAAATATTTCCCAGCTCATCTCTTCTTTTAATCATATGATCAGTTTCAGTCCCTGTTTCATTATTAGCATTATGTAAAATTATTCTATTAGGTCCTTTTTTCACTCTATGCATTATATGTGCTTTGGATTTCATGTCCATTTTACTCAGAATATGTGAATAGACAGTGGATTATAATCTGTATTCTACTGTATCTTTACTTTGTCGTACACATATTTAATACCTATAAATTACTATGTGGTGGTAGACTTTTGTCAATTGAATTTTCACTGACTCTCCAATAAAGCTAAGATCTTGCTTGTTAAAAAAAGCGGTAATGAACTACATAAAATTTTCTTTTATATTCTTCTGTTCTGCTAAGAATATTGTTTAGGTTGCTGGATAATTAGCTTTTACCCTTCCTCAGGTACAGGCTTCGTTCTCAAGGACCCACAAGATACATATGTCATAGAATGTGCATCCTAAAGGAAAATTTTATTAGTGCTCAGCCCCTCCTACTTCAGACAAGTCAATTACAAAATTTCGGTGACAGCGACAGTGCCAAGTTGTTTTACTTCAAGAGGGGCAATATAGCAAAATGTTCCTTCCTTCTTAATGCTTTCAGATAGGGAATTGTAAAGAACAAAGCCCTAGCAGAGGAAATTAAAATTAAAAGGAGAAAGAGAGACCTGATTACAGCATCAGGTTTGACTGACTGGGTAGATCAATGAGATCATACTGAGTTTGACTAATGTTATTTTCAGTAGCTAAAATCAGGGATCTCTGACCATTGCAAAACCACAGTTTTGTGAGTCTTTGAGACCAAATTTTTATAAACATAGAGGTAAACAGCCTCAACTAAGTTAAAAAAAAAAAAAAAAGGGAAAGAAAAATTTAATTTGTAATGTTTTGTTTAAATCTTACTTTTAGCCCAAGCTCTCAATATATACTGGGCAGTCTATTTCATGCTCTTGTGCATCACAGTACAACGCACATCAATGTCCTAAATGCATGCAAAATATCCTAAATAAATAACACTGGCATATAAAAATAGCTCTTTACCAGCCAGGACAGAAAGCAGATCTGTGATATGCGTAACACAAACCTATCTCTGTACCATCTTTATGGAAAGACATAAATGAAAATAGAGTCAAAGGGATATTTTGTGTGAATGATTGATTGCTTTGAATTTAAGGCTTGTACAAAATTAGTATATTTTTGATGAGAAATGGTAAAAATCTGCCAAAAGTTAGTGTTTGCTATAGAGAACTGTGGCTTGGGTTAGAAATGTTTATAAATGTTTATAAAATTAGAAGACAAACAGTAAAAATGGTAGGCTATTAAGTAATTTTAATTTCCTAAACCTAATTTTAGAAAATTAATGCAAGGGTATCAGCAGATATCATTTCCTTGAGATGATTAAAAACCCCAAAACATATTTCTTTGTTAAATAGTGAAGACATAGCAACAAAATACGATACTAGTTTTGATTTTAGTGAGATCAATCTTACCAAAGTAATAGGAAACCTTAGTTTATAATTTGAGTCAGTAAATTCAATTACGTTTTCAGAAAAACAAGCTTTAAAAAATACTGGAAATTTTCTAGCAAGTTTGCTTAGAATGATGAGTTCAATAACCTGAAACTGAAGAGGATGCAGAAACCTGTTGTGTTCAATATGTTAGCTGGGCGCTTGAAGTTCAGGGGGGAAAATCCATTACAAACCAGAACCTTGAGAGGGTTACAGACTTCCTGGGATGACTAAGCAGTTCCTACAGAGATCAAGAGTAAAAATAGAGCATGCAAATATGGAAATTTGAATGTAGCACTTTTCTACATCTTGGAAATTCAGAGATTTAAAAAGGACCAACAGCCTACTGTGGAACTAGATCTTGCAGAGAAAATGAAAATATGACACTAATGTTCTCCTTAGCCATAAGGCAAGAAGTAAACAGAAACTGTAGAACAGTGTACTGCAAACTAAAATCACAAGACTAAAGCCAAAAGTAATGAAGCACACTCTAATGTTAAAACATAATACTGGAGTCAAGGAAGAAAAGAGAGGGTGGAGTCATGGAAAAACAATATGTATCATTGAAAAAGTATCCAGACTGCTCAGGATAGCAAAAGGAAGGGCTGAAAGATCAACATGTGAAACCACAGCTACAAATACCTAAACACTAAAGAATAAGGGAAAGAATTTTAAATGCCACTATCATGTTCTTGTGAAAGCATGAGTTTATTCTAGATATTGTTGCTCACATTTTTCACCTTTTGACTTGGTTATTTTTCTCTATTGCACTAGAGAAATGATTCACAATAAAGGCAGTTCATATTAATATGATATTATAAAATTTCAATACTGGAAACCTGAAGTCTAACTTTTCTTACAGGATATTAAGAAGCCAACTAAAAGAAATATTTCTATGATTTCTGATGATTGTCCACTGCTCTCAATGAAATATTTATAAGATACTCAATTCTTTTGCTGTTATAAAATAAAGTTGTGCAATTTTACATGTGTGACTCATGAACTACAACAAACCTGTGACGTGCCTAAAACGTTGGTGTCTACCTAGACCCTGCCTGAGATTTTAAGCAGAATTTGAAGAAAATCACCTCTGTAGTCACTTCCACTCTACTACTATAGCAGCTAAGCAATGAAATAATTAATTTCAAAAATTTTCACGGAAAACAGTAACCTATGAAATCCACAGAAACCTACGAAAAATCAAATATTTCAATCTAAATAATCAATAGCCATACCTATAATGACTACAGGGGAAAAAAAGGAAGAATTTCAAATTAAACAAAAAAGGAAAACAGCATTCTATAAAAGGAAAGAAAGAAAGAAAGAAAG
>VXBB01012726.1:220158-236182 GCA_013399915.1 Illadopsis cleaveri
AAACCTGAGCATGTGAAGAAGAAAGAAGAAGACGATGACGATGATGCTGATGACAGAGTTTAAATTGATTTTTGTATTTCTGTGGCTATTTTCCTTTCCTGAAATTTACTTGTTTATTTTAATAAATGGTCAACAACCCCCTCAGACTCTATTCCACTAGGAAAAACAAGTCAATTAGTTTTAATTCCACTTCTTTAGGCTACTCTTCTCCTTTCATTAATGTAGTAAATCACAGGCTGCTGTCAGATAAAAATTTTGTTTATTGAAAAAGGCTAATCTAAGCATTATATGTTATTTCAGAGGAAGTCCCGACACTATTTCTAATAAGAATTCTTATCATTCTATACCCCCTCAGATGACAGTGTTTCCTCTCCAAACTCACTGCTGCCCTGTTTTGACAAACTTAAAACACATATGACTCACAAGGGACAGTTCAGATGCCTTCTTCAGATGACTGTCCACACAGATTCCCCTTGTCATCTGTTGTCTCCTTTTGGACAAGTGATCAAACTCTAGCAGCTGTTTATGACTCCCTCTGTATTGGAGTTTTTATTGTTCAATATCATTCTATTCCTGTGTCTCCACAGTAGTGACAATTCTCTCCAGCTTTCTTGTTTCCCTGATTAAATGAACCCATGCCAGCCCTTACCTGGTGGTCACTACTGCATCTATTAAACAGGATCCCCTTCCCAAGAGTGTCACCAAAAAATGATCACTCTCTTTTCTGTCAATAGTTAAACTGTCCCTTTTCCTCCAGCTTTTTTATCTACCTCACAATTCACTAGCAATCCCTATCATCCATACCTCCCTTTTTTAATGTACAGATACTAAACATACAGATGCTAAACCTAGACATTCTCTGGATTAGGTCCCTTCTCTGAGAAACTGGAAAAATCAAAAAAAACTCAAAAGGAAGAATTGCATTTCTCTTTATTCCCTTTTCACATTTTCCTTCAAGATCTTTTCTAAGACAATGTCCAAAACTTAGGTGTACTATCAAGAAGTTTGGTAAGTAATTTTCCACATTTTCTGGAAAATATGTTGAAAAACTTCAATCACAAGTTCTGAAATAGATTTTCCTCCATGAGAATGAAACAAAAACCACATCAACTAACCAACCAAGACTGGTTTTGCTATTCTTTAATCCACTTGATAAAATGAGCTCAAGAACACCTGGTCATATGCTGTAGTGGGTCTAATGCTGGCCAAATGCCAATGCACCTACAAGAATTATTTACTAATTTTTTGCTGCAAGATAAGAATTAGGAGAGCAAAGCAGGCTCAAACTTTAAAGGGTGTAAAGAAAATCTTTACGAACAGAATTGAAAGAAAAAATGATAAGAAATCAGAATAAACCCTCAGAACACTTCCCCCCACACCCTCTTTTCTTTCTCACTGGCAACGTAAAGAGACAAAACCTGTAACTTTCAGTCAGTTTGCCACCTATAAAATAGTCTTTTTGTCAGTTCACTTAGGGAGAGGAGTCTCTCTTGCTATGCCATGGAGACTTCTCCACAAGAAACAGTTCTCTTGTGGCTTCAATGTCACAGCGAATCAGCCACCCGGGAAAGGAAAATCTGTTTGCAGTGTTACAGTCCCTCCCCTTGACTTACAGCTTTCCCCACAACCCTGTTCAAGGGCTCAATCTATGCTAGTGGGGTAGGTACACTTTTACGGATCAGCTGTTCAGAGGCAAAGGTTCTCTTCATCTGTCTCTAAGATCACCTTCACCTCTGGGAACAGAGGTTTTCTTCTTCTTCTTCCCTGGGAGCAAAGGGTCTTCACCACTCTTGTCTCTCTGTGTTCAAGCTCCTCAATGGATCACTGCTTGCTTCAGCATGGGTGCCTTTGCTCATGTCTACAGTTTGAATGCTCCATCCCCCGATACTCTTCATGAATTACAGGGATATTCTAGTTTATCATAGTCTATCACCATGGAGTTGCAAAAGAATTTCAGCTCAAAATCAAGGCATTTCCTCATCTTTCTCCCATCAGGAATTTGACTCCTTCTTTACTGACCTTGGTGTCTTCATGTTGTTGCTTCACGTCTTCACCTTTTCCTTTTCTCTGACTTCAGAGAAGATTGGCACCGCAGGTGTATCTGGTTATAAAGGGAAAACCAGCACATACACCGAACTTACAGAAATGGTATTTATTACAGAACAATGACATAGTCTGCATGTTCAAGGATCAAATGTTCTGTTACCTCTTGGTTCCTGCATATTTTTTGATCATCTAATTTTAAGACTAATGTTTTTACAAATATTTTTGGGAAATGCATGCGGATTCATCTATGATTTTTTTTGACTACATGGACTACAATTACATAAAGAGAGTACACCTGGATATAAAATAAAGCTGTGCTTCTCAAAATATCTTTTCTTAAAAAGAAATAAAAGTTTGGTAAAAAAGCTGCCACATTGTCAAGGATATTCAGGGATATGTAAGGCAGAGGAACCAAGAGCAACTAAAAAATCAAAGAAAAATAGCCTTACTTTGTCAGGAAAATTCACGTTCAAAAAAAAAAGAGATAGTGAAAATAAAAGTTCATTGCTATTTTCACAAGCCATCATTAGTTGGCTGCAGGTACTTTTATCTACTAAGAGTAGTGGCTAAATGTCTGTTTATTTTAACAGAAACCCGTTTCCAAAGACCTGTTGAAAAAATCTTGCTGGATAGTTAAGGCAATTGATAAGCTTGGACAGGAAGAAAAAAAAAGGAAATAAAAAAAGGAAAAAAAGCAAAACAAAACCAGAGCTTTGATCTCCTTGGTTGCACCTATCAAATGTCACACTCTAGGAGATCATGAAATACAGACATAGATATGAAAATTACTAGAGTTAACTGGAATTAACACAGGAAAATCAGAGCAGGACTTTCCCTGAGAGAATTTTCCCTTCATTAACCAGTACTGTCACTCAGTACCTGAGACATTTTGCCACCATTCTGTTAAAGTGTGCTTTTCCTTTTCTTTCTGAAGTTCTCATGAACTCTCATCCTCATGAAACTACATATGATATCTTAGTCATTACAGGGAATCTTGATTCTCAACTACTGTTTGCCTTGGAAGATCTCCCTTTATGAAACATCCGCTAAAACAGATGCCTTCCAGCTTAGACTGAGAGATCAGAAAGGAAGTAATAGCTTGAAAAATCACAGTATCCTCATGAAACCTGGCAATGCAGACAGCAACAGGAGACTGGAAACAGGGTGAGAACTCAGCTAACCGTCTGACTTCCAAGCAGAGAGCCTGTTACATGCTGCATACAGCAGGTACAAGGCTGAAAAATGAATTCCTGTTAGCAGAAAGCATATAGTAGATGTGCTGAAAGGAACCCAAAGTTTTCTAAGCATTACAAGTATCCGTGCCATGTGATATCGAGGATCAGCTGCAGATAAACTAGTGTACATTTCTGTAGGTATCAGTGTTTTTGTTCTTTTTTTTAGCACTGCACATTGCTACCTAATGAAAAACCAAAAAGTGACAAAAAGATCAAAAAGAAGAGGAATGATTCGACAATACAAAACCCCAACTTTTAAAGCCACAGTTTTTTAAAAAAGGTTGTACACTTTTCTAAACTGCATTGTATGAAGATGCTTTGGGTGTTGAATGTATCTAATATTTATCACACATGCAACAAAAACAAAAAAATTGCCCCAGGTTGCCTGAAACTAAAGACAGATTCTTTAGTATTTAAGAATATAGCAAGCCTACCCTGATTCCATGACTCAGTGAAATCCTAAATCACAAACACTTCACTGCCTCTGAAAGACTCATGTAGATCTGACATTAACTAGTTTCTCCTCCTGCAACAAACTTAGACAAGCAGACTGCAAATATTAAAATTAAATTACTGTGAGGGAACCTCATGCACAAGCATCTAACTCAGTGATTACACACACACTGAAAACAGAGCTCATGATCTCTAAATTCAGACTCAGACCCTTTGAGTTTCTGTATGAGAGCTAGAAGTGAATCTGTTTGTGTATGAGAACTTTGTCGTGTACCTTAATTACTGCATTGCAGAACACAAGTATAATGATCATCAGATTCTTAGAAAGAAATTTCTTGAACATCCTTATTTTATATATATGGATTAATGATAGAATTCATGAATTATCATGTGATAGTCTAAAATAAAAGATAAAGTCTCATAAACAGAGTACTATTGAGAATCACTTTCTATAGTTTACTCAGCAATATGATGACTTATAAAACATGGAATGGTCTCTAAAGGTAACAATAAATCAAAAGTATTATGTTAGAAGTGTCATTTATTTTTTCCTTAGTTTACATTCATCTTACTCTTTTCAATTCTAAAATATAAGCTAGTTTCAACCAAAATCTACCCTGGGACCTGAAGGCCTGCAAAAATATTGTATACTTCATCATTCTGTGCCAATGAATGATTGAGTACATCTGAAATCCCAAAATTCATGGAAGCAAAGATCAGTAAAAAACCCCATCTGAATGCACACATCGTCCTGACTACCTAACCTTGAAATTTATGGAACCAAGGGAGTGTACTAACTTCTCGATGTAAATGTGATGAACAATATGAACTCCTGTCCTGAACAATAAGAATTTTATTTTGGACAAGGTCCATTTAAACTATTTTTCCTCATGAGTGACCTGTCAGTATAAAACAATCATTACATATATTATCTTACTGCAGTTGTCATTTTCAAATACTCCTGAGTTTGTAATATCAAAGTTGGAACACTTTCCAGAATATCATCATTCAGAATGTTGTGTTGTCTACTCTCAATTTACATCAAAACTGAAACTCCAATTATACTTACCTTTGCTTTCTAGTAGAAATTCTGTTTTCTACTTTGTTGTGTGTTATTTCCTGCTGCATGCTGTACTTAATGAATATAAATGGTGAGTTTTGAATTGGACAATCTTTTAATTCTTAATATCATGCTGTTTTCAGACAATAGGCCCTTGATAACTGAACAAAGTAGGGAGGATTCATAATCTGTATGAATCTGGACCAGATACAGTGTGATTGTCCAGGGAAAAGAGGAGTCATCAAAGATTGTACATGGATAGCTGATCATGACTAGGTGGAATATCTAACTGTGCTTAGCAGCAGGCAAAAACATTTTGCAGGACCCTTAAAAATCCCAGCAAAACAGTAAAATTTCAGATTACATATATATGTCAACCTTTTTTATTTCTTTTTTATTTTCAGTAGAAATGACAAATTCATTTAAAGCTGCTAACAAAAAAAACCACAAAAACAAAAACAAACAAACAAAAAAACCACAAAAGTTGAATTCTGAAGTAATTTCCCTAAAATTAAGTTCCACATGAAGTAAAATATATATTACAATATGAATATTTTAAGGAGTATAGAAATTGAGGATGAAAAACAGACAAAACTTAATTTCCTGCTGAATGGTCGATGCTTTGCTTTGGTGAAGAGGTGGAATCAGTCATGGTTCTTCACAATTTGCCAGGCTACAAAATGTAAAGCAGAATTAAAGAAAATCTAGTTATTTATGATTTAATTATTTCAGGTTGATAAAATGTAGGGCTGATTTATCAAACCGCATTTGAAGTGCTTTGCAAAAATTATCTAATTTGTTTATGAATATGTCTCTTTGTTTTGGATTTTTATTTATGTCACTCTCTGTTTTGGATAAATGTGTTAAATTAAAATTAGTCACCCCTATGAGAGATAGAGTAGAAAAAGAGACTCAGTAAAATGTAAGAGGATTCAATGTTGCACAGAGCAGATTCTAATATTAACAACTATTATATCAAAATTCAGGTTTTGAAGGCTGCAACGATCCAGGGCAGACTATATCAGTCAGGCACATCTGTGGAGGTGGCAGAGACGGACTACTGAAAGTACTGAAAAATAGCTTTTTCCCCAAAAGAGGTGTAATACACATATCTTAGCCAGCCACTGAAGTCAGGTAGGGATAGAGTTATAAAAAGACACACACGCAAAATTCTAGGGCCTGAGCAAGGCAAAAGCTGCTGTATTTTATAGTTGCTACAAATGCTTCTGCCTGATTAGAGCGGATCATTTTCACCTGCATCTCTACACTAAATACTAGGAGGTTTCTAATCTGTCACCCTGAAAGACTTGAAAGTTTTCATGAAGTTGGTCTTTCCATGAATTCGTATGTCAGAACAACTACAGACATGAAATTCAACATATCCCATGTTAAAAACACAGTGTAAATCTCAGCTGACTCAAATTCTTTCAGATCTAAAAATATGTCTACCCCTGAGACCTGTTTTGTTTTACTAAACAGTTCTGATATTTCTAAGCATATTGTTAATAATATTGTATGAGGAAAAATTATATAAATATTTTCAAAGAATAGTACATTTATTTTTCAGAAGTTTGCTTTTAATTTCTACTAATATTCAATTATTTTTGCCTTATTTTTCTTTAGTTTTTTTCACTAACCAGGAAGAGAAATAAAATGCAAGATTTCTGTAATAAATTCCTCATGATGGATGTAAATTAATTGCAAGTTAAAAAAGGAGGGGGAAGGAGAACATATATATTTACACTCATTTTTAAGCAGTATGCTTTTTCATAATGCAGTTCTGTTTGTTTTTAACTTGAAAGTTCTAAAAAAATATATGCATACCTAATCCTGTCTGGCTAAACATTTGAGTTATGGCTCAGGTCTNGATAATGCAGTTCAGATTTTAATTTACCCTTGTAAGTGTCTTCAATCAGGGTAGGCAGATTTTGACACCCATGTGACCAAATAACTTTGGGGGCAAGCAAAGCTCGCTGGAGCTTTCTTTCTGTTTGTTTTTAACTTGAAAGTTCTAAAAAAATATATGCATACCTAATCCTGTCTGGCTAAACATTTGAGTTATGGCTCAGGTCTTGATATGAGCAAACAAGAACTCAGAAAGCAAGAAGTAACTTATAAGACTTCTGCAGGTGTGCTTTAAAAGTAGCCAGTGCTTCCCAATGTGTTTAGATGCCTAAAATACTGCTGCAAGTGAAGAGACGGCTGCTTCAGACCATGGGTGACACAAATGCTGTCTAAAAGCACTTTTTCAGTGAGTATTTTGGTGGTTTGGATCACCTTTACACAATTCCCCACCTCTGGCTGAATGACATATGTGGTGTGTATATATGTGTATATGCAGGTGTACTGTCCGTATGTATGGGGACATATATCGATACTGTGTGTGCATATACATGCTTCCCACTGAGCCATGGGTACCATTCCAGGAGCCTACCTGCTTAGCACACAGTCACTGACCTGTTACTGTTGGAATCTTTAGTGGTTTTGGTTCACCAATTTTTCATTTCCCGGTCAATGCACCAATTAATGTGGTGGGTCTAATGTTGTCTAAACGCCCGTTCACTCACTAGAATTATTTATTCCTTTTCTGCTGTGAGATAGGATTAGGAGAAGAGCAAAGTAGGCTCAAGCTGTAAGGAGTATAAAGAAAACTTTATTAACAAAACTACAAGAAAAAGAAAAAATAGTAAGAATCAGAATAAAACCCTCAGAACACTTCTCCCCCCACAACCTTCTTTTCTTTCCCACTGATAATGTACAGAGACAAAACCATAGGACTTAGGTTAGTGTACCACCTCTAAAATAGTCTTTCATCAGTTCTCTTAGGGAGAGGAGTTTCTTTTGCCATGTCATGGAGACTTCCTGTCTTGGTTTGGGAAGACAGGTATCTGCCAGGGAAAGTTGCAGCCTCCCTTGGAATTGAAGTAAACGGGCAAGGAGNTCAGCCTCCCCTCCCCTGCCTGGCAGCCGCTAGAGCCTAGCCTGGCCAGGATGGGGCCCGGCAAACTCCCCGGGAAGGGGCCTGACCCTCGGCAGGGCCTGCCTGACCTGGCCAGCGGCATGGAGGGGGCTGGGCCAGCCTGTTACCTGTTCCCAGACCAGAAGAAAAAGAGAGCTCTTCCAGGGGTTAGTTTGGTTTTTAACATGTGTGTTCATAGAGGCGTGTTCAGCTTCCTAGAGGTTTAACAAGGTGTCAGTATTCAAAACTAGTTACTGATTGGGTTTGTCCAGCATGGAGGAAACTGTTAGCAGCTTCTCTTAGAAAAATCATTTCTGTAGGTGGCTTCTTCCCTGCTTACAAAATGTCAGTCAATGCGAAATCAGCACACCTGGCCACCTCCTTCTAATGAGCTGTGAGGGCCAAGGTTGAAGCTCAGCCATCAGATGCAGAGGCCCAAATGCTTGGTTGTCAAAAGAAAAAACGAAGGACAGATTGCATTTAAAATGTTTCTCTCCACCATGTATACATGCTACAATAAGTAGTGCACTATGTCAAGCTTGGCTTATGAACTCATTTTTGCAATTTCATAGCAAGCTATATCACCAGGATTTGTTGGAATGACTGAAAGTGCCTTCTGGGGAATTGAAGACATGAAGCACAGCTATAGCATACTTCATTTCATTTTTTGAGGAAGGAATGCATCTCCCTCATGCTCACCACTGACACAACAGTCAGTCTCTATTACTTTACTGCTTAGGAAAAAGACTCCATAAGAATCTCATTGCCACCTGGACCCTTCTTTCTATGACTGTCAGGATGCTCATGATAAATGTGTGACTTCTGATAGCAAGGTACAGCAAAAGAATTTTCCTAGATGCATATATTAATCATTATATCTCTAAGTATATAGAAGTCAGTTTAATAAACATATATTGCTGGATATGTTTTGCTATTTATAGCTTTTCATTAATTGATGACCTATGAGAATTCAACTTTTTCTATAATTTTTCAATTAATTAATAAATATAGCACACCAATTACTTGTTTATGCAATAAAAAGCAGGTCATAAGAACACCACAAGGAAAATATCATGAATCTTCAACTATGTCAAGCAACTGGGTTGAATTGTGTCCAAATCTGTCTTACAACTGTTTCATTTTCTCACCCCACTTCTTACTGGAAAGATAGTTCAAAGTCTCATTTTGTTAAAGAATGTATTGTTAGTTCTAATCTAAACTTACTTGTGCGCAGCATAGAGCTCTTTTCTTTTTCCTGTATCAATATTTTCTTCTGGCTTAACAAATATCTCCAAGGTTTTTGGTCTAGAAAGTAGAGAGGGAAGTGAAGGTCTCTCACAGAGGGACCAAGTATGTGTCATTCAGTCTTGTTTGGAGAGATTATTAAACCAAATTCTGTTAGTCACTGTAGGAAGTTTTGCCCTTTCTCTGAGCAGTCTCTGTACTCCTTTTAATACGAATTTCAGTTTCCCAAGTGTGGATGATCACAATGTATGTAGGACTCTTCATGATAATTTTCTTCTAGGACTTTATTTTATTAATATTTCTTAGTCTCCTGACAATTCTTCTGATATGTTTAATTATATTTCCTTTCTCTGGACCACATCACACTGATAACTTATGACTCATCTTGATGAACTCAAGCTTTTCTCTTCCACTGTCATTTCCTTTTCATGAACTTTCCATTTATAGAAAAAAATTCTTTTATCAATCCATGGTAGCAAGGCCCTCTTGTTCTTGCATTTTATACCAATTCTTATTTGCCTTTCTAGTCTTAATTGCTTTTTCTTTGACAACATATTCCAAGTCTCTCACACTGTAGAGGTCAAAGTCATCTATTTGCAGCTGCCTAGATAACTTCTTCCTTTTGAAAAGTTACTGCTTCAAGAACTATTTTTGATACCTTTAAACATCGAGGTTTTAGTAAAAATCATTGCTACTAGATTCACTTGCACACTTTACTATGTTTCTGTACTTGAAAATCTAAAAATTGGAGGTAAACCGTCCTACTAGGTAGGCCACTCCAGACACTGAGAAAATACCTATGAAGAGGATCTGAGCTCCTTAATTTCTCTTGGCATTTCCTATGTCTCAGTTTCCACTTCCATATGATCCTTCCCATAGCCATCTTAGTCCAGCTATATATTCAAGAATAATGTACCATTTTCTGCCATGAGAAGCAGAATGCTGTTTTAACTTAGCTTCTCCTGTAGTTATTTTGACCCTTCATCACTGATCGGGATGAGTTCGACTTCATTTAATCATCTTCTTTCTTAACTTTCTGACCTTTCTGATAAGATTCTTTGATGATCGATATTTTCTCAGGATTTTTTTCATCCAAGTTTCCAGGTTTTTATTAGCATCTTGTTTCAGCTGCCTAGGTATTCAACTAAATCTAGAGCTCTCCCCTAAAGAATTTGTGCTTGGCAACAAACTCCAAGTACTGTAAATGTTTCCCTCATATACTTCCAGAGTCTTGGACACAAGAATCCTCTCAGTTTGACCTCTGAATTCCTTTTTAAAACTGAAATCCATGATTTTGAACTAGAAAGCATTATGTAGCAGCCTGGGTTTTTAAACTTCGTTCTTATTTAAGCTGAACAACTCCAAGATACTGGTTTGTGTACTTAGCACTTATAAGCTTTCCAGAAAAACTTTATTTCTTGGAATTATATCACTCTTGAATGACAAAATCAGACAAATCTGTTCGCTTTTGCAAACAGAAATGACGTTGTTATTCTTCACAATAATTTTTTGCGTTATCCATATCTAGGAAATTAAAAATCTAGTAAGCACAGAAATATAAATGCTTGTAGTATTTATAATATAAAGAACCACAGATTTAAGTTCTTGGAATCTATAGAATATATTTATGTCGTTACAGTGGTACTAGGTTGTTGCAATCCCTTTCCCGAAATTGACTAATACATTGTTTCAGTGCCTCTGCTCCTCCTCTCCTTGGCCACATTTAGCTGTTATGGTTGGGCCATTTCAGTGGGAATATTTGACCTCAACAATAGCAATTTGTATATTTTTCTTTGTTTCTATCAGAACCATTTTTTTTCACCTTATTCTTGTTCTGTATGGCAGGCAATTCATTTTTCCATTCTTTGGTTCTGCTTTGGTTTTAGGACTGGGAGTTCTATAACAGCAGTCCCCACTAGAAAACCTCTAACAGCAGCCCTTGTATTTCCCAAGTATTTCAGTTTTCTCTTACAGTCTCTTTGGCATAATTCACATTTTGGGGCCATTACTGCCCTTATCCGCTCCCATTTTCATCTTTGTCTGCTCAGATGGAAAGAGTCTTCTTTCTCCTTGTACTTGTCACCCTTGTCCCTTACCTGTTTCCCTTTTTACTTCTCCAGCACAAGTAAACTTGTTCCTCAGGGAGTAAAAAGACTTGTTTATCTTGGGAATTAGCCAAGCCAGACAAGACACAATTGTGAACTATTGGTTTGAGCCGGCATTCAGTAGAGAAGAGAGGGAAATATGGGAAGTTGCTGCTGAAGTGGGATGAAGACTACATGTGGCAGAATCCCAAAAAGCAGCTGCTCTTTACTTCTGCTTAGATCCTGTCAGTCTGTTCTCATTAGTTGTTTTATTTAATGAACATTTATGCAATTACAGGCCTAAGAGTGCATGCTTTAGTTAGGCAAGCCTCCTGCTGACTTTTCAAAGTGACTTTTCTACAAGTTTTTCCTTTCTAGAATTCAAGATCAAGTACAAGGGAAGAAATAGCTGAGTTTCCTGTCTTTTGTATCTGGACTGATTCCCACACCATCTGCAATAAGCATTCTTAAACAAGTTGTTAATTCTCTAGGGTTCCTCACAGAAGCAACACGATGACTATGTTACTGGATCAGGTCCGTTTCAAAAAGAGATGAGGGCGTTACCTTGCTAAGCCTCAGCAAAACTGCAGTATCAGGCACTACTCCAGAGTTTCACCAAACTCTTGTTTCTAACTCGAGAGTTTAATCATCAGCAAACACAGCTTGCATTCATGAGATATAATATTAAGTTTTATATTTATGCAATACCACAGAGATAACCATCAATATTTACTTTATATTTGAGGCTGCTTTAGGTCCAGGTTTGACCGTTATTCATTCTAAGTAGTCTCCTGCAAAATGGTGTAATTTCATGAAAAACTTCCCAGAGCCTGGATCTCTGCGCGACGGTGGAAATGACAAGGGAAACACTAAGATTATTTGGAAATGTCAAGCCCAGTGATGTAGCAGCCAGTACTTTCATTTTTTTCAATTTTGTTAACTGTAGTTTTGAATCAGCTTTACACTGAGAAAATAATGGATCTACTTCTGCCGACTGCAATAACTGTGGTTCATAAGGTCCATTCTGGCTGTGAGGTGAAGGGTTGCAAAGTCAATGAAAGTTATAAAATGTTTTGATAGCTGTTAATAACATAAATTGAGGGGTAAAAGTTACCAAAGAGAGAGAAAAGAGAGAAAAAAATTATTAAAAAATTGTAAATTATATCTGTCTGTGGATATGATAAAAGGACTGCACTGAAACCATCTTTAGCCAGAAAAAAAAGCAGTGCAGAAGTGAATGAACCCAAACTGGTGTGTTGGAAACACAGTCTGTTCAACATCTGCCCTTAATCACTGCCCTTTTAATGGTCTTTAAAGAGCCATTTTGAAAGGAACAGGTGGACACAAAATCCAACCACCAAGAAGGCAAATAACTGGTTTTTTAACTCCAGAGACTTCAGCCTCTGATTTTGATCCCTGAACTCATCTCCCTAAGGGTGTTTCCAGATTAGCTCATTATAAAGTTAACAAAATCCCCTTTCTGATTAATGTGAAGCCTTTCTTCTCTGTTATCTGCCCGGGACTCAGGAAATGAATTTGGTGAGAGAATTTACAGTGATTGAGCTCCAACCTTGGACAGTAAAAAGCACTAAAAAATGGGGAGGGGGGAAGAAAATAAGGACAGAACTCTCCTCTGTTACAAGATATCACTTTCCCGATTTTGTGATTGTTCCCTTTAAAAAATAATAAGAAAACTTTCAAAGAACTAAAAGACAGAAATAGCCTTGTTTCCCCTATGAAACCTATATGTTCCCTACAGCAACAAATTACTTTTGTTGCTAGATCCTGACATTTAAAAAAGACTATTTGGGGATCTTTCACCAGAGTTTTCAGGTTTGTAATCAGGCATGATTTTTTCTTTTTTCTTTTTTTTTTTTTTTTTTCTTCTAAATCATTATTTCTTATTCTAACATGTATTTTCTAGATTCTGTGAAACAGTAAATAAGTACAAGTACCTCTATTTAAAACCTATTTACCATTTAACGCACTGTTACAATGGAGTTGCCATATGAATATTGACAATTCACTATGCTTATTTATCCTTTTTGAATAAAGGCAGTTGTGCTGAAGCTCAAGTATAATTGAATAATCCACAGTGACTCCAGATCTGCTCAAACCATCAAACTACCTTTCATGGGCTATGGCAGAAAGTTTGAGGGGCTGAGACTCGGCTGAGAAATAAGAGGACATCAGACCACAGAAACGAAGAACACTGTTCACACTGCAGCAGCTGTTGTCCAATCCATATTCATCCATTCCTGGAAAAGTTTTTGCCCTTGCTTTCCTTGCCAGAATACAGCTGCTGCTGACTAATGAATGCTGTTCAGAATAACCACATTTTGCTGTAAGTGGACCATAAACACTATGCTTCCCCATCACTACTGATGGAGAATGTATTTGAAATACAACCTCTCTTTAAATAGACCTATGGTAGCCTAAAATATAGTTCAATTTGATAAGGAGGTGGGGAGGCTTATGTAGAACTATGTGTTGTATATCTGCTATTATATGAATAGTGTAAAACACTAAGGGTCTTCCTGATCATGTCTGAACAACAATTTCTATGGTAAAGGAGGTGTCCAATTTTGCAGTGTGAAATGTTATCACAGAATATGAAAAATGCCTCTTTCTTTTCATATGTAGTAGGGCTGCATTGCCAGCAGAACCCAAAATGAAGTTATTCTGAAATCATATGATCTTGTTAACACTTAGGTAATTTCTCCATGAATTATTTACAACTTGGTGTTACTTAGACATGTTCTCTACTGCCTACGTGTTTCAGGTTATTTCACCTTCCTTTTGCACTATCATGCACTTCCCACGGTCTTGCCACAGTCTTATTTCTTACCTCATTCAAATATTTATTATGTTTCATTTTAGACAGAATTCATTTCAGGGCATATGATTCAACTCCAGACTTTAATTATATTTCAGCAGGTAAAGCTGAAGAGTTTTGAGTCAGATTCATCACTTGGGAATTTCTACATCACCCAGTATAGTATCACATACTGGTTTATATAAATACAGGTTTCTCTTTATTATAGGAATATATGGCTTGTCTCCTCCTTAGATGACACAACTGTTTAAATTCTGAGTTAACAGGATTTAAATAAAGGTATCTACCTTGTGATAGCTTTCTAGATGGTTGAAGGGAGTTCCACTGGCCTGTTGTTCATCGCAGTGAAATAACACTGATATTTATTGATTATTGAACCTTCCCTAAGCTGGATATAAATTATTTCCTTCCCAACTGAAACTACAATATATTTATTTACTAGTATATTTGTATTCTGAAACTAAGGTGGTTTGTTTTCATACATTTGAAGGTATGTAGTACTGTAAAAATGCAAGTACTAGCCAGCTGTGAATTGTTTTCTTCTTAGTGTTTTTAAATCATTGTGAATGTTTTTGCACTGAAATTATTGCATATTCCTTTTAACTCTCTAATGCTCAAAATGTATTATATTCTTTAAAGAACTAAACTTCTTACTAAATGCTTTATATTGGTTCTGAGTTTTTTTATTTTAAAACTATTTTTCTTCTGTACACTACACTTGCGAGTTATGGTGGAGTCAAATGAATTAAGTAGAGTTAAAATAAGGAGAAATAATTTTTTGCAGAATGACCAGCTACACTCATACCTGGAGTTTATTGGCAATATTTTCTTTTATATATAAAATTCTACAGGTTTTTGTTCCCAACAGTGCTTGCCAATTTAAATTAATTTTTCATTATATTCTGAAAAAAATAGTTGTGCAAAGTAATCTCCAGAGACCTTTGAGGTTTACATAAATGGAAGCTAAGGTGGTATCTCAGATCAAATGAAACAACATATTGATTCTCTTTAGGAATTCTGATCATTGATTCAGCAGTGCATTCACATGATGGTGCTGTAGGTAAACATTCACGGATAGGGATGCTCAGAGTTATATCCATCTGGCTGAAATGGATATTATAATGCACAAAATATCATGTGCAAGAAAAAAGGTGAAGCAGCAACCAGCTGCTTAAACACAGAGGAGACTTATGCAGTTTTTTGTAACATAATTCAGACTGTGCTACAGGGCATCTCAATCTGAAAAAAAAGTACAGAGGGAGCAGGAAGAAACCATTTATATAGAAAAACTCTTCTGTGATAGTTACTGGTTTTATTCTTAGTCTTTGTTTTAGTTTTAAAAATAAGAAAGGGATTAGCCATTAGCAGGAGATTATTATCTTTCTGCAGATAGGGATTCTATGCAAAATGTAACATTCATTAAAAACAAAAAGAGGGCCTTTTTATTTTTGCTCAGGAAAATTGTTGATGTTTCTGCTTTCTCCATTTTCAAGAACTTTGAAGTGCTGTTGGTCCCATGAGAATGAGTTCTCCCTTTTCTTTATACCCCTAACACAAAGACGTGTATGCATGCACAAACACTCACACATCTGTTCATGCTGGTCCATTTATGAATAATTCCAGATAGATTTCAGGTAAGTCAGGTGTACTCATATTCTAAGCACTCTTGAGAATGCTGATACAAAAGAGACCCTCTGACAAATCCTGGAATTAGCGATTACAAGAAAATGGCAGGAAAGGACTGGAGAGCTCTTTGCTTAGTCTGACGAAGGCTAAAGAAAATAAGCAGTGTTATCCTGTGCCATCTGTTGGGAAAGGATTGGGAGGAAGAATATGGGCATGAAGTCTTCCCTAAGAGTCATGGAATATGAGGTACACAGAGACGAGAAGGAAATAAATAATGATGAGTGGATTGGACAGCAAAGTCCACTTGCGAGCTCTATACTAAAGCATGATGGTAAAAGTGTCAAGGATGATAGAAGTAGGGACCCTTTAGTGTGTTGTCACATGAATTTGCTCTCACTGAAGATCCTGTCCAGAAAATGCAAGAAGGTCTTTCTCTTCCTTTTTTTTTTTTTTTTTTTTTTTTTTGGGGTGGTCTGTTTC
>VXBB01012726.1:236925-253917 GCA_013399915.1 Illadopsis cleaveri
AAAAAAAAAAGAAAAAGAAAAAAAAGAAAAAAAAAGATAGTTTGCTATACAGAGGAAGGATAGATCAAATGCATATGGAGGTATTTGGATGTTTAAGTGGCACTGATTTCTTTGAACTCTTCTCCAGCAATCAGTCCATTAATCAGTCACAACACCACATCTGGTCCAGAAGTCACTACAAACTATGCTGATAAAAGTGGATATTGCTGCAGGATACTAAAACTAGTTTTGATTCATAAGTAATGGAATATTTATCACATTTTAGCTTTGGTTTTTTGTCATAAATAGGCACTTTAAAAATCACACTGAGGTCACAGGTAAGTTTGTGCATTTAGGAAAGGACCTTAGCTGATCACTTATTCCCAACTCTCTTATTAAAGCACAGCCAATGTTCAATACAGACCAGGCTGCTTTGTCCAACCAGTTCTTGAAAACCTCCTTAAAGCTATTTGAGACATCTGCGATAAAGTAAAAGTCCTGTGAGGACGCCTACACCATTTCGTTCTGGATTGATTCAGAAAAAGACTACCTCAGAGATACTTCTCCAAGAAAGTTCCTCAGGAATTTTCCAGAGGATATAATTGTAACAGAACTGCAATTATATTGTTCATTGTAGGAAATGAGAATAGGTTAACTGGTTCTACTGACTCTATTTGGTTTTGAATCAGTGTTAAGTAACTGGTGTGGTGGGAGGAACATTCTGTTAGACACCTGACCTTTTTTTTTTTTTTTNTTTTTTATCCCCTGCCTTTTTTTTTTTTTTTTTTTTTTAGATCTCTAGTCTATAGTGAGGCTCCTTCCTGAAATTACAGAAACACTCACAGCTTCTATTTTAGCAAAAAGTGATTCCTGCACTGACATCAACTCATTGGCCACTGGTAAGTGTTTTCTTAAGTTGCTTTGTTGATACAACCACGGGCTAAAATTTTAGTGAAGTAGTTCTTCCATAAGTATCAGGCAGATGTTTGTTTTGGTCCTACTTGGTTTTGATGCTCTTTAAAAGTGCTGTGCTACATTGTGAAAATATAGGAAATAATTTGATTATATGAAAAGGAATTCATAATATTCTACAGATAGACATATCCATTCTACAGATAGAATTAATTTCTTATATTATCTTCTATTATTTCTTCTTAAAACACATTTCCCCTTGCTTGCATTTGTTAGAATTAAGATCTATAAAAAATTAAAGTTGGTATGAATATTTTCTTTGTGACACGTATGGCATCACCTATGAAAGTACAGCAAAGAACAATCATTTAAGTGATTTTTCATTTCTCTGGTACTTGAGAATACATCTTCAGGAAGAAGAAATTTTGAATTAGGCTAAGGCCATTATATCACAAAATTGTTTCTCATAGCATGATATGTACAAGTTTTGATTATTTTTTTTATTTTTTATCATTTTTCAAAATAGAATGATATCACTTTTAGAAAATGAAAGAAAATAATTGCTTGTATTAAACAAAACATACAAGGCAAGGATTGAATTTTTTCAAGGACTTCACTGATTTATATGAAAACTCTTGAGATGTGTTTAATTGTAAGACTATTTCCTCCACATCAAAATATATAGTTTTAATTTTTTTTCTCATGTATGAATCTTAAATCTATTTCACCTACTCTAAACTCACTGAGAGCATGAAACTGTAGCCTAGTGTTTGTGCTTACAGGCAGGCAGCAAGTGGTATGTGGAAGACAAGCAAGTACCTGCTCATTTTCAACCTATGGATTCCTGCTACCTGGTTTTGGGGGGATGTTTGTGTTTGGTTTTTTATTGCTGCTGGTGGGATTTTTTTATGTCTGGGAAATTTTGATTTTAGCTTGAACTCCAGGACACCATTATAAAATATAGTTGCAGTGTCAGAGGGTCTAAGCATAGAGACAGAACTTGCAACTTAGGTACTTACTTTTAATTTTCTGGATCTAATTTGTGTAAAAGAAGATTGATGGTGATAAGAGAATTCTTGTGATAAGACAATTCTTGTGATCAAGATCTGCACTTCCCATGGTTTAGCTGCTGACATGGACATTCAACAAACTACATCAAGATAACCTATCCTGATACTTTACGCTTGAAACAAGGAAATGGTAATTCTTTTTTCAGCTAGTGTAGCTTTATAACTGGATAAAACTTTGTTCAATAATTTCTCAATCTTTTTTCACTCCTACATCTCACTACATGTAGTCACATTTTCCATGACCCCACAGTCAACGCTTTGCAGGAACTCATCCTCAGATTCAGAAGTGCTCCAAGATATTTTCTGTGTGTTTTCCAGAGACACAAAAGTAACACCTATGACCCCCAAAAAACCAATGTTCCCTGTTATGGTCACAGGACTAAGCAACTGAGAAGCTGTTGCAAAAAATTGGCAGACTAGATGAGTTAGAGGAAATGCTGAAATATTTCAAGACTTTATCTCTTAAAAAAAGCGGAGGGAGAAGTGTGAAGATCAAACAGATGGAGGTTGTCAAAAGCTTTTATTAATGTTTGATTTTATGTATCACACTATATGAGACACTTATACACTCAATCTTTTTACTGCTCCAGATATACATTAGATAGGATCTGTGTTGTCTGGAATGGCTGATAAAAATAAAACACCTTTTGTAATTGCAAGAAAAGAAGTAGTAAGAGTTATTACACAGGAAGAAGATTTATAATGCTGCCACAGGGCACATTACAAACAACCAGGAAAACAAAAGAACATTAAAGGCCAGAGGATGATGACTTTATTGTTCTTCAAGGTCTGCCCTCACCATATGGTCTACAGTCTCTGATTGTTTTTACCTTTCCCAATGTTTTATTGTCCCTTCATGTTACACACATAAAATGTTAGGAAAATTAACCACTGGCACATTCTGATAAGATGCTTTTCAAACATAAAATGAAAAACCTTTCAGCATTTTTTGCCTATGAAAATAATGCTAGCTTCATTTTTGTCTCTAGGTTGAAAACCTGCATTTGTTTTCCAGGAGCTGCCAAATGGTGTCCAAAATGATACCTGAGTGTATCTTGTAACACAAAAATGCCTGTTCTAATGCAATCAGAGCCAAGTCTTGCCATAACATCAAAAATTAGGCAGACAAGAGGGGAAAAGGCCTTACAACAAGGGTGAGAAGCAGCTCATGCATACTGCATACTCCTCAGCATCTGACTATGTCCAGAGTGTGTGCTGCCAGTATTTTCATCCCAGCCCTTTTGGTGCCCACTCATAGCTCATTTACCTTCTTCCAGTTACAGCCAGAGCACCCATGTGACATGTGAAGTCCAGATCTCCTAGAGGTGGGGATTATTTGAAGTACTGGGCATTCCCCAGTTAGCCTGGGGTGCTCAATGTTTCCTTTTTGAACCCTTTTCACAGCTTCCTTTATCATCAGTAGGACAGAAGAGGTCAAGTGATGGGGCCAGCTAGTGACTGGCTTCCCCTGCATATTCTTTGAGCGCATAAGGAAGAAAGACTAGAAGTTAAGCCTGGCTTATTTTCCTCTCAGTCAATGCCTGTGAGAGCATTACACTCTATAAAGCTAAGCTCTGTGAATTTGAAACACATATTCAACCTTCAGTATTATAATGGTTCTTTATGTTCTTCTCAGCATGGGAAAAGCTTCATGAAGTAGGAGCTGGAGTGTGATAGGGAGCTGTTTTGTGCAATGGCATGTTGTCTTGAAATAGTAAAGAATTTCTCAGTTCAAGAGCAACTGCACCTCTTGAATCAAGCACATCAGAGGTGAATCCAACAGAAAAAGAAAGATATAAAAGGTCTTGAGTCTAAAGATGGAGTAAAAGAAATTGTTGGCTACAAGCAGGTGCTATAGTGCTATGGAAGTTTCACAGTGGATCTCAAGACATAGAGGTTTGATGAGTTCTCTCTTCTGATGACATCACAAAAGAAGAATTGGAGGTCAAATGGACTCTAAAAGTCCTTCTCAAAAAAAAAAAAAAAANTTTATTATGTAAACAGTGATACTATTTAATGCTTTCAGTATGAGGGGATCCAGTCTTGTCCAGAAATACTGAATTCTTTCTAATGTGAATTATATTAATTTTTCCAGGCTGTAGTGACAGCTTTTAACAAAGGAACAGCTGATCTGCTGTAGATGCATCAACTGCCAGACTGAGTCAACTGTGAGGCCACAATGAGCTGATGAGCCCTGCTTATGTGCATGTGTGTGTAAGTAATCAAAACAAAAACAGTCAGAAACACCTATAAATAGAAATAGTAGCATTGTTCATAGCTGTAAATTCCTGCTCATGTAGTGACTCAGTTGGTAATTTGTTAGGTGTTTGTAGGTCTTGTCAAATGCCAGCTAGTATAATTGACTGGTATTAGCACTGTTTGCAAAACAGACTTGTGGGGTTATAAAACAGGCTTTATAAAAACAGGTGAGAAACAAAAAAGGCATTAATGCTCTCCTAGACAATGTTTTCATATCAATCTTAAAATATGTTATTGATAAATTACAACAATTCCAATGCTTCTGCATGCTATGTAAATTAAATGTACACCTGAATTAGAAAAAAAACAATTCGCTCAGTATTAGCTGTATATCTCCCTCTGATAAATTTTTATCCTTCACATTCACTTCCGTGTAGGAATCACCTCTTCTGAAGAACGTCATGTCACACATGACTTTTAAGCCACAGTCATATTTTCACACTCTTTTGTAATGCAGTCAAGGGGAAGGATAAGAAGCGATGTAACTAATGACTTTTTCACTTACTTCAAGCAAAAGAAGAATCCAGGAAGTGAAGACAAAATCAGGTTGCTAAAGATTAACACAACATAGGTGAGCATATGGAAATGAAAGACCAAAGTATAAGCCCCATGAAACTGACAAGACATATCCCCATAAAATATGCACAACTTGCTTGCAGAAGAGTAGGGAAAAAATCCCCACTCATCACCCAACAGTGAAGAAAACTTTTTCTTGTGCCCTTTTTGAAACTTGCCTTTCCAAAATTCCCCATCTATTATCACTGGTTTCACAAATGATTGCTTCACAACAGTAGGATAAAATCTTAGCCTGGAACAAGGGGAAAAGAGGTGTGAATACATTTAGGTAAGATTACTGTTTGTAAATCAGCTTGCCCTGATAAATTTAATTCTCAAATATTTATCAAAATGGCTGAAATAAACACATTTATTAGCAGTTATTTTTGAAAATCTATAGGGACAAAAGGTGGTCTAAATGCAGACTAACCCTGAGAACAGTAAAAAAAAGTGAGATGGACAATTTCATGGGGATTTTGCAGATTTTTCAGCTTTGTTGTGGACCTTGAGTATCCCTCATACACGTAACTAAACCATTTCCAGGTAGACAGGAGACTGAAAGATTACAGAATTAATAGTGGCTAATGTGGATTGGTAAAAACACTAAATGTGTCAAATCAATATAATTTCATCCTACAGTGGGGTGATGAAACTTGTGGATAGAATGGAAACACAGGAACATAGATATATATGTTTCATATCACAAGAACAATAAAAACTTTTAATGGTTCCTTACATGATACTCCATAAGCAGGTTAGGGAAACATGATGTAGATAAAATTTATTACAGGATGATCTGGATAAATCTGCTACAGTGTGGGTGTTACTCTTTTTGGAAACCTGTAATCAGAAGGGTATGTATCAATGAATCACTGCCCACAGTAGAGAGGCCTGCTCAGAATATGTTTTTACTTAAATCTTGTCATGAATGAATTTGATACTAAAGTAAAAACAAGCTTATTAAATGCACAGATGATGGAAAATTATCATGAGACTGCAAGCATGTTGAAACATAAACTTAACGATTCAAAATGAATTTGATAAATAGCAGAGATGATCCCACAATTCAGAAAAAAAATTAAATTGTTAGAAATGTAGTGTGCAGCTGTGAAAGTAAAAGGTGAAAAGTAACCTGTTAGAAGTCAGTCCTGTGGGAAGAAACAAACTATGTAAGCCTGAAAAGGATGGATCATTTTTGAAAGACAGCACAGTTTTAAGCCAGCCATATGTCCTCACTTTTCACCTGTTACCTAGTCCTGTTGTCCATATACTAAGTAAAAAGGAGAAAATTTAATATCATCTATGTACACTGAATATTTTAGGTAAGGTAAGATCTAATTTGGAGAATTTAATGGTTTTAAATATACTTCAGAAAAGGATGATATCCACTCTATAGGTAATCAATGACAGAAAACTATAATTGCTTAGACAATTATTCTTCTTTACTATTGCCTTCAAAAGCAACTATTCCTTCTCTGAGTTTTTCAAAACGTATCTGCAGTAGACCTGGTGGATATTTGGCCTCCAAATTAGCAGGCTGGCTCAGCACGAGGATGGAATTTAGAGGGAAATTACCTCAATCTGTAAATTCTTAGGAATCTACAATGAATAAAATCATCACCAGTTTCTAGGAAGATGTTCTTTTTTGAGTTATACTATGCAATATCAATTCTTTTCACAGAAGTTTTAAAGGTTTGTGGGCTGTAAAAGCCTATGCCACGTCATTCAGAAACATTTTTATTCATCCATGTATTTTCCTTTATCTAGGATGTAGGATGCTTTCCTGACGCAATTCTTGGAAAGGCCAAAATGGCTTTCACTCCCACCTTCTCACTCTTTTACTGACTGGAGCTCTAGATTAAAGAAGTCCTTCAAATTTGTGGCTCATTCAAAAGTCTGAACACCTTAAGGTGTGTACAGGTCACTTGGAGACATAACAAGAAAGGGTAAACTGCCTCTGGGAAGGGGTTGAAGTGCATGGAATATCTTGACAGGCTGTCTACAACAGGTCAAAAATTTTTAATCAATCAAAATGGAGATGAATTAATCTAGTTCCTTTGGTGTTTTTTCCTTCACATAATGGTTTGTGTTCTTCAAGTACGGAAAAAATAATTATTGAACACCAAGCTTTTTTCACAGCAAATAAACATTAAGTGAAATTAAGTCACATTGAACAATTTCTCACATAAGGCAGTAGAGCAGGGAAATTACCTAGAAAGAGCTCAAGAAGATACCCTGGGAAAAGTAGAGAGTTGCAACAAAAATATTTTGGCTTGTCAGTTTTTGCTGAATACTGGGAGTTCTATGCAGAATACGCAGACTGTGTCAGCTGTGTTGTAAAAAAGCTGTCAAAGCAGCACTAAAAGGTCTGAAGATTATTGGGTATTTTAAAAGCCTGCAGGACTGCAGTTGTCTTCGAGTCTTCACGTTAAATTATTATATAATCCAAGTGGCTAGTTATTTGTTGTTATCAGGGGTGTTTTTCTTTGAATATCAGTGAATTTCTTCTACCAGTAAAATATTTTGTAAAAATCAAAGTAATGTTATGTAGCTGTTGCTCTCTTCAGAGTCTGCAAAAAGCACATTGTATTGCATGAAAGACCATCAGGTGATGTTACCTTCAGAATTCTCTTAACAAATGACTCAAACAAAAAGAACTGGCTTTGTTTTTTCATCTAGATCAGATTTCCTCAGATGATGAGCTCCAGTTGCTCAAACATTGTGTTAATATTGATAAGTACTGTAAGGATAGGTGGAAGGTAAAAACTGTGTGAAATATAAAGGATATGTGACATTTGTAATGTCAGGACTTTTTTTGAGAATGTTATTTTAAAAAACAAAGAGAAGACACAGAAAAAGTAGTAAACCCTACCTCAAAACACAGACTCTCAGGAAAAAAGAGATAACAGAGACAATATCTATGACCAGATCTCCCAGCTCACAGATTGAGGGAACACAGCTGAACAAATCACTCAAGGCCTTGGAGAGGTTCCGTCAGCTTTTTGTAACTGATAAGAAGGGGTGCAGAATGGGAGAAAGAGTGTCACAGGTCTCTCAGAAAAAAGCAAACATTTTCAGAATCTTTGAGGGGCTTAAAGGCAATGGATGGAACTGACTATAAGATGTCAGGGGATTAAAAACAAACGTTGACAAAGTTGGCTGAGGTAGACAATACCATCAAAGTGAAATCAGGTAGTCATAGATCTATAGGGACAAGAAATCAAGAGCAAAGGAGGCACCTTTGATATATAAGTGGGAGAGCTTTCCCCCTTGCTCTGGAAGGCTGATGAACACCCACTGCCTATTTCAGCTGAAAGAGTAGTCAGGACTTTTACCAAAATTGTCAGGAGTACCTAGTTTGTGTCATTCTTCATAAAAAATATATCAATCTGCAGCACGTGGTAAGCAACTTCACCTCTTCCAGTAACATCATGTTTACTTGCCAGTCACTCATAAGATGGAAAACTGAGATCACCTGACAAAACAGTGGGAGAAGAGAAGCCCGTAAAACAGTCATAGTCAGGGCAGTCAGCTTTTCACAGATACTCGTGTCGTGGTGGCTCTTTGTACTTGCCTGTTCTGGAGTACACTGCCTATATTGGGGGAGTTTTTCTATCATGCTCTCATGTTGCTCTTCATCCAAAAACCTCAGTCTAGCCTAGCAAGTTTGATACCTCCCTTAAATAAGTGAAACAGTAGAAATCAGTTTTATGGAAGCTACAGACATATCCTGTCTCAGTGAGGATCTGTAACAGACTATCCTGACTCTCAGCCCTCTGTTTTATTGACCACCTCATATATATATTAAACACACAAATTGTCTGCTATCCCTATGACTGTGATAATCTTGAGATTTTTATTAGATCTGTAAAAATTCCAGATCACATTTTTTGTAATAGACTAATGCAATAATTTATCTGAAGAACAAGTCACTAAACACCACTGAAGAAATATCTTTTACAGATCAAAGTATTTTTTCTTCACTCTCATACACTGGCTTCTACACAGGAAACCTAAGTGAAGGATAAAATTTACAAATTGTTGAAATTAATGCTTGCTGTTATGAACACACATTCTATATGCATTCTATAAAGAGGCAAAGAGTAATGAGTTAAAAATGAAAGGGAAAATTTAGATTAGATATTAGGAAGAAATTCTTTACTGTGAGAGTGGTGAGATACTGGAGTAGGTTGCTCATCAAACTTTGGATGCATCATCCCTGGAAGTTTTCAAGGCCAAGTTGGATAAGGCCTTGAGCAACCTGGTCTATTGGGAGGTGAATGGCAGAGGGGCTGGGAGTAGATGATCTTTAAGGTACCTTCCACCCCTTAACATTCTGTGATTCTGTGATTCTTCTGTTTTTGAGCTCTGTGTATGAAAATGAAAATGGTAGCTTTTGAAAAGGGAGGGGGGTTAGCCACTATGTACTACTAAAATAACAGTATATTGACATCTCTTACATTTTGTTTTGTGGTTCAATTGTTTCTTTACAAGAAACAGCTACCTTGACAAAGTGGAAGTACAGTTTAGCCATAAAATTTATGCTAAGTGTATGAAGATCAAAGTTTACTCTGTGTCACACAATTGCTTGATGTAGTATTAGGTTAAATTGGCAACTGCATTGTCAATCACTCATTAGAATAAGCAACAGGAAAAAAGAATCCAAAGATGGATAGTTGCTCACCTGTATTTTTCTACAGAATATGTTCAAACTTCCAAAACCACAGTACCATTCTCAGCCTCTTTCTAACAGCTGAA
The DNA here is from genome assembly GCA_013399915.1 of Illadopsis cleaveri. NCBI lineage: Eukaryota > Metazoa > Chordata > Aves > Passeriformes > Timaliidae > Illadopsis > Illadopsis cleaveri. Next base: position 246,459 of record VXBB01012726.1, read on the forward strand.
AAATCTCACAGGCATCACAAATAACATAAATATAACCCAAGGTCACTGAATCTAATGCAAATTTCTAAATTGATATCCTGGATTGAAAAAGGAGAAGATTTGCCATTTGAACTCTGTATGTGACAATAGTAACTTACTTTAGGGACAGAGTTGACATGGGAAATGTCAAAGATTTTTTTCGTAACTCAGTTAAAAGGCTTTACCCCTTTAAAAGGATTCTTGCTGTTGAGCTCATCAGAGCTGTCACAGCATACTTTCAGTGTCTCTCCAAAAGACACTGGAAGACACAGTGTGATCTGGGACTGACTATGTTACTTTTGCTGGGACTGACTGTGTTACTTTTGAACAGCTACAGTTGTTATCTTACTGTATAGCCTCAGTAGAAGTTGTGGAAATTTCAAAATTTAGCAAAAATGACTCACTACATAATTTTTTATAAATGCATTTTAATAAGTACTTGATAAATAATAATAGTGATAATAAAATTTTTACATTAGGATCATAAAACATCTTATTTCCCTCTTAGAATTCGGTACTACTTTACAGCTTATTACTTCCATTTATTTCTTCTTTCATATAGGTAAGAAAATACTAAACACAGTTATCTTTTTCTTTGTAATTTTAGCAAGTGGTGCTGATCTTTTCAACATATCTTTCTGTTTTCCACTAAGTTAAAAATATCACAAGGGAGGTCAGGTGTGCAGTAATACAAAGATTTACATAACAGGATTACATGAAAATAAGCAGTTAGTTTTTCTGCTGAAAAAGCATAGGGTAAGAAACTCAAGTTTTCCTTCAAAATCTGTTACTCTGAAAGAGCAGGAGTAGAACAGGAAATGAGGAAAAACATGTCCTGCCCCTTGTGCACCATATATTTTCTTGATGCACTTAAAAGATGTGCCAAAAACTATAACAAAGAACATGAGACAGCAACAGACTTTAAGAATGGTACAAAGCTCAACAACTTATAATTGTTTAAATGTTGTGTCACAGATTTTTTCACTATTTCCATTTTTAAAACATCCTTGTAAAAATCAAATTTCCCGTATAGAGAATATGATGTTGTAAACTTTCATAGGAAAAATTCAGTATCGTACTCATCCACAGCAGTCAGCCTTTCAACTCTTATGTGAATAGCCATTTAAACTGCAGCAACTGGTCCTCCTTTGTTGCTGAAAATTATTCTTTCTAAATAACTTAGCTTGTAGAAGTAAGCTTGCTAATGAAAACGCAATGGGATGGTGACAAACACATCTCTTTACAAATTATGTATAGGAGCAGAAATAGCCAGTTATGCAAGATAGCCTGTAGCAAAAAGTGGTAAAATTGGGTAGCAGGCATGAACCAGATGATTTGCCACAGCCCAACCTCTTTGGAGACGAACTGAGGCCTGACAGAGAGAATTATCTGGTCAAAGTGTAAGGCAATCTGCTTCATAACTATGAAGTGCAGAACAGTTCAGCTGGGAAACTAAAGGAAATATTTTATTGTACCATCACAATGTACAGGGTATGCTGGAGGCCCTTGTGTCCACACTGCCATCAGTGTTCTCCAGACAGCCCCTATCTGTGACTTCAGCCTTGGTGCCACTGGTGGGGGAAACATTTTGAACGAACCAGTGGCATATCCAAGAAACTTCAGGTATGGGGAATATTACCTTGTGTCTTCCTGTACACTAAACCACTCATGCATGCCATAAGAAGACAATTCTTTTAAGTTGTCCTTGCTAACAATTGTATACCCATGGAGCTTCAGAGGTGTGGGTTTTCACAAGAGTTGTTAGTGAAACTATCAAATTAAATTTAGAGTGAGGTTCTGAAAAAGAGTCAGATGAGAAGCTCTCCTGAGCACTGGAAAAACACACCAAGACTTTCCAGAAAATTAAAATCATACTGGTTGGGAAAGGTAAATGTGTCTCACTTTTGGAGCATGAAGTTCATGGAGTGTAACAGTGAAGTAAAACCAGTTTCATCTTTCCTGATACTGACTAAATATAATAGAGCACAGATTAGAAAATGACCCAGCATTCCATAATGCCAAGTCATTAATTTTGCCTTCAGGGTAGGTAATATCTCAGTCTTATGCAATGTGAAGTCTAACTAGATAATCAATCTACTGGTTCCTTGAACTCTGACAGTCTTTTATGCTGTGGAAAGATACAAAGTAAAACCCAGACATAAATGGATTAAATAAAAGGATAATCATTGTAATGAGGTGTCACTAACTTTTGTTCAAACAGCATCATTTCCTGAATCCATGGCAAGATTTCTGCTTGACTTTTTGCAGGATGGTCTTTTTTTGTTGAGATGGACTTATTCAATATACAGATAGAGGGAAGAGAAGAAAGAACCCAAAAATACAATACAGTTTTGTAAATTGTTATACCTTAATCCTAAATGCTTTTAAAACTGTAAATGTATTAAAGGATGCATCCTGAGAATGGCTCATCATTTCAGTTGACAATAATAGGGATAAGCATGTTTTGAACATCCATAGATATCCAATCCATAGATTGTAATGTGCAGCCGAGTTAACATCATACTGTAATAATACTGGGTGATGTAAAGACAGAATGAAATTACTTTCTTTCATGGGATTAGGGTTTACAAATTATTTCAGACCATTCAGCTCTTCGTATAGCCTATTCATGTACAGGGCATATGAATTTATAACAGCAAACTTTGTTTTCCTGGGTGCTGAAAAGAACAATTTTTACACTACGTTAATTTTCATTTCAACTTCTGGTCTTCCATCTTCCAAATTACAATGTACCAAAAAACAACAAAAACCCAACAGACCAAAAACCACAACCCCTCTTTAAATCAGATTTGTTTAATTGAGAGGAAAAAGCAGCTACGTTTTCTGTTACCCTCTTTTTCCACTATTATTTTCTTTGAAGTTAAGTAAAATCCAACTAGTTCATTAACCAGGAACACTTAGATAAAGCTTTAGCATTAAAAATGCAGTTCCCTTACTATACCTTGAATGCTCAAAATGCCAAGTTGTTTAGGAAACTAATGGCAGCTATTCACTAAACACTATTTTTTATAATTATTTTTTAATTAAAATAGGTCTGAAATATTTTAATACAGCTATTTCAGAGAGATTTTGTTCATTACTGCCTATCTGGTCATCAATGGATGAAGCTGGGATTAAGAAAATCTTAGTCAGGTCCTAGGGATGTGAGCTGTCTTCAGTACATAAAAACCAACTCTCCCAATGCAAATACAGATTCATTTACAAAATCTGCAGGTACTACAAATTCAATTGTATTTTCCTATTGCCAGTCAAGCTTAGCACTTCAACAATAATTTACTCATAATCAGACTGAGTTGAAGCCAGCTGTGCCTCAGAATTGAAAATACCTTGTATTTCTTTAGGAGACTTCTGTTTAAAAATATTTTCATGAGATCAGAAAATGCAGGCTTATGCAAATACAATCACGCAAACCTTCTCTTGTCATGTCATCATTGTGGCATAGAAAATCATCCTCATCCCAGTATTTACAGGTACTTTGTTGTTATACAATATTGTGAAACAATTTAGGAGAAATGGAAAACACATATAGTATTGCTATAATTCAATCGATTTGACTTTTTAAAGATAACATCAAAGTCAAATAAGAGAGAAGAAAATTGGACCAATTTTTTGAATTCATTACCAGCTTAGTTTCATTAAGACGCCACACTGTGTGACTCAAGAAACATGCTCTTTCCTATCTGAAATGTATTTTGATGGATATTGTCAACTTCTTTTAATAATTTCACCTCAAAATAATTCTTAGAAAGGCATAAGACAGTAATTGCAAGAACTTATACTGCTCTAAACTTGAAAAAGTATTAGTGCTTGACTGATTTTTCAGTTTATTAAAAAGGGCAAAAACAAGTTTTCCCAATTTTATTCCAGATTTGCTGAAGACTGTCTGAAACACGAAACTATTACATATACCCAGTTTCACTTCAGTTACATTTTTAGTATGGAAAGTTCCCATTGATTTTGGCATGACAAAAGAAGTTGCTGGACCTGGACCACGACAGAGGATCTCAACAATCTTCATATGAAGTATACATTCAAATTTAAACATAATCCTCAATGAAATCAAAACAGCAAAGAAATCTTTTCCTTTCTGTCCAAAAATTCAAGCTTCCAAACTCTATTCCAAGAAGGACCAAACAAAAATTAAATATGATTTATGTTGAGACAGAACATGCAGACACAACTAGTGTCTTGGTATCCCATAGTTTAGAGGACTCTTCCAACTGTTGACTAACAGACTTTTCCTTGGGTTCCTCCACTGCCAGCTTCATCCTTTACCTCATGACATAATTTTTTCACAAAGAAAAAGATGTTTTTAGTTAACAGGATGGGAAAATTATCACTCACAAACAGCTGTTCCAAGATGGAACCCTTGAGCCTAAACTTGAAAAAATTGTTACTGCTATTGTTTTTTATAATACAGTCATTTGTAGGACTTGTTATCTGAAAATTCTATTACAACATTTAAGTCTATTCTTGTTACTGCTTCTTTTTTCTGTTTTCTAAAATATTTATTTGCCATTACTTTGACCAAATAGAAATTAGACGCCTCAAGAACCTTTGTAAATAAAACAGGCAAATAAAAATGGAAAAGATGGTTTTACAGTTCCTGTGCTAGAAAATATCTGCCTTGATATGATAATTTCCTTTCCTTTTTTCCACCTTTTTCAAGGAAAAAATGAAAAACTGCAACCTGAACAAACCCTCAGGGAAGTTAACCAAAGATTAGGATAGATACACCACTTCTAGGTACAGACCTAAGAAGCCTGAGAAAACAGACTGTCTATATCTGAGAAGTCTGGGACTGACCAAAAAAGCGAACAGTTTCCACCTACATATGCTTTTGGCTTGTCAGAAGAAGAGGTTTAGTCACTGAGAATGAAGTTGGCAGACAGCACCTACTGTAGATGGGGCAATCTCTTCCAGAAGTTGATCCCACTGCTTTTCACATTCTTAGCCCTCACTGATCTCCCTTACTCTTCCTCTGTGACAGCAGCAACAGCAGTAAAAAGTCATATTGAAATTCTGATTTAATCCCCTTGTTACATTTCTCCATATCCATAAGCAGGGCTTGGTCCTGGCCTCTTCTGTGACTTCACCTGGTATCAGGGAACATTGAAAACGTGATGCAGGGAGAATCAGGGGAGGAAAGTGACAGGAAAACAAGAGGCTTTTTGAATCTTGCATTATCTTGAGATGAAATCCCTCTCATGCAAAACTGTGATGTGAAAGGAGGAAACCTTGTGAGAAAAAACAGATTTCAGACACCTCCTAGATCCATCCAAAGCCCTTCTGCCTTCAGGCCTCACTTTCCCTACAGAGGGTCTACATTATTATGTATTTTTTTTTTTTTTACTATATTTAACTTCCAGGCTAACAGCTTCCAGACTGACTATTCAGATCAGTATAGCCAGCTGGGTAACCTTTGCAGTGTGGGAAGAATCAGATGTCTTAGGTTCATTCTTCACTAGCACAGACTGCATATCCTACAACTAGGTCAGATGTGTACAGTCCCCAGGGCCATGAAATGTCCCTATTACATTGAGTATTTGAGGGGGAATGGAAGGAGGACACAGCCTTCTTCTAGTCTTTCAATCTCCTTTACCTTTATTGACAGAAAGACCTTTCAGCTCTGAAAAAGAGGCTGGGCTGCAGAAGGTGGATCACATGATGCTATGGCATATCTACGATACTGTGACACCCAGCAATTTTATTATCAAGAGCATCTTGAAGTTTAACTGTAAGACAGTGACTCCAGGTAACTGCTGAGTGATCCACTACTTGCAGTACAGAATTAGAGATCTGTCTCAGGCTGGGAATCACAAACCCAGGGTCTTGCACTCAGCAGACAGAATGAACTTTTGGTCTAACCAAAAGTTCGAACAATGGGCTAGTTGGTCTCTTCTCTACTTGAGTCAAGACTGGATTGGCCACTGTGTTCTGCCTCCAGCAAGCTCCCCTCTATAGCTGCAATTCAGAAGGCATTAAGACATGCCAGATCAGAACCTGACAATGAGGTTTTGGGCTTACTCTAGATTTGAGCCCGGAGGTGCTCTTCTTACAAGTCCTAGTAGTTGGGCAAAGTCTGGATTGGCTTTGAGGCGTGCTACCAGGCTGAATCACCCTCAGCTGTAACTTACCGATTTTGTCACAGGTGGATAGGCCACCTTCACCTAACCCAGGGAAAGGACACATACTAGTCATCTATATGGTCCAATGAATATGGAAATAAACCCCCCTGTCCCCCAAAAAGTGACCTCAGGCCTAAAACAAGGCATTCTGCCCCTGGGAAGACGTAGCCTCCGGCCTTCCCGTGACATTAAGGGAGGGGTAGCCACCGTAACCATCCGTCGGTGAGGAGTGGGATCTCGAGCCTGGTGAATCTCCGGCTCGCAGCAGAGTTTGGGGAAGCTGCGAGAGCGCCAAGCGAGAGGTGGCAGCAGCGAGTCGCCGTGCAGCCCGGTGGCGGCGATCGGCCCGTACCGCTGCCGCCTCAGCACAGCCTGGCCGCAGGTACCGCCGCCGATCCCGCTGCGGGGCCCGGTATGACTTATCCGGCTTGGCGGTGCAGGGCTGGAGGGGCGCGGGGAGGATGGATGGGAGCGCCGTGTCCTGCGGGAGCGTCCCCGCCTGGCCGCCCCTGGCGCCCGGGGACACGCGGGTCCCTCTCTCCCTGCGGGGCAGGTGCTGGGGCGGTGCGGTCGGGCAACAAATGACCGGCTGTAGGCGCTGCCCGGGCGCCTCGGCCGCGCCTGTGGCTGCCCCCAGAGCCGCGTTGATGCTCAGCCCGCTGCCAGCGTGAATTAGCAGAGGTTACCCCGGGCAACAAGCCAAGAAATTAGGTGGTTTTGTTCAGGCACCAAAACTCCGAGCGGCGAGTTGAAAGGAGCCGTGGAGCGGCAACTTTCAGGTGAGTGCTGCAGTTGCATTCCACACAAGTTTCTCAACGAAGGGTTAAGCGTGCGCAGGAGTAAAACATGACTTCCATATTCCTTACCCTATTTCAGAAGAAGACTTCTGAAAACATGGTAGGATTTCCACCTAGGTTTCCCAAACATGGCAAGAGGGACCCGAGGCAGACACGAGCCGGGGAACGAGCTCTTGCTTCCCTGTTGCTGTCACCGTTTTGGCTGGCAGACCTCAAGTTCCCAACCCATGACAGCAGAAGCCGCGGTCACTGCCTAGGGGCTGCTCCCCACGGACGACCCCCGCCCCAGGGTGCACGCCCACACCTGCGCCCTCCGCCCTGCCTCCCCCTTCCCCAGTAAATCAGAGCCCCCCCAGCCGCAGGGGTCTGGGGAAACACGGGGACGCGCCCCTCTGCGGCGAGGCTGGGGGACCCGGCCCTACCCCAGCCCCGCCCGGCACAGGCGGCGGCGCCTCATCGGTAGCGGGGCCGCCTGGCCCCCTCTCTCCCCCCCAG
>VXBB01012726.1:253936-328505 GCA_013399915.1 Illadopsis cleaveri
TCGCTTAGCGGACTGAGGATTTGCTGTTGGGTTTTGGTATATGTTTGGAAACAAGCAGGCTGAATCGGCGCCGATCGGTGAGTACGACAGGCACCGTAATGGTGCCAGGTCCGTCCCCCTCCCCCCCACACACCCTTCCCGCCTGCGTGATATTTCTTCTTGGTGCGGGGTCCTGCGCTGCTCCCCTCGGCGAGGCAGCCGGGCTGGGTTGGGCTGCAAGTAGCGGTGTTTGTGCCCTCGGCCGAAAGGTAACAAAGTGCGCTATTTCCCCACGGTTCTTTCTGCCGGGCCTCCCCCCTCCATCTCTTTCCTCCCTTTCTTTCTACGTTAGTGGTTGCTTATGTAGGGCATCCGCGGCACCGTGTCTCCCGACGCCCTGCACTAATGTGCTCGTTACGGCGGTGAAGTCATGGGCCAGGGAGAAGGAGGAGGAGGAGGAGGAGGAAGAAGAAGATGAAGGTGCCTGGGGGCCCGCGGGCGGGGGCAGCGCCCGGCCCTGCGCGGAGCCCGCGCCCTGGGGCGGCTCCGAGCGACGGCTGCTGCGTGTTTCTGTGTGTCTATGCTGCGTGTGTGTATCTGTGTGTGTGTCTGTGTGTGTGTGCGACGAGGGGTGTGTGGGGTGTGTGTTCTTCCTTTGAAGCCACCGTCTGCGAAATCCTGCGCTCGAGGAGCGGGCGGAGGGGGTGGGGAGGGGAGCCGCGATGTGCGCTGTGATGTTTCGTTGATCTATATTTAATGGCTGAAAGGAGAGATGCTTTTCTTTCCTTTACCCTTACCTTACTCTTATTCTGGTGTGTAATGTGCTTGGATCGATCGGTCAAATCGTAGCTTCAGCTGAATCAAGTCACCACAGAGGAAGGAGGTGCAGCGGCACAGGCAGTACATGTAATACACAAATTCATCTGGCCGGGGATCCTGGAGAAAAATGAAAAAAAAAAACCCAAAACCCTTAAGAGGGATAATTTTAGAAACCTTGTTTAAAGTTCCCCTGGAGGGACTGGAAGGACGAATATATGGAAGATTGTAATACAGTATCTTGTGCAGTTACATTTTCTTATACTTTGTTAGGGTGTGCTTTGTTTGGATTCAGAGTGTCACTGTTAACCCTATGCATTACAGAAAAAAAGAAATCCAAAGCTTGGAAGAAATATTTAGAAATGGATAGGCTCCTTTACTGAACATCCAGCTCTTAGTTTTAGTGGCTGTAGTAAGTGATATCTGTGGCCCTTGAAACATGTATGCCTTTTTATTGGCAATAACAAGGTAACGTAAAAACTTCACATTGCAGGTTTATTTTCAAAGTCTGTATAGGTAGCCTATATGTAAAGGGAAAACAGTGAGTCAGCCTGAGCTCTGCTTTGTAGCAAACCTCTCCATAGGGTACGTCAAGATTTACGTACCTCAAGACAGAGAGAGGACAACCCAGAATTCTATGGAGTTTATGTAAGTCTGTTGTGTCTTTTGCGAAATCAAGAGAGGGGGAAAAAATCTTTATCATTCTGTACTTCGGGATATATTCATCCTGTCTTAAAAAAAAAAAACAAACCTGATTATGTAACTCAGGCTGGGTTTATCTTTTTCAGACAGCCTAGTTAGTTGGCCAGTGTATGAATGATATGGCATGAAGGGGTTAAGGGCAGGTCTCCAGAGAAAGCTGCTGTATATCCTACCTGTGTGCCTCTGAGACTCAAGTGGCTTTAGGGCTTTTGTTGCTTTTACACAGGTTATCTGGGGAGGAGCCCCGACACTAGACCCAAACCACCTAGAAAGACTCTGATATTTAAGCAAAACATTATACGATGGTGAAATACCCCTGTAAGACTAATTTCTGAGCCAAGCTGGTGAGGCTGTCTCATTCCGGTCTATGAATGACATGATCCTTTGGGAGCCTTGACTGACTATCGGCTGCAAAACTGCAGAGAACTTGCGATCGATCATCATCATTAGTAAGAAGTTGATTAATAGCTCCAGACTGGATTGAATGTGGTTATGTTGAATGTTGTAGTTCCAAAAGAGGAGATCACATCTTGATCATGTTGTTCAGAGATGGTTTTTGCAGTCTGTTATATAAGAGAGGCTTGGAAAAAAAAAAATGAGTAGCGGGCTGTGTTATGTATACCTATGGAGGGAAATACCCTCCAAAGCTGCTAGTTAGAAGCAAAGTATTTATTTCCTAATGCCAGCTGCATGACTTTTTGTGGGTTGTAAGAAAGATGCTTTTGGGAGAGGACTCCAGCTACGGTGCTCGAGTTCTGTTTGTCAGGTGCCTTAATAGATGTTAAAAGCAATAAATAGCTCATCGGTGACACAAGCCTCTGACTTTTGCTGTGGGGTTTTTTTGATAACAATACCAAGATAATTTCATCCTCACATAATGAACTCTAACAGACAACTGCACAAAATACAAATTGTAGCAACAAAAAAAAAGGTATTTGCATAATTCTGATTTGCATAATTTACCTTTGCTGATGGATGGTATCAATTTAATGACTATGGTCTGGTGTTGAGTATTTTTGCTCAAGACACGTGTGAAATCAACTTATGCTACAAAGGAAGTGCTGGAGTAGTTTATTTTAAGGGTTTTAAGAAAAGCCTTTTTTAGGTAGGGATGTACATCGGCATGTAAATGGAGCAGATAACAGAATCAGCGGAACTCATGAGTGTTAAATTTTGCACTAAATTTCGGATACATTTTCTATTTCATGGTTCAGTGTGATATGATTTTTAGAGCCAATCACTTGTGGAAATTCCAGCATATCTTTGTTAGGATTTCAAGCATATGTTTCTATCCTAGAAGCAACTGTTTTCAGGAGTATCAGCAAGATAAGGAAAACGCATTATTACAGTACTCTTCACTTAAATAGGGACCTATGGTTTTGATGTGTATTGATTGTGCTTGTAAGTCATGAAGATTTTGATATTTGAAATTACAGCTGAAGTTTGACAAAAATGAAAATGATTTTTTTTTTTCTTTGAAGTTCTTACTAGATCTTACTAGAGGATGAATTTTGGATGCTTATTTAACTGCATAATATTAAGTTTAGTAGTAGAATTATTAATAACATACAAGTAAACAACAAACTTTAATAAAGGCAGCAGTTTTAAATATGGAAAAATTATTTCTTAAGTGGCAGAATGACTCTCAAATAGAACTACACCCCATTCGCTCTTAAAGAAGAGATTGCTTTTGTCATGACAGAAGATATTAAACTAGGAAAAACATTGTATTTCTGACCTTTTTTTAGCGTGGGCATGGTGGGAAAAGTATTTTCTTTCATATGAAGTCTCCATGCAGGACAGGTAAGTAGTCCTCTGCCCACACACTGCAGAACCACAGGACCCTTTGGCTAAATGGCTCCTTGGTAGTTAGGCTCACCTGGAAAGAAATCTGAATGCAGCATGACACACTGAAACAATTTCTTCTATCCCCTTGGGATGTGCTAACTTTGTGTAGTGAATGGATTGTAAAAGCAGATTGCCTGACCAGATTGTCTGGCATTATGCTGGACAAAATTTAAATTCAATAGTATTGAAAAGGAAATGTGGTATCTGTTTGTATGTAAACCAGTTGCCATGTTAATAGATTTTTTTCTTATATAAACTGCCAGTTTAGTCTAGAACTAAGAAACAGAGAAACATTTTATTATCTATGAGAGCAAGCATTTCATATTTGTTTAAATTGCTCTTGGCATGGTAACTTCTAGAGCATCCTACTGGCTCTTAATCTGCCTATTCTACTTTACAAAATTCTATTATAGTAATAAGCAATAACTTCAAGATACATAAAGCATGGAACAGAAGGTATTATCTTTTCCTTTTGGTCACTGCCTATTTTATTGAAGATTCTGAAAAAAAACCCCCAAAAAACCACCCAACTTAAACTCCCCCAAGAAACTTCCCAGGTTTCTACTGAAACTTTAAGACTTTGTACTTCTCAGAGCTGCCAAAATAGTGTTAATTTTCTAAAATTCATATATAAAATAAAATAACCACGTTTGATGTTACATTTTGTTTTGGTTCATTGTGTTAGCATACTTATTTTGCTATATAATGAACTATTATTTCCACTTGTTTTACTCATTTTAAGAAGCTACAAATATGTAAAGTTTGACTTGTAGCATCCAAAATCAAGAATATATCTGAGACCCAAAGAGGCTTTACATAAAACATTCTGTAGGGGAGGATTTTGCATTTTCCCCTCCTATGTTTTCGATGTTTTTGTCTTCCACTCTTTTTTCCTTGCCAAATTTACAATTGATTTCTTCATCTCCCAGAAATCTTCACAGTACAGCAACTTCCTTTTGGTCAAGAAAATTGCTTTTGGAAACTGACAGTGTAACTTAAATTTTCCTGTTTAATGTAATGTAAACATCTTTTTTCAGCCATGGGTACTCTCTACTGTTCAAATACTGTCAGTTATTATTCAATTAAGTAGCCAAGATATCCTTTTAAGGCTGAATTTTTGAAGGCAGCCAAATGAAATAAACAGGTAGTGTAAATATATATTCTGATGGGATTCGTGATTGTTTTAAACCCACTGAATAAGACTTAATGCTTACACATTCATTTATATCAGATTTATATTAGTTTCATTCAGATTACTAAGATGCTTGGGAAAGTAATTAGAAATAGGTTTCAGTCTGGTGGTAGAAAATTGCTGTACCTTTTAGCTCCAGTAGAATGATTATAGCTTGTAATCTTCATCCTGTAAAAGTATATGCTTTCCATCAGAACCATTGGAAGGGTGGCTGGCAAGGATGGTCTGAGAGGTAACTCAAGGCTCCAGACAATGAGTTTCAAGGTATTTTAACTCCTACTTCCCAAGAGAGTTCTACAATTTTTGAAGCTGGGTGTCTGAAAGGCAAGAAGACATGCACTGAATGTTATAAGCAGAACATGTGAGCTTTTTAGTTTTTCTTCACAGTTTTCCACCAAAATGCTGAAATTCATGAATTTGTATGTTTCTGATGTGCTAGCTGATCTATAGGTGGCTTTGGGGCTTTTTTGTTTGTTTGTTTGTTGTTTTTTGGAGTTTTTTTTAAATATATGCATTATTTTAGATTTATGTGAGCAAAGAGTGTAACTTTTCTGAAGATGCCATAAATTAATCAAATCCTGGCATGTTGGCTGGGTATTAATCGGATTTCTTCAAAAGCAGGTTGTTGTTGTCCTGGTCAAATTTGCTTGTTCAAAAATAATCATTCTCCTTGACAAGAGGTTGACTGTTGCTTTACCTGTTGGCATATAGGAAGGCAAAAGCTTTTTCATGCTCTTTTTTTTTGCGTGAAAAATGTCATGACATTAGATATGGATGTTCATATTCAGTGAAAAGCAGAGTGAGAAGGCAGAAGGCTAGGTCAGAGAATGGTTATCTAAGGAAACAACAACTTAAAGGTTTTCAGCAATGGAAATGCCTCAGGATTAAATGTGTAAATCTTGCCTGTACAAACCTTGTTGTTGTCTTATATGCCAGAATTTTTAGAGTCAGTTCTTTAAATAAGCAGACACTCGGAGACATTCATAACACCATCACTTTCTCACTTTTCTTATGCCAACCAGGCTTCCGGACAATTTTGAACACGCCTAATGGCATCATCTAATTTGTGCATGGCGTGATACTGTAGTAGGTCAGATTCTGTGTGATCAAGAAATTGAAGTCTCATGGAAAGCTGGAGTTGGGGCTACTAAAAAGTGTAGGTACTAAATACAGAGTGGTATATCTAGCCAATTGTTACAAATCAAAACCTAGGTTAATCTGTGAGCATTTAGAAAAAATTAACAAAATGGTTAGTCATATTTGATACTTTCTGTGTACTTCTGATGAAGCACTTGTATCCTTGATCACCACATGATGGTAATCTGAACCTTCAGTTCAGTGCCTAACCTCGTCTGACCTACTGTGCTTAGAAATGCAATGACTAGAACTAAAAACAGTTCTGGCTATTTTTAAAAGTTTGTGTTTTAATGAAGGAGGTTGACAGTAATTGATGAGTCGTGGAATTCTTGCTGCAAATGGTTTTGAAGCCTGAGTTGCAAGAAGAATGTGATTTTATATGTGGATTTCCACTGCAGTGCTGATGTGTGTCATCTGACGGTACAGGGCAAAACTTGGAAGTGTGATAGTGCATCTCTTCTTTATAAGTGTCAAAAGTCTAGAAAGCATTCTCAAAATTTTTGTCGCAATTAAAGCAACAGAAGAATGTTGGTTTCTGTTTTCTTTACTTCTGACATTTAACTGTGTTAACCTTCCCAATAGAAAGATCTTGAGTAACAGAGTTGGAAGTTCTGTCCTGCTTACAGATTACCAGGTTAATTCCAGATGCTTCTCAGCTATGTCTGTGTCATTTTCAGATGATAAAGTTTGATCCATTCTGGGAAAAAAAAAGGGGTTGTAATCTGCCACACACCTCGAGGATTAACTACTAGACATGCATTCATTTTACTGATGACTTACAGCATCCTATATTTGAATCCGTAGGAGATAGGCAACACCAATTTTCTGCCATAATAAACATGATGATAGTCCCTTACAGATTTTATAGAGTCACTAATATGTATTTTTGGTTAGAAGTGTTTCTGACAAGCTTGGCAGCTTATTGCAGTTATTTTTCATTTCTGACTTCTACTGCCTTTACCAAGAACAAGTAAATTATTGCACAGAGCCTCAGGAGTCTTGGGGGACTCTGACTTTAATCTCTTCAAAGAAGAATGGACAGGTTGAGCTTAATTAGAAACATGCATGTCTAATCAAAGGGTAAATTTAGAATCACGAGTTTTAGAATCACTGGCATTAAAAGCAGACTCATGATACCAAAAAATCTTTGGTATCATGAAGCCATGGTATATATGGAAAGCAAAATGCACTATTCTGATAAGCAATTGTTTAATGCTCTTAGGTACATAGGCGTTCCTAATATGTGTCATTACATCGCTTTTTCAATAAAAAAAAATTCCAGATAATGCAATTCTGGTCAAATTATGGAAGTTCATTAGCCCCTGAGTGTTTCCACTGGGATCCTGTGCACGTAATTCCATGCAGATTCTCATAATGAGCACCCAATGGATGGCTAATACTCTTCATTTCAGAAAGGAACAAATATTTTCTTACATTCTATGTATCCTACGTAGGGTAGATCTGTTCAGGAGGTACTGTATGTGGATGAAGTGGAAAGCTATGGTGTAATATGCAACCTTTACATTTCTTCTTTGCCTTTCTTGAGGTTGAATTTTGATTAGTTGGCTTACATGTTCCCTCTCTATAAATACCTTATAAGTAAAAGTAGCCAAGAGTAATCTGCTTATTAATTCTTACTTTTCTATCCCTAAGTCTTGGAGATACTGTGCATGTATAGGTCTTGCTGTTTTGTTTTGTGGCTTTTTGGTCAGTCAGTCTGAAGATATGTGAATTTTTTGTAGTGAGTAATAAATTTTTCTTTTATTTCTTGTGTACTAGAATAACAGTATTTGAACTCAGCAGAGGAGACATCTATTTTTCTGTGGTAAAAACAAAATTCCAGGTTTTGATCATGTTTTGTGCCTTCAATTTAACTTAGAGTGGATAAAGCTTTACACAGATATGTAAAGTAATTTAGTTTGATTTCCAGAAAAAAAAATTATGTACTCCTTTTTTTTTTTAATGTGAGCAAGAGCAACACCAGTATTTGAGGGATATGCTATACCTGACAGTGACAATTAAGTGCAATATAAACTTGACCTACTCTTAGGATTTAGGGACATCTTGGATTTTTGAGACATGGCATCTCTGATCTCTTGAACATGCTGGTGCCATCTCATTGGGAAGCAGTCTGAGCAAAGCCACTTCAAAGAACCTGATTTTCCTCTTTGTGTGTGAAGCCCTTATATCTACTTACTCAGAGGACTGGCCAGTGAGGGGGAGCAGGGTTTCCTTCACGGCTCTGTTCTGCCCACTGGAGTCCTCAGGCTGATATTGCTGACGGATGGCTTTGCCTGAGACTCTCTCAGCAGTCTCCCCTCTAAAAATATCCAGGGAGGAACTACTTGGCTTTTGATCAGTGGTGATGAAAATATTTCAGGTCCCCAAATGACAGATTGTTGGTGATCTATTGACAGAACAGACTTGGAGCAACAAAGTTTGTCAAGGAGCCAAAGACGCTGCAATATAAATTGCTTTTAAATTTTGGGGTTTGTTTTGTTTTCATTTGGGTTTTTTTGGTTTTTTTTTACTGTACATAGTGTCCAAAGCAAAGAAGGAGATCTGAGATACTGGTTATAGCAGGCCAAAAAAAGGCTGGATGGGAATTTGGGGACAGGGAGGCAGACTCGAAGGCATAATTGCTATGTTGTCATGTTGTCAATGAATAGGAAAAATGCTAATTTAATCTCTTAACACGTGGTTGATCCAGTCTGATGATTTCTAGCAAACACTTTTAGAAATATATTTTTGGGAGTGTGTTATTTACTAAAGTGCATCAGTTCTAACAGAACACCTTGCACAGAGAAGCAAAATGGAGTTTGAACATGTTTAAGAAATGCATGCATGCATATATTCTACTTTTGTACAACAAACACATATGGAATTAGTTGCACCTCTGTCAAATATAAAAATTCCTCTCTTGCATGCACGTTACATAACTTGCATATTAATCTCAAAAGCAATGTAATGTTGTCATCTCCTCCAGGCAAAACCCAGTTGTGCTCTTGTTGAATTTGGTAACAGAAATCCAACTGAATCTATGGGACCCCTGTGTTTGACTAGATGTCCCTTAGTAAAAATATTTTTTTCTATTTATTCAGCCTTCTTTCACTTGATTCTTTAGTAATTCCACAAGATAATGTTTGTCATGAAACAGTTAGGGTGAGTTTTTTCAGTGGTTTTGTTTTGGGTTTTGGTTTGGTTTTTTGGTTGGTTGGATTGTTGGTGGAGGTTTTTGTTGTTTATTTTAAGAAAATTACAGTTATTATAATGTTATCATAAGACAGGCAGGACAAGTAAACTCAGTACTACTTAATAGTTTTTATATTATTTGGTCAACATATGAATTACAGGTGGGCATAAAAATGGTGGAGAAGTGGGAAAGAGAAGGAAAAAAATCAAAATATTAATTTGTTAAGCTAACTTATCTTACTGGAAGATTCTTCCTGACCTGTAGAACAGTATAGTTCTGGAAGTAGAAGGTTTGTTTACCTCATAGTGTAGCAGGCTTGTCATCAAATGGAATTGCTGTCTAGAAGTTGTACAGAGCTCCTTAAACAAGTGACTGAGTTTATGGAAATACGCATTCTTGGGTATAAAGCAATTTATTCTTCCTCTTCTGCTGTTTTTAAACTCACTTTTTCATAAGGTATTTAGCATGCCTCCAGTAAAATACTGCAATAAAAAGCAAGGACTCCTGATTTTTGAAGGGCTTAATATTCTCATCATAACATTCAAGTATCCATGTTTTTCAAATACTTTTCTAATAAATCTTTACTTAAATGTGGTCTTTTGGTTCCACTTTGGATTTAATAACTAAATAGTATTAGCAGATGGCCAAAAAAGGGTGGGGTTTTTTTGTCACATGATTTTGTTTAGGAGTGTCTAATTTGTATACACTATGCAAAGCATTCATGTTTTTGCTAAACAAAAGAGAATGAGTCCTGGGTATTAAAAAGATGAGTTGACCACTAGGAATGGGACAAATGGAAAAGTGACACAGTCTTGAAATGCAGATGTATAGCTGCACTTCAGAAATAAATGTTGTGTCTAAAACCCAGTATTATGAATTAAATTATGAGTCTCTAACTCTTTCACATCAGCTACAGTAAGTTGTACATTTAAGGGAATAAGACGCAAAAATAAAATTATTTTAGCCATCCTCAAACTCCCTGGGAGTAGCAGAGGATTTATTGCAGTGATATTGCTTTCATTAGCTGTCCCAAAACTGGACACACGTCTCAAGTCATACCATTCCAACATGGAAGTTTCTCGATGAATTATATAGGCGAGCTGAGGTGCTGTCACTACCACTTACTGCTGAGGCTGATTTTCTGTCGGAATGGGAACAGCCACTGAAAACTTGTACCACTTCTATGTCGACTTTCCTACCTTTAAGTTCCTGCACCTTGATACAGACCCTGATGGATGTCTGTCTCTCATGTACCATCTACTTAAGTTGGCTGTACAATAACTATTTTCAGCTACTGTAGTCTTCTTGTTTCACTGTAAGAAAATGAACATTTTTTGCTTAAAAACCAGTAAAGAACTTTCTCTATTCTAAGTTTCATGTGGCTACCACACTTTCTAACAACATGACTGGAAATTTACTGAGTTCAAATTCTCTCTCATTTCTATTTTAAAACTTTTGTTTGAATAGCAGTATCCCATAAATAAATACATGTGCATTCAAGAAGCATGGAGAAGAATGGTTGTTTCTGAATGTGCTATCAGTATCCAAAGCTTGCATTTCTGTCCATAGTCTGTGAAAGGAGAGGGTTAGAGACTTGTGATTGATTTCACGTTACCAGGTTTTAGATACAAAGTGTATTTCAGAGGCACAGCCATACATCTGCATTTCACAGGCACCATTAAAGAAAGGAAGGCCAGCACAAAGCTTTTTCTTTTTTGCACATGAATCATTCTAGAGCTCCTTCAAGAAGGTGACTTACCTTGCTGAATGAATTTATAGAACATGGTACAAAATTTCTGATGTTTTAATATTCACATTTTTCATACATGTGTAGAACAGAAGAATAAAAGGGACTTGCAATCAAAAGTCTGAGCATTTATAAATCCAAAACTTCTGAAGTTTGAAGATATATGCAGAGCTTATAATAGTACCTAAATATGACATTCAAATATTACCCAATGTAACAGGCATATAAAGCAATTCTTTATATCTCTTTATTATTTATTTCTGCCAGGCAGGCTTCTTCTTTTGAATAGACTTTTTATTTTATTGTCTTGAAACAGTCATTAATGGGTTAAATAAAATATCATGGAAATTGCTGTAGCCTTATGAATGCTGTTCTTGCCTTTTTAGATTTTTTTTAGTATTTTAATAAGCGCTACAGCTTATGATGCTACTTTACCCCTGAAATAATTTTATGGTGCAAATAGATATTGTGAAAGGCCCAAAGCTGCTATGTCTAGATGCAGGCTAGCTCATAGTGGAAGCCTCAGGAGACTCCTTCAGTATGCCTGTTTGCAGCTGTTGTTTCAAACTTTCTTACCATTCTGCCTACAGGAAACCAAACTTCTCAATGTTTGAGTGGAAATGTATTTGCTTCTTATTGGTACTGAATTTCAGTAGGCTAATTTTGTTATGGAACTAGACCTTAGCCCTAAATTAGAACAGGACCTTGAAGCTAGCTGTAAATATCCCAGTGTTTCCCACGTTGAAATACAGAGTGAGATCAACACTCCTGAGTCTATCTGTGACTCCACAATAACAAAGAGAACCAGAGTCTGGACTGTGCTCCAGCCCTCTCTGCCTCTGCAGAGTGGTGTGTAACCAATTCCCTCCCAGGGCACATTTAGAAAATTGCGTGCTCTAGCTTCATTAACTGCACCATGTATGAGAGACCATATGTAAGAATGCAGATGGAGGAACAGACTGGAATCATCTAAGCAATCAAACATAGTGGTGGCTCTTTATTTTGTATTACATCAGTGTTTTGACAACCGTACTTAGATCACAGCCCTGTTGAACCTGTGCTGTCCAAAACATACTCACAGATGGTCCTTGTGCTGAAAAGTTCAAAAACCTATCTAGCAAGACTGCTGAAGGGAAAACAAGTCAAGAGAGGCTGAAAATAAATCAGGAACAAGCATGAAAATAGGATCCTGGTTGCTTATGTCTCCTAGAGCATGTAGCCCTTTCCATGTTGCTTAAGCAAAAAGCTCTTGTTACACTGCTCTCAGTGCATGGGTGGCATAAAAGTTAACTTTTGCTTGACTTCAGCTGTTTTTTAACAAAACAAGTAACAACATATTTTATGTGATGTAAGAAACTTTTTTTCCAAAACAAAAAATGTCATTAGTGAGTTTTCTAAAGAAAATCTTTAAGAAAATGAAAATAGGTAAAAGAGTAATTTGGAGGGGTATAAACAAGGTGAGAGGAGAAGTAAACTGTACTTGATCCCTTCTCTGTGAGTATTTTAAAGAACAAAACTAGAACTTGCTTTGGCAAGAAAAATGAAGCCCTGGAAAGCATCAGCAAATACCCTACTGTTTGTCCCTTACTACACTGTTACTTTATTGTATTAACATAGAGTGTGTAAGGAATAACATTAGATTCACTTGTAGGCAAGATTTGCTATTGTTTCATTATGTACTAAGAGAGAAATGGACAGAGAATTTCTGCTCAAGCCTTGCTGTGCTACCAATAGTAATCTTTTCAGTCCTTTGTTGTTTCAAGCAAAAAGGAGCCATTTCAGAGCAGGAAGGTGAGGGACAAATGCTTGAACTCCCTATATCTATAGGTTTTCTTCTTTTAATAAGGGTCAAGTTAATGTTGGAGTAATTAGAAGTTGTTTCAGCAAAATAACTAGCATAGGTAAGCTCTAGAATATTTGAACAATATTTCAGCTTTTTTTTTTTCACTTTCACAAAACATTAATACTATTCTAATCCTTTTCTGAAAATATCTCAGTGCTTTTAAGATGATTTCTCACAAGTGGTCTTTTCTGATACCGTATTTCTGGGCATTCATTTTGTAAGGAGAAGTAAACAAACAAAATACAAAAGAAACAAGAGGGAAAGAGAAGAGGAAGGGGCCAAGTGGCTGAGCACCCTAGGTTTTGGCTCAGTGGATCAGAAGGTAACCACAGATTTTTCAGCATAGATTTTTCTTTGTAGTTGGTTTATAAGGTAAAAGTTGCCTTTATCACTTCATGAGTTTTAAATAAAGTAAAATATCTCAACAAATATAGGTAATGACTTTGATGGCAAGAATATATCATGGTTTTGGACATACCGTAGATTGTGTTTGTTGTTCTGGAATAATTTACAGGTAGCAATATAATACATTCTCAAAACCATAATTAATGCAATATTAATTTGAAAAAGAGAATGTGTTAAACCTCACAAATTCCATGAAACTTCAGTTATAGCTTTTGTAGCTGCTGCTCTTTCAGTCAAAATAATAATTAAAGAAGGTTTGCTGAGTAAAATTAATTTAATTTATTGGAGAAATCTAATTTACTCAACTTTATCCATTTATATACTTGTAGTCAGCCTTGATAGCATAGCCTATTGAAATTCACAGTGAATTTTAGAACATCTGCCTTCTAATTATTTTAAATATCACTATCCTAAAAGCATGTGCATAAGGCAATTACTCCTTATGGTTTTATACATTTTTATTCTAGGAGCTGCTCAAAGCATGTCTTTGTTTTCCTTATCCATTGTTCCTCTAGGTTGTTAGATTACAATCAGTAGGGCTTGTGGAGTTAACAAACCACTTACACCTCAAAAGGGTAACTACAGCGCGAATGACAGCGGTGGTTCCTACAGATATAATCTGAAGAGAAAATTCATTTTAAACCCCATAGTTTCTAGGAGATAAGTTTGTTTACCCATGTGTGTGAGTATAGCAGAGTACATTACCTCCTTTATCCATGGTATAGGTATTTTTTATGTTCTCAGAGAATGGTTAGATTTTGAATCTTTTTTTTGTACTTCCAGTAGTCTGTCCCACAGTTCAGCATCTTTCCCTGACATCACTTTGTCTCCTCTCATAAGCTTTGCTCTAGGCTTTATTTCCTGTGTTTTCAGCTACTAAGTAGCTTGTTTTGGATACTGCTTTTGGAAACTGTGTTTTCCCGAGTTAGGGCACAGGCTGCTGTTAATGATGGAAAACCGGAGCTCACTCATCATGACTGTGGTAACATGAAATTCTTTGGCATCTCATTATTGATCTGTGACTATCAAGCTGTTTCAGGATGTTTCCAGTAGGGCCTTTCCTTTTATTCTGGTGTGGACTCTGTTACAGATGCAAGAACATATCTGATCAAATGCTAATAAACAGCTGATTTGGGCTTCAGAACTATTTTCTAGACAATAGTTTCTTCCAGCAGCAGAAAGTGATACCTCTCTCTTTCTCATGCATTTCTGCCATATTTGCTCAGTGAAGAGTGGAGGAGTTTATACTGATCCTCTTTATCATGGCATCTGCCCATCATCTACTTTAAAAATTCTACTTACACACTAATTGTATGAGATTTAAAATCTCTAATAATTATCTTTGAAAGGTCATGGCTATCATGGGAGGTTCCTGAGGACTGGAGGAAAGTGGACATCATCCCTGCTGCCAAGAAGGATGATGTGGAGAACTACAGGCAAGTCAGTCTCACCTCAGTCCTTGGACAGGTCATGGAGAAAATTCTCCCAGAAACACTTTCCAAACATATGAAGGACAAGAAGGTGATTGGGAGTAGTCATAATTGATCCATGAAGGAGAAGGCAAACTTTTCCAGGCTGGTGGCCTTCCGTGGTGAGATATGATGACCATGGGTAATGAAGGAAGAGCAGCTGGTGTCATTTATTTTGACTTTATGGGACACTTTTGACAATATCCTGTAATCTATTCACACTCAATCTTTTAAAGTATGGAAGAAATAAATGGACAGTGACATGGGCTGAAAACTGTCAGATCTGCTGGGCCCAAGGATTGTTGTCAGCAACATGACATCCAGCTGAAGGCCAGGCACTAACAGTATACACCAAGGGTTTCTGTTGTGTCCTGTATTGTTGAACATTTTTGTTCCTGATCTCAGTGATGGGACACTGAGCTGCACTCAGCAAGTTTGTAGCTGATACAAAACCCAGAGGAGTGGCTGATATATCAGAGGACTGTGCTGCTGTTCAGAAAGATGTTACCATGCTGGAGAAAAGAGAAGAAGTAAACTTTGCAAAGTTCAATGAAGGCAAAATGTCAAGTTTTGCATCTGAGTTGGAATTACCTCTTGTGCCAGGTGTATGCTGGGCCTGGCTGGTTGGAAAGTAGCTTTGCA
Source organism: Illadopsis cleaveri (assembly GCA_013399915.1). Lineage (NCBI taxonomy): Eukaryota > Metazoa > Chordata > Aves > Passeriformes > Timaliidae > Illadopsis > Illadopsis cleaveri. Next base: position 268,910 of record VXBB01012726.1, read on the forward strand.
GAGAAGGATCTGAAGTTCCTGGTGGATGGCAGCAGTAAAACTCCAACAACTTCATGGGCTTCAGAGGGGGAAGTGACTTTTTCATTCTGTGATTACTGATGAAGCCATGTCTGGATAACTGTGCACAGTTCTGCTGTATTTCATAATTCACATTCTTTGACTTAAGCGTTGACATTTCCATTGTCTCAAAGAAATTCAGATATTAATGGACTGTGGTATCTGTTTAACTGTTACTTCATATTGAACAAAGAACAAGGCTTTAAACCAGGAATAGAAGCTGTTTAGGACCATGGAAGAATCTTGGGTGTGAGCCTGATGTGTTTCCACTGAAGCTTGCTTTTAACACAGTAAACAGCTGGTTTATCTGCAAATGAGAATCTGTGTGTGGTCTTCAGATTGTTCATGGAATGTGGTGGTCATCCCAAGGATGTAATTTGCATTAGTTACCATGGCTTGTTTCTTGACAGGCAGTTGGAAAGGAAATACCCTAATGTATCCTGAAGACTTAGACATTTTGGGATGTAAAGGAGCTTTGCATTATTTCCAGTACAGCCCAAAAGACTGCAGTAAGTGTACCTGTGCAGCACCATTCAGCCTTGTCTGAGACTGCCTGTTCTACAGTCAAGAGCTAGTCTCCTGAAATTCAGAATTCATAGTAGCTAGAGCTGCATCCCTTAGGAGCCATCATCAGGATTTTTCAAGACTCATTACTGTTTTCTCTAAAGGAGATGCTGCACGATTTTTATTAACAATTGGTCTTCATTTCATTTTACCAGTCACTGATACGGCAGTCTAATTCGATAAAGTGATGACTATGTCTCAAATTGGTCTGATACTGGAACTGGAGAAGTATATGTATAGAATCATAGAAAATGATATTCTACCTTGGAAGGGACCTATCAGGATCATCGAGTTCAACTCCTGGCCCCGTGCAGGACACCGCAAGGATCACACCATGTTCCTGGCAGCATTTCCCTTATGCTCTTTGAACTCTGTCAGGCTTGGTGCTGTGACCACTTCCCTGGAGAGCCTTTTCCAGTGCCCAACCATCATTTGGGTGAAAAACTTTCTCCTGAGATCTGATCTAAATCTCCCCTGACTCAGATTCATGCTGTTTCCTCGAGTCCTATCACTGGTCACGAGAGTGAAGACGTTGATTGCTGCCCCTCTTCTTCCACTCATGAGGAAGTTGTAACTGCAGTGAGGTCTTCTCTCAGTCTCTTCCAGGCCGAACAGACCAAGGTGGCTTCAGCTGCTCCACTTACGGCTCCCTCTCCAGACCCTTCACCATCCTTGTGGCTGTCTTTTGGATACTCTATAGCAGCTCAATGCCTGCCTTATATTGTGGCACCCAAACGTGCCCCGAGCACTCGAGGTGAGGCCACCCCAGTGCAGAGCAGAGCGGGACAATCCCCTCTCTTGCCTGGCTGGCCATGCTGTGCCTGATGCCCCCCAGCACAGGGTTGGCCTCCTCGCTGCCAGGGCACTGCTGGCTCAGATTCAGCTTGCCACAACAAGGACCCCCAGGTCCCTTTCCACAGTACTGCTCTCCAGCTTCTTGGTCTCCAGTCTGTCCATATATCCTGGGTTGTCCCACCCCAGGTGTAGAACCCAGCACATTTCCTTGTTCAATTTCATCCAGTTGGTGATTGTCCAACCCTCTGATTTGTTGAAGTCTCCCTGCAGGGCTTCTCTGCCATCAAAGGAGTCAAGAGCTCCTCACCATTTAGTGTCATCAGCAAGCTTATTTAGTACTCCTTTGAGTCCTGCATCCAGATCCTTAATGAACATATTGAAAAGGACTGGGCCAAGGATATAGCATGCCTCCTTTTTTCTTTTACTCCTGGGATACCCTGGACACCTTAATCTGTGTGTTCAGGCAGTTTTTTTATTGCTTTCTTAAGAAAATCAAGGAGAGATATTTGCAGAGAAAGACCAGTGGTTGGAAAGCTCTGGATTAATGACTTGCAATTTCAAACAATTCTAAAAATAAAAACTTCACAGTCATAATTTCTGTGATGTAATTGATGATCGGAAATGCTTCTTCAATATTCAGATTGCAGAATGTTTTTTTGGGATTTTTTTCTTTAATAATGAAGCATCTAAAATGAGCTAATGCTGTCCACTTTGTTTTGAGGAAGTTGTGTAAATCTGCTTGAAATACCGTTTATTTTTAGATATAGAGTGATAATAGCAGAAAATTAATGCTTCATTCCTGATCATATTTGTGTTGGACCTGAAGACCATGATCTACTGAGATCTGAACAGGCAGTTCCTCATTATATAGCATAGAAAATGGCATCCTAACACCAACTTGGTCAAAAAGTCAGAAGACAGCTTTGCAATAAAAAGTTCTTTTCCCTTCATATTTTGTATTTACAGGGTTTTGTGGGAAGGTGTCTGGCAAAATGATGGCAAATTGGATTATTAATTCTGCTTTTATTCAGAGAACATGAACAAAATTTAGCTTCCGCTTTATAAAGATATATCCATGTGACAGTAGAGGCTTGGAATATTTTTTCACAGTGTTGCATAGACGGGTGATCTATTATTTTGCTGGCACTCTTCTGGGTTGGTTAATTTTCCCATAAACTAAGTAAAACAATAATTTTTATAAAGACACAGTTGTGTGGTGATTCCCTATGTTTTACAGGGGAGTATTACTTGTCATCTGTTTTTCTAGTTGTTCTTACAAATCCAAACGTCCTGGGCTGGTGGAATGAGATGAACAATCTGGTCACAAAGAATGAAACCAGAACTGATTTTCTGATGTATTAGCTTTGTATTCTTGCATAAGCCTTTTTGCAAAAAAGCTTTGCTGGTTCAAGGCTTGACTTCTGGGTCGTAAGCTCTTCTAAATTTTAGAAGTATCTATCTTCTGAATTGTTTCTCTGTGAGAGCAAAACCTCTAGAGGGTGCCAAAAACTGGTTTTGCTCAAAAAAGCTGTTGGGTCCTGCACTACTAATGTCAGAAGTGGAGAAGTGCAGGTCACTGATTGGGCTCTGAAAGCTCTTCCTGCTTCCAATAATTCAGGTACCTTTAAAATCCCTGTTCCTTTAAATTTGATTCTGAAGTCTTTCTACTCTGTGATAATAATCTTTTTTTTGTAGGCTTTTTTTTTTTTTTTTTTTTTAATACTAGGCACTAACTGTATAATTGACAGAACTGGCATTGGAAACCTTTTTTTAGAAAGACTTGGTTAATCTTTATTTATAATCTCTCCAAACTGGAATAATGTCACATCATGTCTCTAATGTCACACAGAGCATATACTAAGATAAGTACTGTTTATTTGACCAAGGCTTCTTGTACCAGCAGGCTCTAGATATCTACAAATTGTAGATTTTCCCATTCCTTTGTAACTCTAATCTTGCCCTTCAACATTGCCAGGTTCTAAAAAGGCCCAGCTGGCATTAAAAACACACTGTGTTTTAAAGGGAAGCAAAATAAAACCAAAACAAACCTAACCTCTCCCTTGCCCCAAAACCCCAAAACAGAACTGGGAGGAAGGGGAGGAGTTCAGTAGTAGGGATTGGTGCAAGGTAGAAGTTCCAGGAACAGATTCTCTTAGTAGTTACATCTAATTGACTTCTTGTCATGTAGCTACAATTTAAGAGTAACTAGATCAGGTTTTTTGAGTTTTTTTCCTAAGAAACATTGTTTTCTAGCAGATAAACATGTACATGACAAGGTATTGCCAACTGAACAATGTATCAAGCTGCATCACTGCCAATCATCTGCAGCTAGGGGTGATGAGGGTGCTATCAGAAGCAACTGGCTTGTAATTACTCCTACTGCCCCTTGTAAGAGACATGAAATATGCTTTGTTTCTTGTCTCTCTCTGTATAGGTGTGCCAATAATACCTGAATGGGTTCATGTATTTTAAGTTGAAACATTCCTGGGAATTCCTCTCAACGGCAGCCTTGTACACAACCTCAGCAGTTGTAGAGGTTATAGACAGTGATGATGTGCCTTTAATCATAAAGTGATATATCAAAGTTGCAACCATTAGCACAGATTAAAAGTTGGGGAAGAATATTTTCAGGAGTTTTGTAGGGATTTGGAAGCTTCTGCTATAAGATACGATTGTTTAGGGAATTTGTATATGACCTAGGACCATTGCTCCCACCCTTCAAGGTATGGAAGATCTTTGTATTTTGGTCAATACAGTCATATCTTGTTCATAATTACTCTCAAAATTCTATTGACATTAGTGGAACACTTTACATGAGTGAAACCAGTGGGATTTGCTCTAAATGATATAATCTCTGAAGGAATTTAATAATTTGCATATATTAACAACATTTACAGTTCATGATCAAGATCAATATTTAGTCTACAGAAATTGTGCTGCATGTAAATCAGTTACATGACCTGCCTAAAGAGGACCTAAGGAACATTGCAGACTTAGGAGCCTGAAAAAAACTTCTCTTTAAAAAAAAAAGGGTAGCATTTATTCTTAATTGGAGATGCTCATTTTGAATAGAGTGCTGAGAAAACATGGTGAAAAGACTAACTAAAGATAAAAGATTGTCCCAGTAAAGTACTGACTTGTAAGAATGGCAAGGCTAATGGGCACAATTGACAAAATCAATTGGTTTTACCGAAAAGTTGTATTTATGAAGCTAGTCATGCAAGTGCAGAGAAAATCTGATGTCATTTCTAGGAAAGAGCAAAACTGGGCGATTAAGAAAAAGGGAGGAGGGATGAGTCTGTCCCAGACAAATAACATGCTCTTTCTTGGGTTAAAAATTAGTTGAACAATCTCCAAAAAGAAAAAAAAAATGTTTAAGGATTCTTGTCCTTCAGTGCAGTCAGCTGAGACACTGCAGGTGTATTGGAAGGGTCTTTCGGGAGTGAATCATGGTCTAGAAAGCACACCTGCAGAAGATGATAAAGAAGCTCAAGCTGTTTTCCTTTGCCAGATGAATCAAATTATTGCAGACTGTTAGTACCTCCCAGGAAAGTGGTTTCTGGTGGATGGCTTTTTGATTTTGCAGCAAATACAGCAGTGAGATTTGGAATTGGTAGCTAATACGAACAAATTGATTTTAGAAATTAATTTAGACTTTTAAAGCTTGCTATAGTTCATCATGGAAATAAAACCATCAAATTGCAGTTGTCTGGATGTATTTCTTGAGTGCTATAATATATTTAACATAAATAGTCTGATTGTTAAACTATTTATTGTGGATATCAAATGCTGGTATATTCTGGCCTTACTACTGAATTCATTCATTACTGAGCTAATGCACTTCAGAAGTTATTCTTTAAGTTGTTCTCAGTTGCTGACTAGTATTCAGTGTGCTGGTTGCATATTCTGTCCTTTTGAAAGAACACTTGAAGCTTATATATTTCTACTTAAATCACCAAAGGTAACACTACTGGTTACATTTTTGATATTATTGCTTCTATTGCCATTGGTTCTGGGATCATTCCAACAGAACCATATATTTATAGGTAGAGTAAACCCTGGTTTATTTTGTTTTCATCTCACGATGGTGGAATGTAAGAATCTTATCAAATTTAAAATCATGAACAAAATCTCGTGTGCAGCTCTATGGACCTGCTTCTTTCTCCATCTGAAATTCATGAATTACCAGGTTTCCATCTTACTGTTGAAATATTCCACAAAACTAGCACGAGAAGGCAAATTATAGCATTTCATTGCCTTTTCTCACTGTTTTTAGGTTTTTACTTCTATCTGCTCCTCAAAAGCACAAGGGAGATTTTGGCTTCAATAGGATTCTTGTTAGTATACAGTTAAAGGTACTGGATGTAGTGTATTGTTGATTCTCTGTTAGTCTTTTGTTTGTCTGTCTGTTTGGTTTGAGCATTGTCTTAGAACAGTAAGGGTCATAAATGTCTGTCCCAAATCTTGGCTAATTGACTTACTGCATAATGAATGTTTTTTTGGAAAGCAAACTAAAAAAGTGTTAACTGGTAACAAAATTTGCAGGAGATGGAGTTGGTTTTGTCTCTGCTAAGTTGCTTGCTGAGCTGCCGAGGTGAAGTTGTTCATAGGTGTATGATGTCACCAAATATGACAGAAACACAGGAAGACAGAGACAAATTCTGCAGGGTTCTTTTGGTAATAAATGTTTATGATAAGTTTCTGAAAGAAACTACTTTGGTGAGGTAGCCTTAAAATGATGACCTTCTGTTCAGAAAGAAATGCAATCCTTTTTGCATAAGGATTGCTCTGTATAGTGCATTTCTGTTACAGAATCATAGAATCATTCAGGTTGGAAAAGACCTTTAAGATCATTGAGTCCAACCATCATCATTTAGACATCATCGGAATACCTCCAGGGATGGTGACTCCACCACTTCCTTGCACAGCCTGTTCCGATGCTTGACAAGTCTTTCTGTGAAGACTTTTTTTCCTAATATCTAATCTAAACATCCCCTGGTTCAACTTGAGGCCATTTGCCCTTGTCCTCTTGTTTTTTACTTGGGACAAAGGCTGACCTCCACCTGGCCTCACCCTCCTTTCTGGCAGTTGTAGAGAGTGATACGGCCTCCCTTAAGTGTCCTTTCCTCCAGGCTAAACAACTCCAGCTTCCTCAGTTGCTCCTCATCAGACCTGTGCTCCAGACCCTTCCCCTGCCTGATTGCCCTTCTCTGGACATGTTCCAGCCCCTCAATGTCCTTCTTGCAGAGAGGGACCCAAAACTGAACACAGGATTAGAGGTGTGCCCTCACCAGGGCTGACTACAGAGGGTCAGTCACTGCCCTGGTCCTGCTGGCCTTTTGGGTACCTTCTGACTCCAGAACTCATCCTAAACCTGGCTCTACAATCAAGACAAACTTACTGAGTATTTTGGTGCTTGGCAATATCTGAATATCCAAATACTTAAAAAGAAACTCAGTTTCTTACTAATATTATAAAGAACTAGAGTGATGAGGCTTACACTCTTCCATGTGTGTGGAACACAAGTTTCCAGCACTCTTAAAATGTGGTGGTGCTTGGGTTTGCAATTTGAGAGTAAGCATATTTCGACTGCGGCTATGACTTCTTACCTGACTGGCACTTCTGAAATTTAATTTAGGCTTCTCAGATGTGTTAATTGAACTTTATTAATTTTAAATGCCTTAATCGTGTTATGAAGAGCAAGAGAGCATTTGTTTATGTTTTAAAGAGAGAGGGGAAGAAAAGATGAATTGATATTTCTAGCTTGTTTTCCTCCAAATCTGTTATGTAAGAAATAAAGATCTCTTCATAAGATTGCAGTAAAAACTACAGATAACCTTTATAAAATCCAGCTGACTTCTGAGTAGCTTTTTGTTTTAACAATGTAGACACCTACAAGTTCAGCTTTCAGCCTAGTGTACCACTGGTTTTTTGTTCTTAATGATACATAATTAAGGGTAACTTGTATCAATTTTTACTCACAGAGCTAGATTTATTAGCAACAGAAAGTGATAGCTTTCTCCTTCTCATGCATTTCTGTCATATCAGTCTCCTGTTAAAGCCATATATCCTGGCATGCATCCTGGTGTATATCCCAGCCTTCTCCTCTTGGTAGTGATGATAATTATGTAATATTTTGTATCTACCTTCTTGTCCATTTCCCAATGTTTATATCTAGCACAGATTATTTTGGTGCTTGCTAAGTGTGAGACTTGTTACTTTTCTGGGCATATCTGCTCTCCCGCTGTTCCCTGGGGGTTCCGGCGGTCCCAGTCCCTTATGCCAGCTTGCCTGATCATTTCCCTTTCCTTATTATTAAATAATGACCTCAAGATTGATGCAAGATTCTCAAAAGTAAAAATATTATTCCCTAGAAACTCATCCAGCCTATCAGCCACTCCGAAAGGGTCATCTAATAACCAACCCATCTCTTTCTTGAAGGCCCTTACATGCCCCGTATTAATTGGCACGTTCACAAATCCAATAATTCCTGGTGCAGTCAGCACNCTGGCTTATGGGCCCTGGAGGGGTGGATGGGGGTACCTGGTTCGGCACCATCGGTGGCGTGGGCCCAAGATATGGGGGGGGTAGATTGTCGAGGGGGTCCCAAGGGCCACATTGAGTAGTGGTTTTCCCTTTTGTTTTCATTGAGAACAACGCAATTCTGGACCCCTCCCATAATTTAGCATATTCTTTTTCCTCTGGGTTCTGAGGTTCCTTATCATTCACATAATTGCTTAAAGCCTTTCAGGTCCATTTCTCAAATGTACCAAATGTGGGCCATATGAGGTGGCTTCTTATCTCCTTACCTCCCCAAACCTCAATACAGAAATGTATCATTTTTTCCTTGGATTTTCCTCTCCTCCTAGAGCAATCCTCCCAATGTTCTAGCATGCATCCCAAGGGGCTTTCTCTAGGAATGTCAAGCGCCCCACTCTCTTTCTCCAGGGTTTGTTTTCCCTGCACCTTTTTCTGGGGTTTCCTCTTTTTCTGCTCCATACTCTTGGACTTAGATTTCACTTACCTCTTTTTTGACTGCTGAATTTGTCTTCAGTTCAAAAAGTCAGGATTTCTCTGAGCTTTTTTGTCTTTCCCCAGGTGGGTTCCATTTTTACTGGTTTACTTACCCTGTCAGCGAACTGGACTGCAGGTTCTTCGGCTGGCGCTGGATCTCCCTCCTGTCCTTTTCCTGGACTCTTACCAAGTCCTAAGCTAAAAGGTTTACCAGTTCCTGAACTCAAAAGGAACGTCTCCTTCCCTTTTAGCTTCCCGTGATCAGTCCCCTAAAACTTCCCCGAGTTTCAGGCTTTACAAGTGAAATGAGGGATTTTACACAGGATTGCATCCCTGTTGGCTGACCAATTCCCTTGCGGGAGGATGAAAATGCGGCTTCGAGGCCCATTCTCGCTTCGCGATAAAGTCACATCTCATACACTCGCCCGATCACACTCACTAAACCAGCAATACTTACAGTTCCTTTTNGGGGGTTCCTCCACCTTGATTGGTATCAGGTGTTGATGTTCGACAGGTGGGGTCCCACCTTTGATTAATGGGCCGTCATCCATCCGGCCACATCTTTTNGTACCCCTTCTTTTATTGTGGCTTTTTGGCCTAAATTTGGTTCGTGATAAAATGGGTGCTACAGGGTTTCCCACTTTCTCAGACTGCTGAAATCAGCGGGGTGCCTCCTGAACAAAGGGCTTCCGCAGCGCTGAAATTGTAATCCGAGTCAAGGCACCGATCTGTTATAAATGTATCAGGCCAAATTTGATATCAAGANCATGCTGCATTTTACTGCTTCCTAAATAAAGGAAACACGTGGGCTGCGTGAGTGCCTGTGTCCAGCTCATTCCAAGACAACATGCATTAGTCTTTTAAATCCTGGTTTCTCTCAAAATATAATGGCAATTTGTGATGATGTTTTCACTGAAGAGTAATGACCAGTGTAACCTAGGCATCTTCAAATGATTTAGAAATTATTTTTTATATGATGATACATAGGTCAGGACAAGGCAATTCTTGTAAGAGTTCAGTGAAGAAAACTGTCCCTTTTTTTAAAAAATAATTTCCACTTGTACATTGAAATGGATCAGATGATAATGAGACTTCATTCTGTTTTCCCTCAATTATAGTAGTAACAGATCTCTAGTGAACTTAGGAGTTCAGAAATAGAATATCTCACAACTACTTGAGAGAGAACTGCACGTGCAAGTAGAAAATTATTCTTGTGCTTATTTTTATCCTCACTGTTTTAACAGCTGCATATTTCAATTATGTGTGGCTAATTAGAAGCCTGGCTTAAAGGCACTACTGCTCTTGGGGTTTTAAAAAATATATTGGGCTATTTATCACAAGAATGAAATTCTGAGTCTGTTTTCACTCTGGACTACTTCTTCCATGTTTCAAACCATGTTTCAGTGCATGACTGCTTCTTATTTGCCTGGAGAGATGAGGCATTGCCTTCAGTTGTATTAGGTTACTCAAGCTTGTTACTCAAGCGATCTTTGTTTCATAGGATCCTTTTTTTCAAAGGATGCTAACACTGCCCTGTAATCACTTTACTTGGATTGTGAGACTGTTGGCCTCTTAAAATCCAGACACAATGGATTTTTTTTCCCCCCTCGGTATTAGTATTTGTTTCAGAGAATTTGGAAGAAATTGCAATAATGGTCTCCCAGTGCCTTGAGGCAGAGGTGGAGTCTCGAAGTCTTACATAAATACCACTGTAAACTGGTGGACCTTGAGCAGCTACCTGCTAGTCCAAAAGTCAAGCTCTTGTTCTCTCTCTTGTCTCTTACAGTATTCTCTGAGGGCTTTGGCTAAAGCATCAAAGCTCTCTTAAGCAGTGGATAAATCGTGAAGTCAATTAAATGGTGTGTAGCTTTCCTTGAGCCTTTCCTTTGGGCTTTGTCAAGAGAGACAGGGGTTTTATTCTGCTGTTGGGCTGTGTGCTCTGAATGAATGGAGTCTTAGACCGCTGCAAGAACCAGCTTTGCACCATGATCTGGGCCTAGAGCTGTCACTCTGAAGCGGGTGGAACTGCTGTGTTGAAGATAAGGCTTTCAGAAAGGAGAACTCAAGATGCTTTCTTGATTTATATAAATCATGCTTGAAAGAGCAATTGCGATGTCAGGTGAAATAAAAGAGCATTATGTAATGGGTCTTGAAACATCCCCAAGCTGAAGTAATCAGGACAAGATTCAGTCCAGTTTGCTGACAGTTTGCTTTCTGCACCCTTCCTTATGGTAAATCAATTAAATTTCACTCAGTTTTTAACAGAAGAGGTAGTGGACCTAGTGATTAGCAGCTACTGTGATAGTACCAGATTTACTTCAGAGTGAAATGGTGTGTGTAACAATGTGAGAGTATGACTTATTTTTGTTCCTGAAACTGGTGAAATATATTGACTTACAGAACACATTAAGCAGGATTTTGTCAGCTTTTGGGCATATAGTAGAAAATTCAGCAAGGAGAACATTACACACTGTAAAAAAGAATTTGAATTCTTTTTAAGGCCGTTTAAAGAACCCAATTGTTAGTTCTAAATAAACACCCATTAATATAACATATTAAGCTATTAGTGAAGTTCAGACTAGTTCAAAAAGGCATTTTAACTTTATTAGGGTGGGAGTGTTGGGATGTTATTTGTGTGTGCTTGTTTGGTTTGGTTTTGGTGGCATTGATTTTTATTTTTTTTTTAGCTTACTTTAAGAAATACTGCTTCTGTCCTCAGAACAGTTAATGTTTATGTTCTTGGTGCCCAAACATACTTAATTCCACATTGACACTTGCTCTATGCAGTTAGAAAATGTCATTGAATCTTGTGACTTTATTTTTTAAGATATTTTAAGATCATCTCTTTTTTGAATGTATTAAAAACAGGCAAATAACTCACCAAAAGGGTACAGAAATGCTCAAATGAAGAACAAAAGAACAAAGCCAGATTCAAACATGAGTTGAAATGACATTGGTAGAACTTTATTTTCACTTTTAGAATCCTGCTTATAAAAAGTGCTCTCTCCTGTTCACAGATAGCCATTGACTTCAAGAGGGAAATTTGATAAACATGGACAGAATCAGGTCCCCAAGCACTAACACCCTTTTACTAAGTATAAAATATATATGTACGCATTTTCCAGATGTTTAAAATGTTTTCATTGCCATCTTCTGAACCTGGATTTGATGTGGATAATTAAAAGAATCATTGCTTACATAGCAAATAGGGAGGAATAAATGTTTTACAGTGTGTTTATTGTGCATGACCAGATGTCATGTTATCACGCTGCATTATTTTTCTTTGAGATTAATAGTGCTTTGTCTGTCTCCCAGATGTATGCGACACCTGCTAGTTTAATATCTGTCTAGGTCATCCTTGCAGAAATTCTCTCCCCTCTGTGCCTGCTGCAAGGATATATCCTGTATAATGACTTTGCTCCAGTTTATGCTGGTTGTTTTCCATAATTTAGAGGATACATGCATTGATCCATAGAGCTGTAGGAAAACTCTTCAGCTTCCTTCTCTCTCTTCTGGCACTGAGAGTGTTTTCAAGCCCAGTGTTAGAGTGGATGTGAGAGCTGAAGCTGTTTCCTGGTTTGGCCAAAACCTCCGTGCCAATGCAGACATCGTGATGGAGAGAAACAGATCTGTCTCTTCCACCTACTGGTTCTGCCAGACGAAAAGAGTGGTGCAAATTTCCCTTGCTATCCCTTTATCCTCTTCGTGGTGTTTCTGGCATCTATTTAGCTCATGAATAACTGCACCACTTGTTTCAGATGCTCTTCACAGGGTCTTGCCAACAGCAGCGCTGTGAAATAAGCGTGGTTCATGTGAGGTGTCGTGGCTCCCCACTGGGCTCTCAGTGGCAGCGTTGAGCAATAATAACATGGTCTTTTTGTTTTCACTGCTGTGGTTTAACAAGCCCATGTGTAACGGTGCAGATTAATTCAGCTTCCGTCTGCTGGCTTGGGACAGCATTACAGCACTCTGCATTACCAAGTTTAGGTTTATTATTATATCATGCAGTAGGAGATCTTATTCTTACTATTATCATTATTATTATTATTGTGGAATAATTTGAAACAGGAAAGCTTCTAGCCTGCATGGCTTGCTTTGGAAGGCTTTACCCCTTGATAATTAGCAAAGTAAAATATAAATTTAAGAACCTTTTTGTGCTGTGTAGCCTGATCTATGTAAGTGTTTTGTCTGATTCCTACCAGGATAACAGGGTTTAGGGTTGCGGTGCTAGTGGTAATCCCAGATAGAGCAGGGCTTGAGTCAAGAAAAAGCTTCTCTTGCATCTGAGCCACCTTATTTTAATTTAAACATTCTGAAGGATGTTTCTTTTTTTAAGCAGCGAGGGTATATGTGCTGTTGCTGGTCCACAGGAAAGGAAAACTTGTGGTCCTTCTCAAGTCCACTCCTGAGAATGGAGGCTGCCTTTGTTCTCTCTTTGTAGCAGCATTTGCTTCTCTGCTGTTCTCTGTATGGGATCCTCAGAACTGCTGCTGGTGGTTTAGAAAAGGTCTTCCTTTTCCAGATTATTGCACCCTAAGGTTTCAGGACTTGTTGCATTCATGTAGTGACCTCTTGGCTTTTTCTTGCAGCATGTTTTCCTTCTCAGTGGGAGGAAAGCTGCAAAAGAAAAAGTCTGAGCAGGATTTTCAAGGATCACTGTACAGTGGTTGCCTCATTTTTAACATGCTTTTGAAGCATTCTGAGCTGATTGACCAAAAACCATCGTTTTAGGGTATTTCAAGATGTAATCAGTTTCAGACCCACTAAGACAAGATTTTAATTTTTTATTCCTCACAAAGCAGGATCTGGTCAACCCTGTTCTTCTCAAGTCCCTCCACTACCAAGGCAAGCAAGTCACATGAAAAGGATTTGTTTTGCACCGTGGCCTGCAATGTACTGCTAATGCTGCTTTTACAGCACTTCACTCTTCTGCTCCTGTTGTAGGGTCTCAGTCACAGTGTGCTCTCTTGTAATGAACACAGAAAATTCTCCTGCCTAACATGAAGTTTAGAAGAAAATGCAGAAATCTCCCTTGTGCAGCACTGCACAAAGATGGAATCTTATTTTCAATTTTGTGACATCTGCAGAATTTTAATGCTCCTGCAATAATTAATTCTGTTTTATTTTAATACCGTTGTCTGATACACACAGTCCAGATTACCTGCCTTTGCAATTAATTGAAAAATATGGGGTGAGAGAACCATGTGAGGATCTGAGATGAACAGGCCTGCTAACCACTGCCATAAAATTCCTTCAAAATTGCTGTGGAAATGCAATGTAAGAGTTAGATATTTGCTCTTGCTGATGAAGCTGGCATCTCTGTTTGCTGTGGTGTAGTTTAGTGGGTTTGTTAATTAGTTTTAATATGTGATTGAGGCTGCTTCTGCTATAACTACAAGTAGATAGGGACTAAAGTTGCCAAAAACGAGTTGTCATTGCAGCTGCTTCCACTCTGTGAAGAGATAGAGTGTGTTTTTTCAGGCTCAGATGAGTATATCTGTGATGCAGGAACAACACTTGCAGATAAACGCCAACTATTTGTCATTTGCATCCAGTTCAGACACTGTTCAGAAGTCAGTTAAAATTAGTCAAAATTAGTTCCTAAATGTTATATTAAAATGTGTCCTTTCATTTAATGTCATATTTATCTTGAAGTTTGAGGAAGAACATGAAGTTACACATTTACTACAGAGCTTTAATAAGCTTGTGCAGCTAATTTTAGGAAAATAGAAATTACTCCATCTGCTTGCTGTTATTTAGAAGTGTGTGATTTCTCAGGTGTCTAGGTAAAAGAGCCAAGCTATGCACAGAATAAACTGATGTTCAAATGTCAATGTAAATTTTCAAGTATACTTTTAAATAAATTCACTCATTCGCAACCTTCAACCTTTTGTAAATTGAAATGATCTTTACCACATATTAACTTGCTATATTTTAGTAAGCTTAAGTATCACAAGTGCTGAAAAGGAATGAAATTTGTATTAGGGGAAAACTTTTGAGGTGTGGAGTTGCTGAAATTTTGATAAAATAGAAAATTTAAGTTAAATGAAACATTTTGTTTCAATTGCAAAGGCATTGCATTTTATATATTGGATGAATTTTAATGTGGTGAAAAAATCCTATTGAAACATTATTCTATTCTTTGCTTCTCTCTTCAATGTGATATTTCACCAATATCTAGATTTTTCCCCACTCAAAAAATTGTATTCGGCTCTTGTGTTTTAGAAAACTTTGGCCAAGGAGAGGCACTGTGCTGCAAATAACTTCCTATGGTATTTTTGGAAACTCTCTGAGAAGGTGAAGAAAAGGTCTGTAAGGGTAAATATTCATCAAAGCATCAAGCCTATTACATGATCCATCAATGCAACCAGGCATCTTTGCTTGCTGACTCCAGCTAAGGCCAGCTCTGCATTTCTGTGTTTTGCTGGGCTTTTTTGCTGATGTGAGGAGCTTGAGTTTCTGCTGTAGCTGTGAAATATGCCCTTTTCATATGTTCAGCAGAAAGTGTATGGATCCTAACTTGCTAATATTTTTAAGGCTTTACAAGGGCTGATATGAAGTACCAGCTCTCTGCTGAACCTGTTGGCTGAGCTGTGTTTCACTCTGAGTGTGAAAGGTGTCTTCATATCAATGATAGGGTTTTTTAGGTCATGTTGGAGGATGTATACAGTTGGTGTAAACAAGATTCTTTGTATTTTTTAAGTATTGCAAACAAAATTCACCTGGGTGGGGGCAATCCCAAGCACAAATATGGGCTGGGTGGAGAATGGTTTGAGAGCAGCCCTGTGGAGAGGGACTTGGCGGTGTTGGGGGACAAAACCTGACATGACCCAGCCATGTGCACTCAGAGCCCAGAAAGCCAAATGGGTTCTGGGCTGCATCCAAAGCAGTGTGGGCAGCAGGGGAGGGAGGGGATTGTGCCCCTCTGCTCTGCTCTGGTGAGACCCCAGCTGCAGTACTGCACCCAGCTCTGGGGCCCCCAATACAAGAAGGACATGGACCCACTGGAACAAGTCCATAGGAGGACTACAAAGATGATCAGAGGGATGGAGTACTTCTCCTGTGAAGACAGGCTGAGAGAATTGGGATTTTTCTACTTTGACAAGAGAAGGCTCCAGGCACATACTGTCACAGCATTCCGTAATAATGGGGGTCTACAGGAAAGTTGGAGGGGGACTTCTTCTAAGGTCCTGTAGTGGCAGGACAGGGGATTATGTGTTTAAATTGAAAGAGGGTAGGTTTAGGTTAGGTATTAGGAAGAAATTCTTTACAGTGAGGGTGGTATGGCACTGGAACAAATTGCCAAAAGAAGCTGTGGATGTTCCATCCCTGGAAGCATTCAAGGCCAGGTTAGATGGAGCTCTGAGCAACCTGGTCTACTGGAAGGTATTTCTGCCCTTGATGGGGAGGCTGAGACTAGATGGCCTTTAATATTCTTTCCAACCTAAACCATTCTATGGAAATAATACTCTGTTGTAGCTGAAAAGATTGTGCCTGTTGTCATCCTCTTGCACTAGATTCCAGTGGTAAGGGCTCTCTTGAGAACCTGATGAAATGAGTTTTTCTCTGAGCTGGCGATCTTTTCTATGAATTACCCATCTGTTGTACTGGATTACTGCCAGGTTTTGGAAGTACTCTTGCTTCTGTGTCCAGCTTTCCACTTCCATGTCCTGTTCCACTGCAGGCAGTGCTCAGGTATGAGATTAAAGCATTTTGCTTGCTGGGGGATCCCAGGTTCATTTTGCTTGCTGGGGGATCCCAGGTTGTTGCGGATGGTGGAAGTGGTTTCTGTGTGTATTCTTGCAATTCTGGCAGCCCCAAGGTAGGCGTGACGTGCTGTGAGCATGCTTGTACCTGCAGTGAATCCTGGAGCATTTGCCTAGCTGTTTGTGCATGTGGGATGAAGGCTGTGAGGAGAACGCGTGGAGCTGAATGAAAGTGCCTGCTCTGACCATGTAGCTCTGAGTGACAAGAAGTATTGACATACAGCTCCCTGGACCTTCCCCTCTCAGGAGGTCCCCAGAGAAGCCTGAATGATTTTTACATTAAGAAAGCATCAGGTTTTACAGGGGAAAAGACACTTCCTTGGTTAAAAAGTGATGGGTGGGAGACAGGAATATGAGAGGAGTACTGTGAGTAAATTTTGTTCAAGTGTGCCCTGGCAGGGCGAGCCATTGTGGCTAGGCATAGCTGTCATGGCAGCAAACTGCATAGACCCATTTGGTTTGGGGAAGATTTTTCCATTTTACAATCCTGGAAGAAATACCATTTGTCATAAGGATCTTCAGGATAGGATAGTAATGCCTGGTAGGTCATTACTAAATGTCTGAGCACTGGATTAGCTCAGACGAGATGTTATGAGGCTAAGGAAGGAGCAAATTTTTAATCTATGGTAAAATAACATATTTAATTTTGTTCCTACTGGATGTTTTAGTAGTGTGGTGTAGGGTTTTTGTTGTTGTATTGTGGTTCTTTTAATTATTCCTTTTTCTTTAGTGCATTCTTTTCAGTTTCTTTAATGTTTTGTCTTTCTCTCTCTCCTTCTTCTGCTTGCAATTGTACACTTATTTTTATGGTGCCATTTTTTAGTTAGTAAAGAGTGTCTGCTGATGTTTTTTAGCATCTGTAAATAACTTCCATTGTTATTTAATCAAAGAGAGAGCTAATGAAGGAGTGACAGTGTATATCCTGCCTAATGATCTCAGGCAATTTAGTTTAATCGTGGGTGTTGCTATTTACTCTTGCAAATGTTTTTTTAAAAATCAAAAAAAACCCTACATAATACATTATGGAGGAAAAAAATGCGTATTGAGATGATCATACAATGCTCAGATATTTAAAAACTAGCATAAAACCATTAAAATATCGTTTGAAATGGCTGGTTCAATAACTGGCTTCATCACCTATTATGTGCACTGATTTTATTCTGTTCCCACTGTGAACTTCAGGAAAACGTGATGCTTATTTGTCAGTGCTTTCATTGTCCAGTGGGAACCAGTAGTATGGGGGTCATCAAGGTTCTTAAGTTTTCTTGCTATGTACTTAACCCTGCTGTGCACTTGTTAAATTGAACTTTACACAGTGCTGACTAAAGGAATACCACAATATAAACAGCAAAAATCATGGTGTAATATTTATTTAAGGGTAATTTTGCAATGAACATAAGTCCTAAGGCAAATAGGAAATCCTGTTAATTATCTGGTGTATTACATGATCTGTGTAAAAAATGTTTTCTTTCTCTTTATTATAAAAAAAAAAGGAAAAAACACTCTGTTTCTTTATAGCTTTACAGAACCTACAAAACCTATGGTTTTAGCTTTTAGTAAATGATCGTGTCTGTTTTAATTTTATTAAGACATTAGTCTTTATATTAAGTATATCTTTAATTTTATAGAGGTGTTAGTGAGAAGATGAAACAGCCTGGCAGCTTTTTTTCTCCCCTTTAAACGAGAGTTAAATGGTAGCCCACTAGGAAGTTCTCCTCCAAATTCATACTGCTGCAATGACCATACAACCTGAACTTTGCTAAAAGATACTAGATAAACTGTTCTGCATGGGGCAAAGGAGAGGGTAGAGAAGGTTGTATGAGTGAGGATTCTTTTTATTCAGTGTAGAGGACAAGCCCCACTATGCATGGAAGATATTTGGCTGAAAGTTTTAGAGGTGTTTCAGCTTGATAAGAATACTTCTGACTGCTTATGTTGTATTGGAGGATTAAATTAAAAGTTTATAGGACTAATGAATTCAGACTATTGCTTCCAATTATACTTTCACAAGGTTTGTGTGATCTCCCTTCCTCTGTATGAGTTATGAGCAAAATTATTGGAGATCATAGAGAATGAATAAACTTTGGAAGTAAAATGCAAGTAGTTTATTTCTTTAAATTTAAGCTAATAGAAGTCTATGCAGTTTTATGGGAGTGTTTGAATAGAACATGCCATATGTATTTCAGCTCATTTATGTTCCAATATGCACACATCTAGAGAAAAATAAGGAACTTGCTTATCTTGCCTATCAAGACTGTAGGTTGTCTATGTTTCTTAAAAAGAGAAAGGAGGGAGACACCCCACTTCCCCATCCCTATTTTATTTGCTTTCTGTAATAAACTATGGTATTTCTTGAGCATGTTGGGCTTTACTTTGTATATTATTCATGCTGTCACTGTGCCTAGGGCTTTACTAAAGCTAATGAATAAATGCATCAGTTATAGATGCAGCAGAAACCAGTTCAGCTGGAAGGCTGATTCTGAATTATATCAAGGAATGCTTGGAAAAGAAACAAGCAAGCCAAAATACATACATAGAGCGGAATTGCAAATTTGCAGATGGTGATAAAACTTTTAATATAAAGCTGCTGCTTCTTCCACTATAATGCACTCTCCTGCATTTGGGCCTCTACTCCCCTAATGTGCAGTAGGTAGGTTTCAAGCAGTGAATGCAGTGGGAGTCAGATTTGTGTGCATGGGGTTGTGGAAGCCTCTATGCTTTTATGCTTGGCTCACGTCTTTCTGGAAAAAAAATAATGGACCTTACAGTGCTAAATCCTATCTCATGTAAGAAAAGGCTGATTAACTTTTTTATAAGTATTAAGTAACTGGCTATAAACTCCTATAAAAAAAAATTAGATTTGGAGAGTAAAAAGATTACCAGGCCTTAGACAACTGTAAGTACAAATAAGTGTTTCCTTATATGGGATTAAGGTAGAAAATATGACCTTGTACTTTAGGGTGTCGGCTAAGTACAGAGGGATTAGGAAGAAAATTCTGTGATAGGCTATTTGTTGCATGCTCACCCAGAATGGATTTTGTTTTTCTGAAGGTATCTTCCCATAGTCTCCTGTACTAGCCATGGACTGAGATGTAGCTGGAAAAATCAGTGGGGTCTGATCCCTCCTACTGCATATGCAGAGGGTTCCAGCAGCATTGTTAAAGATGATCTGGTTAGGAATGTATAGGTATGAAAGCATCAGGAAGAATAAGTTGCAGGAAAGGGGCTATAGGAAGGAACAAGTCTAAAATGCAGCTTTTCCTGAGCTCTGGGTTAAGGGGCAGTGATTAGGCCCTGGTGGCTCTCGGAATGGAAAGACTGATCACTGGCAGCTCCTGAAGGCTGAAAGAAGCCACACCTAGTTGCCTATGGCTGCAATCCTGACAGGAAGAGGGCTCATCCTGCAAGCACCTTGGCTCCCAAATCATCTTGGGAGGCCATGGATGGATGCCAGTGACACTGACTCTGCAGCCTCACCACTGGGCAGGCTGCTCAGACCAGTGAATTTTGGTGTTGGTGAACACTTGGGAATGAAAGCCAGAGTGTGAGTGAGTGAAGGCAGTTTTGTTAAAAAACAAACCCACCTTATTCTCTTATAAGGTTTGCTACAGGAACACTGTGATAATGGAGCAACGTTCCCTACATAGCAACTGGCATCTGCTCACCAGTGAACCATTGCATGCATTTCTCCTGACATAACTAAAGATTATGGCACTCTTATGGGGTCTCGGTGGGGTGTTGCATATGTTTTTCGCAATATCCCATCTGTGAGCAGTTAAGTACTGGAAAAACACTTAGAAACCAAATGAAAGCAGAAAAACACACACAGAGAAACTCAATCACCAAGATGTTGTTACGCTTCTTCAGTGCGTTGCTCCTGGAGGAGCGCTGCTTGTGTTGGTGGTGCTGCCTGGTGGGCGTGAGTGGGTGTGGGGAGGGAGGGGGGTTTATTGGTTTGTGTCTTCCTGCAGGAGATCCTTATGCCATAGGTGTCAGGTCAAAGCAGTAACAAAAGTTGTTCTTGGTTTTCTTTTAAATGAAAAGAAAGGGGGAAGTTTTGCTTCATCTTCCTCAAATGTTTGGAAAAAAAAATCTGTGGATTTCTTGTGGAGTTTTCAGGATGCCATTCTTTTTTGTTTGAATGGGTATATGGTACTTGAAAAGTTAAGTCGGGAAAGAAATGATAAACACTCATGTATTTCACAGCCATCACTGGTCTAATCAGTGTGTAACTTAATTTCTTGCTTTGTTTTTTCCATTCCTTGCCATGAGTCTGGTGAATTAATAGGAAAAAGAAATCAGTGTACCTCCATTCCATAACATGTCTGTAAAACAAGCTGCTCTTCATGCATGGAGAATCCTTTTCTTTGTCATTGCTGTTAGGTTCAGGGAAGTCTTTTTAAAGTTGGGGGGGTTTTCAGATAATCTTTAACTTGGGCTCTCACAAGGTTCTCTCATTGGTGTGAAGATTCTTTGTTCTGCCAAAACAAGATGTAGTTTGTTGTTTATATTATGGATGCATGCTAGCAGAAGTTTCCTAGGTCTGTACAGGGGTCGTGACCAGGCCACAGCTCCATCTGAGCCAGCATACCAATTATTCATTTACCTTATAATGTTTACATCTTCATAATTAATGTAGTTGTGAGGTAAAAGGTGTGATGTACACACTGTTCTCCCAAAGC
This sequence comes from Illadopsis cleaveri, assembly GCA_013399915.1. NCBI lineage: Eukaryota > Metazoa > Chordata > Aves > Passeriformes > Timaliidae > Illadopsis > Illadopsis cleaveri. The sequence continues at coordinate 289,788 of VXBB01012726.1, forward strand.
TGCTGAAGTGTGTACTGGGGATCTACTTGTGGGTTTAGGGAAGAAGTCTGAGAGACTGGAGACTGTAACACAGCAATAGCATTAGAAAAGTTCATTCAGTGGGATGCCTGTATAAGCCATACTGTACCTAGGCAGAAAAATGTTTGGCATCATACATCAGTCTGGAGGAGTAGACTTTACAGAAGCAAATAGACAATGGAAAAAAAATGTATGTTGTTTACATGAATTGATTTTGATTTGCTGTAACGAAATTAACTTGAAATTCGATTCTTAAAAGTGTTAAATGTATTTTCACCAGCAGTAAACTGATCATTTATTAGTCTGAGTCTAGTCGTCTGTCCTTTTAGCTGCAGGGATGTGGGCTGAAAATTTTCTCAAGTAGGAGAGAGATCTTTTTAAGTGATTCTACTGGAAGTACATCCTACTCATGGTGAACGAGTTCAGTTGTCTGAAAGATTCTATGGATAATCCATCCAATGCTGCATTTATTAAGAAGATGTAAAGATTACAAGGTAAATGAATAATTAGCATGCTGGTAACCTTATGAACCTTATGAAGTCTCAAGTTTACTGGCTTTCATCATTTTTTCAGGTATTTCTAATTTTTGCCACAAATTAACATATTTTATTTAAATTCCTTTAAAATACAATTTCCTGCAACATCAAACAAGTTTTCTCTATCAGGATTACTATTTATTATTCACCAGGATTCTGAAAGAAGCATTGTATTATTTCATTTAGATCCTAGAGGAGGGTGAGGAGAGAGAAGCAGAACCAGTGTTAAGTCAATGTATCATTTTTTATTTGAATAAAAAAGTTTACTGTTCAGCTGGCTTCCTGCCAGTTGTTCCTGTGCTAAGAGAACTCTCACCATAGAGTTAAGATAACTTGAGTTTCATAATGAAGATACAAACCAGTGACTAGGGTACCAGTAAAACAATAAGGGAGTTCTGTGTTTCTTTGTGAGCACCATTTTTCTCCTGAAATGCTTACTTAGCTGATGTAAGATGTAAAATGCTTACACATTTTGCAGGCTAGTCTTGCAGTAAGTAGAAAAAACCTATAAAATATGACCATCAAATAATTATAAAATGTGGCTGTCAATAGAAAAAACATTTAACATGCATATGGCATTGAAACAATATTGATTTATGCTTTAGAACCCACAGTTACTGATAAATGTTATACTTCCCCCACATTTCAACAGTGACAAAGGCTTGCTTTCCCACAGGGTTAGAAAAAAAAAGTCAAGATTTTACTCAGAAAGAAAAATTAAATGCTTTTTAATTTTCAGTAGCTGAGAAACTTTACAGTTTAGGTTAAAATAAAACATTGTCCAATTAAGTGCTTACACACATACTTTATTTCTTTATTTTCCTCCTAGAAAACTATTGTGTGTTAGAGGACTTAGTTTAGAAAGTTACTGACTCCAGGCTTTGAGAATTGTGCTTGCTCCCACTGATAGAGGAGAGTGTGAGCCTCTAGACTGTAGTTCATTTATTGCAACTAAACTTGACTAACTTCAGGGTTCCACGACATATGACATATAAAGTGACACTGTTATCTTCAGAAGGCACCCTTTATTATGGCAGCATGCTGTCTTTTAAACAGTTTTTACAAACTTTGTGGGCAACTTTAATGGGTTAATAGTTTTCTTGTTAATTATTCTATTGGTTAGTAAAAGGTATTCTACTTGTCCATCAAATCAATCTGTTCTTGGATTGTTTACATATTTTCTTTACTGATTCTCATGGGACAAATCTCTTGTTATTACAGGTGCATTTGTTTTTCAGCCTCGGAATAGATTGTTGTGTTAAAGGAACTTCTTATTCTCAAAATAGTTTCATATGGGAACTTGCAAATTGCTTGTTAGCTGCACTACAAAAAAATGACAGGCCAGCTATAGCTCTGTCTACATATAGGGATGGTGTTGCATTATTTTACCTGAGAGAGAGGAGGTGTGGTGTACACCAATGGCCTTGGACAGGAAAATATGGACTGTGTTTAATACAGAATGGGGAAACTTCTCCTCAAGCAAATGTCTGACTCTCTGCATGAGGGATACTGGGCAAAAGCTGAACATGAGAAAAATGTCTTGCTCTGTGATGCTTATCAAATGATGTGCAAAGTGAGTTCCAAATATGATGGAAAACATCCTGTGCAGCCAAACTTTTGATATGCTTGACTCTGTTCACTTTTTAATTAATCTAGTTTAACTAAACTGGTTTTTTAATTGTGTTTACTTTTGCTAAAGGTGTAAGATTTAAGCCTAAATACATCACAGTGATAAGAAACAAAACAATTTTGGATTTTTGAGATTTTTCCACAAAGAGGAACAAATGTAATTCTTGGCCTTGCTTTGTCCAGAAAAGAACATCTTTGGCCTTATTAACTGGGAGAGAGTTGTATGTGAAATACTACTTAAAATCAATCCTGTCTTCTTTTATTTTTAGGATGTATAAATCCTATCTCTTTATGACAATTACATGTTTATGGATATAAATATTAGCATCTGTAATTCTTACTCTTCCTTGTGGTTCCATGCTTTATATTCTTGACTTTGCATGGTCCAGGGAATTACTGCTGAAGGCTGGACAGGGACTGTATATTGCACAGATACTGCCTTGCTATTGCAGTTTTCAGGATCTGGAGATTTTGTTTATGTGCTGGACTCTTGGCTGCTGAGTTTGGATGTACCAGGTGGCTGTGGGAGAGGAGCTGTTCTCACAGTTTGTGTGAAATTCATCAGTATTTCTTTGTTAGTGTTTTGCTTCTCTTATGGACTACCTGTTTTGCTAAGTAGTGTTATGAAGCTCTGAATATACGTGTTTTCAGAATGAAAAAGCTGTAATAGTGTTTTTGTTACTGTGTGGTATCATTTTTTTTCCATTTGTTCTTTAATGCTGTGTTGCAAAACATTGAGTTATGTTTGGACTCTTTTAATACTATGACTGTTACAGGCTTTAATAAGCTCTCAAACCTTTTTTGCACATAATTGTTTTTTCTGGCAGTGGAAATCTGGCAAATGTTGGGTCATTTCATTTTAAAACAATCCTAATGTTTGTAAATTGCCTGAAACACAGTTGGTATTAAAAAAAAAAAAAAAAGGCAATTATCCTTGTATTTTGCTATCCAAAATAAACAACAAATGCTAAGAATCATTTTGTTCTAATTCCTCCATTTGGCTGTTTTGAAATAATTGATGAAATGTAATTTATACCTCCACAAAATCCTTAAATTAAAAAATGCTGTGATACCTTTGAATGGAAAGGCATGGCAGTTTCTATGAATGATGTGCGTTACCTAAAGCAGTGTAGTTTTCATGCTATTCAGCACTGCTGACTTATTTCCTGCAGACTAATTAGAGCCATTGAGCCTGGCTTCAATGGGGCTTTGAACTGGTTCTTACCTGGGCAGAGTGTCTCAATTAGGGAAATGCTGAACATGTGATACATCAGCTTGGTTTATTAAATAATGCACTTGCCTACTGTTGAACAAACTTTAGAGCCCCATCAAAAATATATCCTATACAGTAATCCCATTACAGTAATATTTCTTGTATGGTAGTTGTTTGAAACTTATTTTGCTCTTGAATTCCCCTTTGATCAATTATGGAGCCTGTATCCAAGACAGAGAATCTGGGAGATCAAGGCACAAGGGATTTATGCAGACATGACCGTATGCTAAATAACGGGATCTAAATCCATGGACCAGTCAGCCCCCTACTGAAGTGAACTGATTGCAACAGTTGTTAAATCCCTACTTGAACAACTTAGAAATTCAAAAACAAAACAAAGCAACCCAACCCCTGTCCTCCTCAAAAACACTCCCAAAACTACAAAACTCAAAAAAAACCCACCAACACCCCCCAAAAAAACAACAAAAAAACTACAATCAAAACTAATTCTAGGCAAAGCATCTATTTGTCCTACACAAGGGACATGCTAGAAGCTGTTCTGCCTCAGACATCAAATATCTCCTTGAGCTTCATGGGTGCTAAGTGGGAGGGAGTCTGCTGTTACCATACCCAGGCTGCTAAAAAATTGTTGCTCTTTTTTGGGATGGAGTAAAAAGATGTAGTATGCACGGTAACAGTTTCAGACAACATTTTACTGGTGCTCTGTTGCTTCAAGTACAGACTTTTCAGAAGGGTGGATACACCACTGACATCTAAAGCATGCCTGTCCGCATGTGGCAGTCAACCCTAATCGTAGAGAACAGCACAAACTGCACATGCAATAAACACTTTCCTTAGTGAAAACCAAGGCTGACAGAAATTAGCTTAGCCTTGGCAGACTTGACTAGCTGGCTGAGAAAAAGCATATCTGGACTGAATCTTGGATAGAAACATTGAGTTTTTATTTCTACTGTGGAAGCCTATAAATACTAAGAGGATTCTTGTGTTGAGGGCAGGAAAAGGTCACAAAAAATTAAGTATGGTATTTCTAATTTCTTTGAAAATAAGTGACCACAAAAAGTTGACATTTAAAAAAAAAATGAAAAAGCCTACATTGAATCGAGAGTGTAAAATCTTTGGTTTGTAAAATTGTGATTGTCAATGATAAAGTACTTAGTTTGTATTTCTCCTAGTTTAGGAGATTTCAGTGAACTTTAGTATCATAATCAGAATTCACCTGCTGAAAAATTTGGTTTTACAATATGTTCAATGAATATTTCTTTAAAATGGACATAGCTTTTGTCTTTAGGGTGCTGGTTGTATTAATCATTGTTTTGTCGGGTTTCTTATTTCAGTCTCAAATACAGTGCTGTATTTCTTACACTGGCTCCTTAAAAACCTTGAAAGGTATTAGGCGACTTTGCTAAAGGGGGGTGGGTGTGGGTGTGGGTGGGGGGATGTGTGTGTGTGTGTGATTTTCTCTTGGTTTGCAGTCTCAATGTAGAGGAAATGAAACCATTGCAGCCCACCTGCCCTTCCAGAGGCAGACTAGTTTCTTTCAGGCTTGGGCCTCTCTAGCTCAGAGATTCTCTCGTGTAGGTGAAAGAATAGCTGCATTTTCAGTGTTTGCATGCAAACCAGAGCATTAAGAATGTCATGGATAATAGGCTGAATTCCCAGCCTGATGAGAGAGACCTGTCTGAAGCAGCTGTCTCCACGTAACTCTGGAAATGCTGGTCTCTGGTTTAGTAGCACGGTTTTGTGAAACATTTGCAAGCTCGACAACACGTGGGCCAGCTCAGTTGTCCAACCTCCCGTGTTAAATGTTGTCACAATATTATATGTGTGTATGTTTTCAAATATATGAGACTTGCTAATTCTTTTACAAGCTTCCATAGCAGCTGTGTAGCAACTACATCCAGAGAAGGGGAAATAATGAAACAGATCTCTGTGTTTTGCAGTCTCTCTTCTGAAAAATCATGAGCAGAATAGATCCTGTTTACATCTCCACTCGAAGACATGACTTGTTGGGCTTGATACTGTTATCTGGAAATATCCTTCTAAAGAAAATGTAGAGCTAAATAGCCACTATATTCAATAATTTTATCTCACAGATAAGCTTGCTTAACATTTCAGACCAATTCCTGCAGACCAGCCTGAAATGGCTGGTAGTGGAGATTTTTTATGGAAGCGCATGTTGGTTGAGCAAGCCAGTGTTTCCGTGATTTGCCTGCAGGGATTTAGTTCCCTGTAAAATGGAAGATGCCTTTTCTGAGGACATGGTTCTAGGAGGAAAGGTCAGGTGTGTCTCTGCTGCAGTGTTGAGGGACAGGGGGAATTAATAGCATTAATGAATTTGCAGTAGTTTATAATAGTTCATTAGTAGCAGTCTCATGAAGTAAGCTGTATTTAAAACTTTTTTCTATAATAAAGATGATCCTCTTACAATGCTTAGATACTATTTCATTACAATGACAAGTAGTAATGCTTAATTGGTACTATATAAAGAATAAATTACAGAAGTGTGACCTGTACCAGGCTTTAGAAAGTCATCATTAAAATTTCTTAAATAAACTTTTTTTTTAAATACAGGTAGCATGATGTCAGTGGTTCTGTGCAAAATTCTTTAACTGCTGTTTTTTTAACTTAAGTTTAAATTTAATGGTTTAAAAATTACACTGATTTTAAAGGTGGAAATAACTTTAGAGGAAAAAAATTAATAACTTTTTAATGATAAATTTTAGCTTTCAAAGAAATGTAGGAATTGTATGCACAGATAATTAATTCAGCAAATGTTTACTATCAGCTACTTCTTCTGGAAGATCTATTACTTAAAAAATAGATATATGGGAGAATTTCCTTGGGTTTTTTTCAGTGGGTCATTAATTGTTCTTAAGAGAAGTAAAGCCTTTCACTTTTGTTTGCATTCTCTGCTGTTACAAAATTCTTACTCATTTTCTGTTATCTCTGTTTCCTTTATCTGCTAAACATTGGGTTCCTTTGAGCCTTTGTGTTTGGATAAATAGCTGGGGTTTCTTTGTAAATGGCAGAGAGACTGATAGTCTGTGTAGCCTATTTTTCCTTCTGCAAGTGAAGAATGGTATTTTGCAGTTGGTTATGTCTGTGTTTCACTGCTCCTGCACTTGGCACAAATGAGATTTTCTTTTTCTTTTTGGCCAGAACCCTCTTTATGTTGATATATTGATTACTCATTGGAGAAATAGATTTAGTTTAGCTGTTACTCAAAAGTACTACAAAAAGACTCTCATTCTCCTCTACTGCCTTCTCCTTTTTTTGGCACCTCTTATGCCTACGGAAGTATTTTACCCATTCATTTTGAAGGAGAAGTGCATTCTTGCTGGCTTTTAGAAACAGACAGAAGAGCAAGTGGAGATTATGGAGAACTAAGATTCTGTTACACAAAGAACAGACAGCAGACTGCATGTGCACATGTGTCCTTAATGGATCTGTGAAGCAGATCTCCACCCAGACAGAGCAATCTTCTTGGCTAACCTCCATGTCTCTGCAGATTTACTCAAAGATGTTTTGTTCAACTTTTCATCAGTTTGTGAGACTGTTAAGTAGACAAGTGCACACTCTGTTAATGAAGATGAACCAGAACTGGGCATCCAGACTATTTTGTGATTCAAAGTCCCCCCCTTCAATTCATGTTGGGATGCTGAGTCCTTCTGTTATGTGTAAGACATGGTTGTCTTGTGTGAGAAGGGGTTCTCCACGGAGTTGAATGTGCCCTGGGAAGTCTGAGATTCCACTTGCTTCACAACCAACACAAGAAGCATTGCATGCCAGTGCAGTCCAAAGGTTCCTTCCTTTGGAAACAGTGGCCCTGTTGGTCTGTTGATTGCACTGAGGTAAAATAACATTGCTCGATTCCAAAATAAATATGGGTGGTCTGTAGTTCAGTTGTCCTAGCTTATCATTAGCAGCTGTGGCGTGGGGAATCAGCAGATGGGATGAGTGCTTTGAGTTAGTATCTGGGACGAGACAACCTTTTTTGCCTTCTGTCTGAGGGACTTCTTCACTATCAGTTTCCATTACTTTCACCTTCTTGAGTATTTTCCTTTGGCTAGCCATAAATGGTAATTTGTGTACAGAAAAGATCCTGCTGACTGCAAGTGCTTTGTATTTTTTCTGAGACCTTACTGGAGTTTATAGTCAGCATTTTTACTATAGTCAAATTAATGTTTTATTGCTGCTTAATATACAGGATGTAAATCTTGTGGCATAGTTGCTTGTTACTTGCCACTTCTTAAAATTAATTTTTTCTTTGTCTCGCTCTGTCATTCTCTGTAGAGAATTGTGCTTGTTCTCTGCAGTTGTAAGTGAATTGTGAGACTCTGCACCCTGAGCCGTATTTCCTTCACATTTGTTTTGCAGCAAATGTTTTAGATTGTCTGGCATCTTCCCCAAACCAATTAACATTAAAATCTGTCAAGAACAGTTCAAGCAAAAGAACTTAGCCTCTAACGTGTCACACTGCAGTGAGCAATTGCATTTTTGACAAAAATTTAAGACAAGCATCTCTGCTATTTAAATTATTATTTTATCTAGCTGTGGTTTTCTTCTTCTGTAGTGTTTACTGTCTGGCAAACATATTCCCTAAACATAGGCAATGCTGAAGTACAATCACTATTCCAAACATTTTAGAGCCTATAATCTCCCCAATCAAATACCTGTCAGAGCCAGAATCAAATTTCTACAATCTCATTTTTCTCAGTCTCATGAACAGTAGAATTACTTCTCCATCACTATAGGGAAAACAAGTAGGATTGCTCTTGTGATGAGGGAGGGGATTTTTTAATGCCTGCAATTGCTCCCTCCCTTCTTAATGCTCAAGTTGAGCCATTCTCCAACACTTCAGATGTGATTGTGGAAGTTGAACTGAGAAAGTGTCTTACAGTTTTCATGCTGTATTTAAGTGTTGTTAAGGCATAAAGTAAGGGGACATTTAGATTCATTTTTTGCAATAGCACTTGGTTTTGTGGTGGCATCTAGCAAGTCAAGTTCAGGACAGTGTTACAAACACATAAGAAAGAGAGGTTTTCCATGGAACTGTGCCAGACGTGTCATCAGAGGTGGGTAAGGAAGGAGCAAATTTGTTTAAGGTTCAGTAGACAAATGTAGGGTCTTGCAGTGTCCCCTGGCAGCAGTGAAAGCTGACAGCATCCTGGGCTCTGTTAGGCAGTTCACTGATGGATGGTTTCCATTGCCCTTTTGGGTCAGCACTTGTCAGAACCCACCTGGAATATTGTATTGAGGTTTTGACACCATCTCCCCTCTTTCTGCCAGCCCAGTTGAGGACAGACATTGAATGGCTGGAATATATTCATTGGAAGGCGACCAAAACAGCTAGAAACTGAAGGGTACATCCTTTGTGAAGATGAGGGAATGGAGCTTGTTCAGCCTGGAGGAGATGCTTCAAGGGGAGGATAACCTAATGGCAGCCTTCCATTACAGCTAAGGAGGCAATCAAGTGAGTAGAGCTGGGCTCTTCACTGAGGTGCTTGGCCAGAAGACGAGACACCATGTACGTAAATCGAGACATAAGAGGCTCAGTCTTAAGGAGAACTATCCATTCACTGTGAGGATAATTAGCCATTGAGAGAGGTTGCCTAGCAAGACTGTGGAATCTCTGTCCTTGACATTTTTCAAGTCCTGCCTGACAAAGCCCTGAGCAACCTGATCTGAATTCAGAGTTGACTCTGCTTTCTGTAGATTGGAGTAGATGACCATGTAATTCCTTTCCAATATGACTTACAATTTGATTCTGTGAACCAAGGAAGATCACCAAGGAAGATTCTGGGAAGAAGAATATTTGCTGTCAAAGATCATGGTTTATAGAAGGTAGGCCTACTTCCTTGTAGCTGATCAAGAAAAAGATTTCAAATATTTTTCAAGAGGCCATATTTCGGGTTTTTGAGAGACTCATCCCTCTGACCACCAGAATTATGCAGTGTTCCAAAAGTATAGCAGTGATCAGGAAAGTACAAAAAACTGAAATAATTATCAGGGTAGGGCACAACCTCCCTGAGAGGAGTGGTGTATGTTTGGGATCTACAGGCTAGACAATGGATAACTGAACAAGTTTAAGGTAAATCACAAGAAAAATGCAGGATATGCACTTGGAACTCTTGTCTCTCTTCCAATAGCAGGCAAAATGTGATCATCAAATGCAGTAAACAAGAAACAGGTTGAAAATACAAGTCAATGGTTCTCCCCTAATAAAGGCCATTGGGTGGGACTGCTTGCTGCAGCTGTTAATTTAAAAAAATAAGTCAATAAATAAACCACCTTCAATATGTTTAAAAAGGAAAAAATAATGAAAGATTAAAAAAAAATCAGTTGCAGGTGATCCACCATAGACTTGACAAGAGTATGTGAGGAAAAAAAACCCCTAGTTTTGACTAATATTGGAGACAGGAGAGGACTCTGTACCTGACTATTAATACTGATATGCTCTGATTAAAGGAATAGTCTATTACCTAAGTGTGAATTTTATCAGCTTGGAATTTTCCATATTTGCAAACCTTAAAATGACATGATGTCACAGTCTGACAACTGATCGATGATTGATTGATTGATTAATCCAATGATCTGAGAGCCTGGAATGGTCATAAAGGCATGAAATCAAAAGGATGTTTTTTACTGGAAGAGGGCACAGAGAAAATTTCCTCTTTGCTGCTGGTTTTGTTGACATTCAAGAGCCGTTCAGCATTCAGTCTGAGAAAAAGTGTTTTATCACTGGATCTTTTCCACAGAGTTTTCATCCTCTCGTAAGCTGATTTTCCTCTGGTTAAGTAAAAAAAAAGTCCTTTGAAGATGTCAGTAGGCATGTCATGTATGTAGAGGCATTTAAAGCAGTAACTTTATGATACTTTGATGTAATAAGGTCAGAAGGAAACTCTTCCAGAGAACAAAAAATTATACTTGGACTACTTTATCCTTTGGACGAGATATCAAGCAGGAGTGGAATGTGTACACATACAAAGTATCCAATGTTTGATCACATTCAATAAAACTGAAGTCCAAGTGCCATGAAAGTGAGCATTTTAAATTAGCAAACTTTTGACCAGTGCAGTTGGTGGCAGGGTGTAATAGTTTATAGAAAATACCTAGTACAGAGTGAAGAGTGTGTAATTTAACATAGTGTGCTTGGAGCGCTTCAAATGAGCATAGGGTATGAGGGTATTGCAACAAATTTATGCACTGTAAATTTTTCTCAATGCGTGTGGGATTTTTAATCATCACAACATGTTTCAAGAACTGCAGATAGAGAATTGCTGTAACAGCTTCTTCATATTTGAATAAATTTATGTTAATAGCAAATATATGATGACTGCTTCAGATGTAGGAATAGAACTCCAGAAATACTAACGGACTTCCGGAGCTTTATGCACTCTTTTCCACTTCAGATTTGATGTATATTGAATCTGTTTTGTGGGTACAGCATCCAGCCCTGGAGAAGTGTGTGGGTGGGATGCAGAGGACAGTGAAAGGGAAGTACGCCCCTGACTACATCTGCCAGGAACGTTTTATAAAACAAAAACTTGAAACAGGGATTATACTCCATGTGAAGTTTTCCAAGTGAGGATAGGCTGTCTTGGCATGCTCTTTGTTGGTGTTTGACACACGGTTCTCATCTTCCCTTCAGTGCAGAAACAAATGTTAGCAGTCACCACAGTGTGCCTGCAGTTGGAGGATGGGTGTTTCCCATGTGCTGCATCCTTTGCACTGAGCTGGCATCTGGAGAAGCCAGAAAACATATCTGTATCTGCAAGTTTTAAACTATTCTGAAAGCTACTGTTAGTACTGTCTTTACATGGCATGGCAAAAAGCAATGTTAAATTGTATTTTAAGCAAAAGAGACAACACTTGGAAGAAACAAGCACCTATGTGCATATACTGTAAAAGCAAAAATGTGATGCTGTTAAGAAAATACGCTCTTTTGTTCAACTGGTTTTGGTCTTACATACTTAATCATCCATTTAAAAACCCAGAGATCTAGTCAACAACAAAGGATTATGTCTATTACTTGATCACAGGAGTTCATGACTAAAAAAGTTTTATTTTTATATATAATTAAGAGCACCTAAATGCAGTAATTCCATTTTGTTTACTTTATTCTATTTGAAAACACTTGCAGTGAAACAAAATATTCAATGTGAATTGTACTATCTTTTACTTAAAACAACAAAAAAATTGTATAAAAAGTCTATTTCCTGAAGCTGTAAGCTCAGACGATTGTATTCAGCTGTGAATAATCAAGCAGCAAACACTACTCGTTTCTAATTTTGGCATCCTTTAGGCTGCTGTGTTATAAAAGAATGTCTTAAAGATTTTGGATTACTTTTATCTGTCTTTATTTTGGTGGTCCCTAACCTCCACATGTAATGAAATGTTTCAACTCAGATGGTCCTATTTTATTCTTTCATATCAATTAGAATTGCTTTTATTAAAAAGGCCAAACAAACAGAAAACCCCTAGCAAACACAAAACACACACACACACAAACCCAAACAGCAAAAATAAGAATTTAATAAGTAGCCTGAATGATGTAATAGGAATTTGTGGGAATACTCTGAAACCATTTAGAGAAAGAAAATTAAGTATTCTGAACAATGTCATGTTTCACATATGCAATCTGTTAATGTTGAATAATCACATGCTTGTTTTGAAACATTTCTGGGTATAATGAAATAGTCTCAGAATGGAGTTGATGACATGTTTGTGACAGACAGGTAATGTCAGATGTGCTTAGTGACTACTTGTTCTGAACCAGTTCATATTTTTCACATGTGCTAAATGGCAAAATAGCTACCAAACTCCTGAGTGTTGCTGGTACATTAACAAGTTGATTTAGACAACAGGAGACATTTGAATGTATCTATCTGCCACAAAAATGTCCTTATTATAACTTATTAGTGAGGATCAAGAATGACATCGTGTGCAGGAAGCTGACTTCTAACTGAAGCAAATGTAGTTTGTTGTCAGAGCCTGTGAATTTACATGTAAGGAGTCCTAAATAATGCAAGTGCTGCTCTAGAATGTAGATGAAGGCATGGTGAAGCAGTTACTTAATGATGATGTTAATAAGTCAGTGCAATAACTCTGTATTTACTGATTGTCAGAAACATGACCAGTTTCAATAACATAGATAAAGCCATTGGTATGCTGAAGGAAAACTGTCGTTGTGGATGCCCATGGCAGTTGTTTTGAGTTTTTTAACGCTCATTTCTGGAAAAGGGTCAATAAGAGAAGATAAATAGTAGGTACTGGGGCACTCGTTAAATATGTTTTGGTTTGCATTTAGAAATCAGTTGCTAGAGGACTCTGTGAAATTCTATTTGTGTTCCAAGCTACTTTACTAATTTGCAAAGTGATCATAATACTTGCAGCTGTCTGGCTGTGTCCATTTTACAGGAGTCTATATTACAATTGTGAGAACTGAGAGCTGGCTCTCTGAGACCATTCAGATCAAAGCAAAGCAGAAATGGCTCGAAGTCCTGTGGTGGTGTGGGTTGAATTTTTGTGTCACAGTGAATACGTCAGTCGCAAGGAGAGGAGGACCGTGTGTGGTTTTCATAAGCCTCTGTCAGAACTTCGTCAGCTGCTGGATGTGTTTAGAGGTGTTTTAGAATAGGGACCCTAAAAGGTTTGCAATTGAAGATGGTGGAGGTGGAACATCCTTCCTAGATCAGATTCTTCCACTTTTTTCATCATTTCAAAAGCTGTTTAGGATATGTACAACCATCAGCTGAAAAAATTTATTAAAAATACATTCATTGTTAAACATGGTCATATTTTGTTTGTAATTTTATGAAACTTCAAAGCCATTCAGAAGCTGCTGTTGTATCAGGGCTTCAGCTTGTTTTTCAGCTTCCTCCGTGATGTCAAATATGACTGTGAAAAGAGTGACTCTTTGCAGAAATATGGTTAAAGGAATACTTCAAGATTTCAAGATCTTCAACATGTAACAGAAGAACTAGAAATTAATCTCTTTTTTTCTGTAACTCCTTCTTCAATCTTGCAACTTTTTTGTTCTAGTGGTAAGATACATTCTGATGGCATCGACATAGTACTTTAGCTATATCACACAAGAATCTTTTGTTTCTCACATCAAGGAATAATATATATGGTTAAATTTCTTAGTTCCTTTCACTTACATGTACTTTGCATACAACTAGTTTCCGTTTTCCTATCTTTGTTTCTCTTTGTGTTTTTTTTTTTCCCCTGATGTTTCTTTGCTTCCTACTTTGTTAAACCAAGTTTGAGGAATTGGTTTCATTAACTGACACATTAAAAAGGAACAGTGGGACTGCTGACATGAGAAAGACCTGCAGGAACAGACCTTCAAATAATACATTAGAGAAAAATCACGGAAATTTATATTCAGAACCTAATTCACTTTGCTCTTTTGCTTTCCTTCCCTCCCTAAAGATTTAATGAAATTCCTATTCTTTTGTCAGCAATCACTCCTTTAAGTGTTTTTTGTCCCTTGTCTTAGATAATCCTGTCTTGCATTTGTATATATGTAGCACATACTGCTGTAGGACTTTGGTCTTAATCAGAAATATTTTGTCTTCAGTTGCCAGTTACTGCACAGGTATGACAAAAACTGTCCTGTTATTTAATGGAATTTTTTACTCTGTTTCATGGATGGCATAGTGAGACAAAGGGCCGGTGAAAATATTGCATAGTTAGCCAAAAAGCTATACCTTTCTGAGCAAACACCTAGTTTTGGAATTGCTTCAGTAATTAGTGTTTTGTTCTGTCTTTTTGAGCTGACTCAGACTTCACAGTGCCCAAGGAAAGATGCACAATGACGGTGAAACTTGCTTTTCTTTTTAAAAAACCATTACAGAGGCATTTATTCTAGTATTACAAGTTTGTAGCATAGTTTAAAAATGTTTTATCCACCTGGAAAAGGGAACATTTGTCTGCGAAAGAGTAGAAGAGCTTAAATTCCATAGCTGCAATGGGAATATATAATTAATATTTCCTCCTTGCTACTATAATAGAAATTAAATGGTAAAACAAAGCATTTTCTCTGTGAAATGTAATTGTAGAGAAAAAGCAGTGCTGCACAATTGGCAGGTTGAGCACCTATGAGAAATTTCCAATTAATTTAGTAACCTATTTGGTGAACACGGAGACATTGCAAATAAGGACAAAGATGAGAAAAAAATCCCAAGCTATTAATTATCAAATATTTTCATCAAATAAAATTGAGTTTCTTGGATGTTTTGCTTTTTCCTCAGCTGAAAGTAGATCACATTTTTTAGAAAATGCAAATATGCATGACTTCTCTGTCTTCCTAAGTGGTAGAAAAATTCACTAGGAACATCCTATTCTTCTCTGTTCCTTGGTTCTGGAAAATATTCCTTTTCAGAAGAGACTGCTTGCGTTTTTTAATGAGATGGACACTTGGAGTGGTGCTTGGAGTGTTTCTTCTGACTGGCAATATGTGCTGGAGGTGGGGGTAGGAGTTGCCACAAGCCATTGGACAAATGGAAGTCTGAAGGACCAACCATTTGGTTTGAGAATAAGTTTGGTGGTTAGGTTTATGCATGGAGGCATATCAAAGCTAAGAAACACTAGGCTGATCTGACATGAAGAGTAAACAGATTGTACTTCTCTAATCATATCTACTCTGAAAACAGATATACAATGCTGAAATTGCTCAGCTTTGTGTGAAGACTGCGGAACTAGAATGTAGACTCCACAGTTTTAGATAAATGTATTTCCTCTCTCTGTGAGAAAATTGAAGTGTTGTCTTCTATATGAACAAAAAAATTAGCATACCATACCATACCATAGAATTGTTCTAGATGGCAGGGACTTGTGATGATCATCTGGTCCGACTACCTGATCACTCTATGGTTGACCAAAGTTCAGTGACTGGACACTGGAACAGGCTTCATAGACAGGTGGTCAATGCCCCACGTCTGCCAGTGCCTAGAAAAGAGAAACATTTGGCATTTGGCAAGAAACACTGTCTGCCTGTTTCTGTTCTGGGAATTGTCTTGATTATTTGGAGTTGGTTGTAGGGGTGTTTGTGGTCTTTGTTTTCTAATGCTTCAGGATTTTATCTGCCACCCTTTCATAAGCTTGTATTTATAATATTTTGTGGATGTACAAATTATTATCTTGGGAAGGTGAAATTTCATGTAGTGTACTTTCAGACATTGGCATGTGTGTGCATGAACAGGTTTAGTAAGCAGAAGGAAATTTAATTTAATTTAATTTAGTGGTATTGTTTGGTAATGATACATACATTGTGTATAAAATAATGGTTTTGTACATTAGGTGGTAAAAAAAAAAGGAAATTATTAGTTCATACTGAGAAGAGTCCATTTGAATTCATACAAATTCAATCTGTGATATAAAGCTAAAAATGTTAATTATTTCTGCAGGTGGGAGATTTTGTAGTGATTAAAAACTACTTCTGTCTCAGGCTGATAGACTAATGTTACTGATCTCCTATGATACATGAAGAATGGTGTTCCTATTTTACTTGATCTCTCAGATTTGTAATTCTGAAAAGGAAGCTCTAAAGAATGCAGAAAGTTCCCAATATTGATGTGAAGGTGATCCCTGAAAGTTAATTTTCTGTGCGCTGTTAGTATCCCATGTTCATTTCGGCATTCATTCATTCATTCATTCACTTATTCATTCATTCAGAATTATGAGAAGTCACATTATGGAGTTAGTGTGTTTATCCAGAGCAGGCAAGCAAATACATTTTCCATGCAGTGAATCATGAATAAAGCATCTCTACTGTTAACATGCACTGCACCTCTGTTTTATATTTGACGGCATTAATGCAGTGTGCGCCCATCCCTTCTTCCCTGGTAAAGTTTTGTTGGACAGCACCTTGGGATCAATGGCTTGTGCTAGCTGTGGATGGAAAAATGCATGGTGGTGGAGGAGATGTGTGCTTTTTGTTTTAGTTGATTGGGTATTTTGGCCAACAAATAGAGGGGAGGCACAGGAAAGATGCTGTTGCTACTGTGCCAGTTATTCTGATGCTTTGGAGTGGCTACCTAGAACAGAGGCTAGAGAGAGTTAAGAGAATAATGTGGGTATTTATCAAAGGCCTTCAATAGATACACCTTGGGCAGTCAAAAGCCTCGCAGAGGCTACACCCAAGGTGGACGATGATCATGACCTTTTCAGACAGATAAGTCTGGTTTATTTGCATATCAGGCGTTAATTCTCCAATTACAGCATTCAGGTAATGAAGTCATATACCACCAGTTTGTTCCCCCCTCAATTCACTTTTGTTTGTGCTTTTCCAGGCCTGAGGCTGTAGTGTGTCCTTGGACCTCAGGCCCAGAGGGATTGTTTTGTCTAACCAAAATGTGAAGACAGTTAACTACACTTTATATGGAGTTTAGAGCTATGCACTAATGCAGTACAGGATTTGAAAAACATAAAAGCTAAAGTCTTATGGCATCCATTCTACCACTATGAAGAGAGAGCAGGGAAGAGGAGCACTGTTTGGAAAGAACAGGGATTTGTGTTCTTCATGAATACAGAAAGCAGAAGCTAAGCAATCACGCTTAGAAGTGTACAGTGTTGCACTGCACCTGATATATTTTTGTAGGTCAAAGAGGCACACCTTATACACAAAGACAAGAATTTATTGTTACTCTAATTGAAGTTGTAGCAGTCTAATCAAGAAGTGTCATTTTAATTGGACTGATAATACCAGGTTATCTTGGACTCAAAAAACCTCATTAACATTATGTTTAAAGTTCATAACTGTCCTTGAATCGACTCCTTTTGTGTCATGCTCATGTAACATCACCTGGGTCCTGAGGTCAGTGGCATTGAGGTCAGGGCAGCACTGATGTCCTTGGCCCTTCTCTGGAAGTGGTGAGCATGACAAGCAAGCTTCCCCCTTGGCCTCGGCTCTGTTTAGGTCTGGGTTTATATATTTTCAGTCTGTTCAGCCACTCTTTCTTTTCTAAATGACTCGAAGGGTGATTGAACAAGGATTCACTCAGACTATTATCACAACAAGGTTAAAGCACATCATGGCAGTTGGCATGAAGCAGTAGCAAAGGAATCTCTTGTCAAGCTCTAGATAATAGGTCATTGAAGAGTCACAGAATCATGGAATGGTTTGGGTTGGAAGATACCTTAAAAATCAGATAGTTCCAGCCTTCCTGATGTGAGCAGGGACACCTTCCAATAGACCAGGTTACTCAGAGCCCCATCCAACCTAGTCTTGAACACTGCCAGGGATGGGACATCCATAGCCTTCTCTGGGAAACCAGATCACCAACCTCATTATAAAAGATTTCTTCCTATTATCTAATCTAAACCTACCCTCCTTCAGCTTAGGGCCATCACCCCATGTCCTATCCCTACATGCCCCTGTGTAAAAGGTACCTGTCCAGCTTTCTCATAGGCCTCCATTAGGTACTAGAATACTGCTATAAGTTCACCCCGGAACCTTCTCCAGGCTGAGCAACCCCAACACCCTTCAGCCTGCCTTCGTAGGAGAAGTTCTCCATCTTTCTGATCATCTTTGTGGTCCTCATCTAGACTTTCTTCAGTAATTCCACATCCTTTTTATGCTGGGTCCCCAGAGCTGGGTACAGCACTGCAGGTGGGATCTCACCAGAGCAGAGCAGAGAGGCAGAATCTCCACCCTCCCCTGCTGGCCACGCTGCTTTGGATGGAGCCCAGGGTGCTATTGGCCTTCTGGCCTCCAAGTGCACATTGCCGGCTCATGTCAAGGTTCTTGTTCACCAAGACCTCTAAGACTTTCTCCTCAGGACTGCTCTCAATATCCAGAGTCACTGTCCAGCTCTAGGAAATAATGTTCCTGTCCTTTCCTGACCCTTATCAATATTTGCAGCTCCAGCTAAAGCAGACCCATAACCATTTAAAGCACTCTCTGGTTAAGCCCAGGGCCAGCAGTGTGAAGTTGCTGGTGGGCTTGGATATCCATGGCTGGTGCTGCAGGTGTAGGGAAGAAGAACACCGTAGGCTGGGGTATGAATGCCATGAGAGCCGAGGAGAGGAGATGCCCAGGGAGAGGATTCCGAGGGTGGTTGCAAACAAAATACAACTTCACATCAGCCATGGACAGTCTAACAGAAGATGTCACCCAGCACTCCACACGTGGGTCTATGGAGACCTTTCTATATCCTACATCAGATAGTAGCAGTTCAAAAAGTCACTTTTTTGCCTTAAGCTTATGAACTGACAAAGCCAATTTGGGCACGCAGGAAAAAAAAATCAACATTTAAGCACGTGTTTCCATTTTTGGCATTTTAAATCTTTGATTGCTCTTTAAGCCTTTAACTTTAAAATGTCATTGATTTTCATCAGAGGGCTTTGTAATCTATTTCAGAACTGCTCTCTCTAAAAAAAAAGAATCTATGTTGTTAGGGAGCTACACCGATTTTCTATGTTGGCCTCCTTCCACTTGTATAAATTGAGACTTAATCAGGGCTACTGAACTGAAATTGATTTTATAGACGGTAACAACCCATTAATAAGATCTTTTTCTTTAAATAAGTCTTTAATTGCAGCTCTGTACAAATGTTATAGAGGAAAAATGTTTGTTAGTGCCATGACTTAATATTGACTAATATTTGTTCTTTGAGAAATACATTTTTCCTTCCCTATTTTTTAGAGAGTATGACCGAATCTGGATCTAAGCTTTATTTCCCTAACCAAATGCATTTGAGGCATTAACAGACTTTTTTTTTTTCAAATGCCTGTCAGCTTAATCTTGTGTAGCAATCTTGATTCAGCAGTTTAGAGCTCTAAATTGTTACAACAGTCTACTTTAATGAATTTCCAAACCTTGGAAAACCCTGTTAAATTTTTCTGTCCCCTCCCCCTCAGATCCACTACTGGGAGAAAAAAGTCTACTAAGCTGAATTATGAAAATGAGACAATGTCCTTAATGAAATGTGTCTTAAATAAAGGTTAATGTGAGTAGACTGTATTGACCACCTCCTGCCTGGTCTTCTTTCCTTCAGTCTCCATATCTCATTGAATTACCTGATACCATTTTTTGCCTGATAATTTTAAAATAAGCTGTCTTTAAAAAGCCTGCATGCATCTCTGTATCAGCTGTATTCTGTTAATTTTTCAGATTTTATTCAAAAAGAGCCCAGTTGAAAACATTTGCCCTCTCCCTTTCAACAGACCTATGAAAATGAGAGATTGAGAGGTGTCATGGCATGTTGTTGCAGAGCAGCCCAGTACAGTGGTATACCTCTGGCTGATGAATGTAAGCACTACTCAATGGTGTATAATCTCTAATCCTTGCATAATGAGCTGGCTGGGTTGCTATTGCTCTTATTCTCTGTCTTCCCTGCAAAACTATCCTGTTTCTTAATTTCAGGGTTTTCAAGGAAATGACTTTGTTATGTCATTGGGACAGGAGTTATCTCTCTCAGCTGTAGACCCGGGGCCCTTTTGGGAGGGGGTTCTTACAAGTAGTTATCAGACTGTACTACTGGCTCCAGGTGTGAGACATCTAAAGTGGTGTGCCATTTTTAACCCATTTCAGCTGCCTTTACAAATGCTTTTGAAAGATAAGCTCAGTTCTGTCGTGTGCATACAGTTGATGTGATGTTTCTCGAGGAAATGCATCATTTTATTGATGACAAGCTGTTTTTTCTATTGATGTGTCACTTGGTCAGCACTGCAGTGACGTGTCTTTCAGTGGTAGTTTTTTGTCTGCGAGGTCAGATACATCTCAGGACATCTCAGTCAGTGTGTGTTGACACTTAGAGGGAGAAATTAGAGAAGGAGATCACTTAAGCCTCTGTCGATAATAGCTGGACTTCCAGCCAACAGCAGGGTCTCCCGAGGCTTGTGGATCTGACAAAGTGGTGCTCCAGGCACGTATTGCAGCAGTTATGGACTTGTTAGTCGTGAGGGACCAGTGCAAACTCTTCCACGTCTTGGAAAGCTTTAAGTGTTGTTGAAGGTTAAATACAGAAATCTTTGCATGGAGTTTGTATTGCTTCAGCTGTTCATTTCAACTAGGCAGCACATTTCTGGGTACCTTTCCCCATGCAACTGTACAATAATTAAAGTGTAAAAAATCTCAAGGATGTTGCTGCAGACATTTAATACATAGGGCCTATTGGTATCCACCCTATTTTCTGACCAGGAAAACAGCTGGACTTTTTCCTTCAGAAGTCACTTAAGCATTATTAAGATGCTGAACCTCATTAACTGCCATCCCAGATTGCTTTAACATGCTGACTTGGAAGTACTGCTCTTTGAAAAGAGAGTCTAGGATTTTTATTTAATTGGCTCATCATTTAACCACAAATTAGCCAGTAAATTTGTAAATGAGTAACTTCCAAGTTTATGCTCTGAATTAGACTTACCTAAGGAGTATTTGCATTACTTTATGCAAGTGGAATAATTACCTTAGCTTACTAGCACGCAACAGATTTTCAGCTTAAATTCAGTTTAGATTCTATTTGTTTAAACAAACAGAATAAGCAGATATTCTTTAAATATCAAAATGTCAAGATCTTAATTGAACTCCTCAAAATTTTTTATATCTACTCCCCACTCCCAAAGTATGCAAAAATGGCCTTATGTGGTATGCAGACAGAATCAAGTCCATTTCCCCCTTCTTTGTCAAGAGCCTTGGAAAACTGAAATTACCCTAACTCTTCCAAGGGAATCTGTATCCTCCCAACCAGTTTGCTCTAATACCATACCTTTGCAAAGCTTGTAAATATCAATTTTTTTAAAAAAAAACAGTTATTTTGCTATGTCATTAGGATTTTTGGTGATGCATATGAGTGTAGGTGTGGAATGTATATTTGCCACTAGTCACTTAGTCAAAGGAAAGAAAAATTAAGGAACAATAATAGAAGGCCTGACATGATAACTGTTTTTCAGAGGCTGAAACCCAGAACTCATTAAGATAATAGAAAATACTGGGAGTGGGCAGAGAGATTGAGGCTTAAATGCTTCAATTAAAAAACAAAAACCGAACCCAAACATCTGAACTTCAGAATGAAGTGTTAATTGTGAGGGTTAATGAACATCTCTAAATAAACTGGAAAATAATTTCCCACCCAGAACCTCACACTTGTTACCAGAAAGATTCTTTTAAATGCCTTTGAAGTATGGCATTAAGAAATTCTGAGTCTTTGCCTACTTTGCATATGCCTTTATTATGCATAAACCTTATTCTTGACAGGTGAGTCTTATCGTGAATAATTTTTTTTAGCTTGTTTCAGTATAGTATCACACTCCCCAGAATTCCAAAATCGTAACTGAATAAAAGCACTATCATGTTTTGATTAAAAAATGTTTATTCCTAAATTACTGGTGTTACATGTTCAGTCTACTTTGCAGTCTACGTTTCAGTCTTCTTCCTTTCTTTCTTCTTCTGCACTTCCTCACCATATGCCAAGCAAGAGGCTGGAACATGTTAACACCATCAAGTGAAACATTTCTGCTAAGTGACAACGGATTGTTTTTGTTGTTTACAAAACTAATTTAAATTAGACACAAGTAACATGAAAAAAGCCCCAGCCAACCACCCCCCAAAAAACCCGTCAAAAACACCCCCCCAAAACACCTGAGTTTCAAAAGCCAGTGCCCTTATCCTGGAATGAAGAAAGGAGACAATTTCTAAAGGGCTTGGGTATAACTATCATCTATATAAGGATTTTTGAGCTAAAAAGTTTCCTAAGGATATGTCTAAGCTGAAGAAGCTTTGTGATGTGACTCTAGCAGTGGAACATAGCTGGCATGTCTACTGTAGGCTGAAGTTTTATTTCATATTCCTTTGTGGAATAAGTAATGCTGTCAAACCCACAACTCTGCCTGTGTAACTGCTGCTGCAGTGGCAGCAGTTTGTTGTTTCAGTTCTTTAAGCTAGTGGAAATAACCTGTGGTGCTAAGAGATGTTAGTGTGAACATGGCTCTGATTTGACTTAGAACCATCCACATATGTCATGGAAGTGAAAAAGGAATTCATTTGGGGTAAAGGACTTACTGAGTATGGTCTGCTACAATGACATGTATCTATCAGCTGAGGTTAGTGTGGCAGCTGGTGGCAGAACATTGACCTGTTCATGCTTGCCTTCATGGAGACTTGGGCTATTTCACTTTCATTTACTCAAAAAAAAAAAAAAAAAGAAAAATTATTTACCCCAAAATGGTTACATTTTTGCCTGTTATAGTTTGGCTACTGGACTCTATTCCATGGATAGCAGCATTGATGTCAAATTTCACATTTTGGTGCCATCAGTACTGACGTGGGGACCACTTCTAAACAATTATGTAAGGCAGTGCATATAGGATGAGGAAAAAGGATTCTCTTCTGCTACCACCCAGAGGAGAACTCCAGATTATCTGTCGCAAGTTTATCAAAGAGATCAAGACAGCTTACGAGTGTGGAATTTAATGATGACTTTTTTTTTGAAGTGTTGATAATCTGAAATCATATTACTTGGCACTGACACTGCCTTTAAATAGGAAATGTTATGTAACACTTGTCAGAAGAGGTATTTAATCCTAAATTAGCTTTTAAAGGAGCTGTTGAATTGCTGAATAACCATGATATGGAAAACTACAAATCCTTCTGTAATAGGAAAAAAGATGCAAGAGAAATAAAACAGGGTGGAAACCTGAAGGTGAAAGGTGAAGGTCAAGTCTGACAGTTTGAACTATGAGTAGCAGAATTAAGAATCAGTTGTCTGAGGAGCTGCCTGTTCATGGTGTGAAATCCTGTCCACTCAAAACTTATAGTTACTTTTGC
Source organism: Illadopsis cleaveri (assembly GCA_013399915.1). NCBI lineage: Eukaryota > Metazoa > Chordata > Aves > Passeriformes > Timaliidae > Illadopsis > Illadopsis cleaveri. Next base: position 312,976 of record VXBB01012726.1, read on the forward strand.
AGCCCAATGGGAGGAGAGGAAGACTGAGTCTCACTTATCCTGAACATGAGTGCCTCCAAGGCTGAGAACTCCAGAAGGGTGATGAAGAACAATGGGGAAAGTACTGCATGATTTTGTTGCTCATCTGTATCACAGACCTCTTCAGTCCTTGGCTCAATTTAGAGTGGCCTTGCAGCTCCTGCTGCTTGTGTCACTGTGGCAATTCCTTGATAGCTGTGCAGTTGTAGAGGTGCTCAAGTATGGCATGTTTACCTCTTCTTTTGGCAGGAGCAGTTAGGATGGATATCATTTTAGGGTGGTTTTTTTGATCCCTTTCAGTATACTTTGTCCTTATATATGAAAAAATGAATATGACTAGATATATAACTAGAAAGCAAAAAAATCTTCCTGAATGCTGTGTTCAAGTCTATACAATTTTAGTTATGTAGTACAGTAGAAAGGAGTAAACAGTATATTTAAAAAAAAAAAGTTTATCTTGTCATCATCTTTTGTATAACCATGATCCGATTTTTCTTTGCCCTTTTCCTGTCTCCAGGTTAAGAAAAGTAATGGGGATTTTTTCACTGGATTTCATGTTTCCAAATTTTTCTTGTAATATGTCATGATGAATTACACTTTGGCGCAAAATGTAGTGCTGTGTTTTTGTGCTATAGCCTTAACATAAATAGCACAGTCCCACTGGAACTCGTTTAGGTTTGTTGTGAAAAAGAGGGGTCAGTTTTGGACCAGTCACCTGGCTGCTGGAGTCAAGCCTGTAAACAACACTGCTGACAGTGTTTGATGCTCTTCATCCCCTGACCCTCTAAAATGTTAATTAGCCTCAGGCTTTAAGTAACTCTTTAATCTGAAAAGTGAACATCTTTTCAAAAGTACTGTACTTTGTTAGCTTTCCACTGCAGAACATGATAGATGTGGCTTCCCATCTGGTTAGCACTGCTGATCCTACTTGAGATCAAGTTGTGCCACAAAATTTTGATCTACTGACACTTCCAAACAAGGATTACTTGAAGTCAGAAACACTACAGCTCCAGAAGCAATTTTTGAATGTTTACCTTCAGGATTCTCTTTCCTAGAAGATAAGTGTAATGCAGTCCTTTTCTTGCAATATCCCATCCTGTAATATTGTATTTTTCACCCTTTTCGAATGCCCCCATTTCTGGGATATCTGACATGATCAGTGCTGACAGCCAAACTGACAACATCAGTTTAAGGAGATGGGCATGGCCATAGAAGAAAATAGCACAACAATGATGGTGGGGAATGGAGTTTGCTGGAAATGTTGAAACGTGGTTGTCTTTCCTTTTGCAGGTCAGAAGGAATGTAGGAGAAGGGGAAATTCAGCAATATAAGGCTGTAATTTGCCTGATCTCGTTGAAGACAGACTGAGTCATGTTAGCACTGTATTGAAACACCACTGTTTGGGAATGTTTGGTTGTCAGTATAGCTACTATGGTGTGTTACAGACTCCTGGATAAAGTCTGTGGATAAAGGCAGATAAAGTCTGTACATTTCTACCTGATGACACAAGGTTGTGCCAGGCTTGTGGGTTTTAGACAGGCGTAAGAATTTGTCTACTCACATCACCTTATAATCTCTGAGCTATCTCAGGGGAGATTCAGATCGGACATTAGGAAAAGGCTCTTCACTGAGATGGTGGTCAGCCCCTGGAGCAGGCTTCCCAGGGAAGTCAGAGCACCAAGCCTGACAGAGTTCAGTGAGATTCTGGACTCTATGATCCTTATGGAATCCTTCCAACTTGAGATACTCCAAGATTCTATGACTTTCATCAGCCAAAAAAAAAAAAGTATTGCCAACACAAATAGACATTTAGACATCAGGGTATACTACTGAGTTTCTACTCCTGTACATTTAAACATGTTCAAGTTGTGTTGGGTGGACATCAGTTATCTTGGTTTGTACAGCATTGCTACTCACCAATTTATTAAAGTGAAGAGCACAGACTGTACAATTTCTGCAAACAAGTCTTGGCATCTGTGAAGATGTGAGGATTAACATTTATCAATTCCATTGTGACTTCTCCTTAGTTTGGTTTAATTTTTATGTGTAACTTGTATTTTACTAAATGTAATAAATATGAAACTTTTGAATTCCTTCTCTTTAAAGTTAAAAAAAAACAGGAACCAAAGTTGTTTCAGGTTATTCAAAATATTCTGATTTGTCAAAGTACCATATCCTCCTTTCAAATTCGCTGTATTGGAGGGGATGAGTGAGAGGTTCCAGGAAACTTCTTCAGTTTTCCTCTGTGTATTCAAGTATCTTGTTGTCTCTTAGCACAACATTTAGTAGATAAAAGCATTTACAAATGAGAGCTTTTGAACATAAAATAGGTAGCTCTTGTTTCTCTAATGGGCTGAATATAAAGTCCTCTGTTGATTGCAAACATCTAAAAGGGTTGAACAATGTTATTGCTACATAACTAATACAATAAAAAAATAAATTACTTTTTCAGAAACATGATAAAAAAAATAAGCAAGTAGTTAGACAACTAAGACAATGTTACCAGCAATGAGAATAAACTCACCAATGCTAAATAGTAATCCCCTTTTATCTGGACACTTACTATCTGCCACTTCCCTGCTGGGGAAAATAATAGTGCGATAACATTGCCCTAAGCTAGTAGGCATTCTCAGTCTTTTCCATGCCAGTAATGATGCCAATATCAAAAAACTAAAGACAGTCCATAGAATTTTTAAAACTTTGAGTTTTGCTTTCCTGAGTCTAAGGATCTCAGCTGAAGTGGTCCACCTGAAGTGGATTTTTTAATAGTAAAGGGCTAATTGTAAGAGGAAACATGTAGTGGGATTGGCCTGAAAAAATATGTTAAATTTTATTTGTTTTCCTTTGGCTTCAAATTAATTTATTATCCATTTAAAACTTACCAAAGCTAGTCCTATAAAAAGGAACAAAAGCAACCTCACAAGACAAATATCATATCTGTACAAAAGTGTTTGAAAGACTTGAAAAAAGAAGGCTAAAGTCCATCTTGTTTATCTCACATGGTGAGAAAACCAATTGCACTGTACCCTACTCTGCCAACAAAAGTAGTTTGAGTAAATTGAAGAGGGTCATAAAATGTGAGGAATATGACAGATTGATGGGTAGGTTGAAAATGTTTATCCTGTAGAATATGGAGGCTTAGGGATGAAGACCATCATCAATCTGTAAAGCAAATGAGATAACTTGAGAAAAATGTGAGTTGAATGTGGCATAATTTAGTCATAAGAAGTAATTTATGAAGGGTTCTCATTTTTTTCCATGAGGTCATTATGTTGGTGTTGGGTTGAATAAATGACTTTCATATCATGTTGTCAAAGATAGTTGTTGTAACCATTCACCACAAAAATATGGCTCCTCTGTCCTCATTGTTTCTTATCACTGCCTGAGTATTATTTCAGGATACAATGAGGGATATTTTCTGTGGAAATTTATCTGTTCAGAGTTTTCTCTGGTAGAGCCAGGAAGAGAAGATAAAGACAGGGGGCAAGGTGTAGATGGAGGGGGAAAGGAGGGCAACAATAAACATGTGAGATAAATTTTTGCACCACCAGATATGATAACCCTTAATGATTTTTTGTTATGGTTGTTATCTTCTGCAGTCTTACTGATGGGAATATTTTTCTGAGTTTCCGAATTAGTCTAACCTCCTTACTGTTAAGGTCAGTAATTTTATACTAGCCCAGATCACAATTTTAGCCATCCTGAGTGCCTGTGGAATGCATCCTTCCTTTTGCCTGTGGGGAAAAGAAATATGAAACAATTCCTGAGCATTACCTGTTCATGTAGTGACTAGGAATGTCACATTAGTAAGTTAGCTTTTATGGAAAACAGGGCGATATTATTTGTAGCTACTTGAACATTTATCTAAATTGGCTCTATCAAATAAATGCAAGAAGCTAATTCTAATTGACTGCATTTAATGCAGTGTCACCTGAAAGTGTCTATATTGCTAAATTTAAACATGAGCAAAATGACTTACATAGCCCAAGAGGAAGTTTGGGGTGGGGTTTTTTTTCTGCTCTGCATAGCAATTAAAGAGTAAATCTCTCAAGACTGGCCAGGTGCAGTATGCTGCTACTCACTTTTCTGCGTAGCATCAGGTATTGGCCAGTGCTGGAGGCAGCATGCTGGATTTTACAGAGCTGCAATGTGACCTGCTATGACAAATCCTGTGAGCTCTTTTGGGGAAGTGTAAAGTTGCTCTGCTTTGAACACTGATGCATTCTCCACAGATTGTGTTTGTGGATTTAGTGGCATGTCTATTTTTCTGCTTCCTGCTTCATAGTAGTAACATTTCCCTCTCCAGCTGAAAAGTTATTCTAGGGGAGGACAAGATGTTTACATTATGTGCCAGCATGAATGCAGTTGAAAGGGTGGAAGTATTAAGAAGGAAAGCATCAAGGGCAAGTAGAAAGAGAGATACAAACCAATGAAAAATGCATAGCCAGGGCTACCTGTTACATGGCTGTAGGCATCCTATTTATTAGGTGAAAATGATGTAGGACTTTCTAAACTATAACAGAAGCTGAGATGTTATGCAAAAACAATGCACTTAAGCTCTGGTTCACCACTCAACAGTTACTGCCTGAAGACCATTCCAGTTAGCTTGTGTCATGTTTTGAGAGGGCTGTTGTGTGACTTCATAAATGTCTCCTGGTTAAGTAACTCACAGGAAAGGCAACCATAAGGACCAGTACATGCTGGGGGCCACCCAGCTGAAAAACAGCTTTTCTGGAAAGGACATGGGGTTCCAGTGAACACTAAGTTGACCATGACCAAATAAATCAAGAGCAAAGGGGACAAGATGTTGCAGTGTAGGAGAAGGGAATACAGGTGACCTTGTCCCTGGTGAGTAACAGCTATAGCCAATAAAGATAAGTGTGATTAAAAGGAGTGGGTTAGCTGGCAAATGGAATCATGAAGGAGGAGGAGCCTTGAGGAATAGGGAATGAGAGAATCATGAAGAAGAAGGATCCTGGGGAGAGAGAATCACTGCTGTGAGGTCAGTCTGGGTCTGCAGTTAGAGTCTGTTGTTGGAACCTGCACTCACAGTCTAGCTGGGTAAAAGCCTGCATTCAGAGTCTGTAAACTAATACATGCAGTCAAAATTTAACAGGAAATAACCAGCAGTCAGAGGCTGCAAGGGAAACCTACAGTAGGAGCTTGCTGCAGCCAGAGTCAGGATGGCTAAGTTGTAAAGAGGAATTAACCAGGACCCTTTTCATGCTGTGATAAACAAGAAGTCTGTGTCTCAGCTCATCTCTACCCTCTAACAAGAGGGCTGCTGCAACACTGCAGTATCAGTCAAATTGATAATGGATAATGAAAGGGGGAAGAGGAGGATGTCAGACAATCAGACAATGCAGTATTAAAGGCCTCCTAGCTCTAAAAAAAAGTAATAGGGATTCCATTTTTAAAAGGATGACTTTGCAAATCTTTCCCTATGACTGTTTTCAGGACAATGCTTCAATGTTTTCAGAACTGTTATTGGAAGAGGGAGTAAAAGATGTCAAAAGAATTGGGCATAGGCATGATGGAGATAATTTCATTCTTTATTTCTATCTAATGTCACTTCAAGGAACTTGGATGCATAAAAGCAACTCAAAGGCTAATTACAAGATGACAGGAATGAGTTTGTATTAAAGATAAAACTTTCCAGACTTTGCTTTTGTGTGAGGAAGATGCAAATTCAATGTGAAGGTTGCTGATCTAGTGAACATCATTAAAATGCATTTATTTTGCCCAGGAGTTGAGTGTCCTTCTCATAAGACTTTGATACTCATGTTCTAATTCCTCCAAGGGCACTGCACACACCCAAATTTTTGTAGCTTTGGGCATAGTCTCACTTGGTCCTCAATTTGTTGGGTGTTTTTTGGTTGTTTTTTTGTTTGTTTGATTGGTTTTGGTTGGGTTTGGTTTTTTTGTAGTTGTTTTTGTTTTTAGTAATGATTTCTTGACAGAATGTAAATTATTCTAAATTTCTTTAAATAAAGCAAAGGTCTGGGACATTCAGTAGTCTAGGTTTTTTTGCCCTTAATTTTTTCTTATTTATTTATTTTAACTCCCTTTCTTATTTTGAAGTGCAGCAGTAGAGTAAGAAAACAGGAAAAATCTTTTCTGGGAAATAGTTTTAGGAAATAAATTGAATCCAGGGAAGGAAAACTAAGTTCACTTAATTGTCTTTCACTGAAATAGTCCTTATCCCTGAAAAAAACCAATTCTGAAAATTTTCATTTTCAGAAAACTTATTTAGATAGTATTCTACCTGTAAAGCAAGATGCCCACTGTGAATAAATATCCTTGCTAAACTGCTGCTGTGGGTGATTAACCTTTTCATTAAAGGCTTGAAATGCATTCAGAGTGTCAATCTAGCTATCCTTGATGTCCCTCTTGGTCTAGCACATAAAGGTAATATTTCTCTCTTGTTTATATCTTCCCCTATATTTATGGAGATCAAGATTATCTGTAACCTACTAAGTTGTTGAGAATTGATTTTTAACATAAGGGGGTTTGTCAGTGTGGAAGTGTTGTCTTGGCTCTCAGTGCACCTTCTTTGTACTAAAGATATCAGAATTTAACACATTTACCCTGTGTTTGTCTCTGGATTTATTAACTGTCTTTCCACTGTCATTTCAGTTCATGGGTGTCATCAGTGTTCTTTCCCACTGAACAGAAAATTTCACATCTGTACATACTTGTGTATATCAAATTAGTGTGTGCCATGGAGATCCATTTTTGGGATATTCAAATGTATATAAAGTCGTGCCCTAAGAGAAGAACACCAACATTACTACTGCTTTCAGCAGAGGAGAACTGTCCTTCTGTATTCTGTTCCTTATTTAATATAAAATGTTATCTTGATAGACACATACTTACTTTAATTATTTTATCAATGGAGCATTTACAGGGGGTATTCTTTTTATTCAGCCTACTTAATATTTTAAGAACAGTCGTTGGTAATTTCACTTGCAAAGTAAAATTAAATCTGCTATGAGGGAAGAATTCTAAGTGGCATTTTAACTTGTGCATATCAACTTACACAGCTATTCTTGGTTTTTTATTGATTGATCCATTGTATGGAACAGGTATGCTGCACTGGGGTTGCTGTGCATTGCAATAGCAGGTAGGGATTTGGGTGTGCATTCATGGTTACCTCAGGGGATGAAGGCAGGCAGCTTTCACTACGAGAATGTGGGAGGTGATCTGTCCTGGCTTTGGGGTTGAAGCTGTACATAGTTCTTCCCATGCTAGTGATTAAGGTCTGTAAGTGCTTCTGTAAACCTGGCATGCTCCCCCTTGCCTTTAATGCACCTCAGTCCTGCACATATTTAAGTTGACTGATTACATCTGTAAGGTTTAAATCAATACAGTTTGTAGTAAAAGTAATAACATGCGAGTTTTGTACAGTGTTTCATTTGTAAACTGAGACTGTTAATTATGCTTGTTGCTACTCACATTGCTAGTCACATTTTGTAAGCGTGAAAAGTAATCCCCTCTTTGTAAGGGGTTTAGGTCTAAGTATAATAAAATTGTTTTTAAATGTCCATGTATCAGTATTCTGGAGGACATTGAAATGAAAAGGCACTGAAATCAAATTGTGGGTGTAAACCTTATTCCAGTAATTTAAACTGACAAAGTTCCAAATCCATATCCTAAGTGGGACCTTGATTGTGTCCCAATCTATATCCTGAATGGCTATGGGGAAAAAAAAAAAGGGAAGAAGTGTGCCCTTTAAGGCTATGTTTTTCATTTTATTTGGTTATAAATGAGACAGATAATACAGTCATTATATAATTCTGAAGAAAAATCTATTTCCACAGATCAGGACATATACCTATTCAAAACCACATGCATAATGTGATTTAATTTTTTTTTCTTCAGACCATTTGTAGACTGTTAGATATGTATATTTTCATTCCAGGATATGAATTTTGAATAATTTTTCTGGATATATCTTAGCTTTCCTGAGCCACCTTTTTAAATCAAAGGAATCCTCATTTTGACAAATATTCATAGCACAAAGAGATGGTCTTAAGGTCTCTGAGAATTTTACTGCATATTCTGTTTAAATGGCTAGCCAAATCTCTGGCTATAGCATGTATTTTGAGCATATATTTTCCTACCCACTTTATAGGGGTGGGTGGGAGTTGGTGACAATATGTATTCCTCTAACCTTAGGCTCCTAAATTTTGTAATTGGAATCAGAGATGATTTTTAATCATGCTGTGACTGATTTGTAGTCTACAGTGAAATCTCAGTATGTTCCAAACACAGAAGTGCCCTTTTTCATCCATTTTTCTCCTCCTAATGAATGTGTGATTTTTTTTTTTTTTTCTTCAAGTTTTGGTCATTCACTGACCTTTTTTGTTATGACAGTAGAAACCTTCTCAGCAATTAGTTAGTGTGAAGAGATCACCACCACAGCCTGATAGTGACATTTGACCTTGCCACAAATAAATGAGGGTAGAGAGTAATACATGCAGCAGCAAACACTTTCCCAGTGATGAGATTTAAATTTTTATTATTATTATTATTCTAGTCCTTTTTGCAGACAGGTGCTGTCTGTCCTTGTGAATAAATTACTCAAAATAAATTACTTAATATTTTCTGGGGGTTTTTTGGTTTTGTTTTTTTGTTTGTTTTTTTGGTTTTTTACTAATTGCAATAGACAACCTAACGAAAACCTTTTATTAAATAAGGAGGATTTGCTCTTCAAGTGTCTTATTTTTTTGTTAGCTGCATTTTTTTTATTCACATGCACAATCTAGTAGTTAGCACTGAAGTGATGTATTTTTAGCAGGGTAGATGAGATAATGTATTTTTGATTATTCAGGTTTTATTTCATTTTGGTTTTGCATGTGGCTGACAGCAGTGAAGAATTGAGATAAACTTATGGAATGACAGGCCTGTGTTTGTAAAGGGCTGTCTTATTCTCAAGCTGCATACATAATTTTTGCAGTGTTTCCTTTCTCCTGTGGGAGATTTCTGCTATTGGACGTTATCAGTCCAGATGGTTCCAAGCATGACACACAACCTTTAAAACTGATGTTTTCCAAGTTTTTCCCCTGCCTCCACAGCTGTAGAAATTTCTTTTTGTACTGATTCCTTTCCAGCTTTTAGTTGGTTTAGGCTGCTCTTGGAGGCTTTTAATGAGCTGTACATTAAACACTGTTTTCAAGCTCATTTGTATGATGGTAGCTGGCACAGAGGAATTCATGTGCTAAAGCATTATTAAGATCTATCTCTGTTTTCCAATTTACCTTACATTTGGCATTTATAGAACTTCTCATAAAAACATCTCATGATAGTGAAGGATTTGTTTTCTCAACAAGAGCTTCTAAAATTGGCATTATTTTTGGTCACCTAAAGATGAGTAGCTTAAATAACAAAGTTTAAAACTAATACTCTTTGCAATTAGATAAAACAAATTATTCCAATGGACTATTATATAAAAAACCTTACAGATTTCACATAGAAAAATAGTTATCATAATACACTGTCACCACAAATATTAAACCCAGCATTATTTACACAGTTTAGGAAAATTTTGTTTCTGGTGAAAAAGAAATTGACCATGAGAACAGCCGGTGGTGGATCAGGTTGCCCAGAGAGGTCAGGCAGCCTCCATCCCTGGGGGTATTCCAGACCCAGATGGATGAAGCCATGAGCAGCTTGGTCAGATTTCATGGCTGATGCTGCTTTGAGGAGAAGGTTGGCTTGGATGATTTTCTGAGACACTCTCTAACCTCATTTAGCCTTTGACTCTATGAAAATCAGTTGAAGTCAGCTGCTGCTACTGAAAGTGAAGTAGTTGTTTTGTAGCACTTACAGGTCTCTTTTAATCAGTCATACCTTGTATAAAGATAGTGAAAGAGATAAGATTTAATGCTTAGTGCAGGAAAACATTCATCCCTGGATGTTTAGATTTTTCCAATTGGCTTTTGATATCAAGAAAGTTTGATAGCCCCAAAATGTCGAAGTGCATCAGGCAAATACGTGGAGTTTATGGATTCCCAGTTTCTGAAAGGATAGCTGGTCACAGGTGGTCATGATTTGTCTTTGCAGACCTCTGGTGAAAAAAATGTGTTGTGTACTTGAAACAAATAGGAATTGAGATATAGTTGGAGGAAGGTGATGGATTTCTAGATATTATGAAGAGAGGTACTGAACTCAAAGAACTTGCTGCAGAATGATGTCCAGAGAAGGTCTGGAAAATTAGTAAACTATTTGGTATGAATACAGTTACTTTCTGAGATTTTTAAATAATGTTTTTTAGCAATTCTCATTTAGTTTTTCTTGTGCAATGTTTACTGGTTACTTTTACTGGCCCTGCAGTCTTGCACCAAGCCTTTCTCCTATAAACAGGAGAGCAGTTGGATCTAGGGCTGTAGAATATTTAGAATAGTGTAAAACTTTACTTAATTTTCCCTGGCAAACATGCACAATAGGTCTTTAAAACAAATGACTTCACATTCTTTTATTTAAATGTCTAAGGCCATCTGCAGAGGCAATGAAGAGTTTCCAAGGGTTTGCTTGTGTTTGTTTGCTTTGTTTCTATTGATCATGATTGCCTTGTTCTTAGTACAGTCATTACTACTCTTAGTATAGTGTTTGTGTTACCCTTGGTCTGGTGAGGTATAGAGTGACAGGAGGAAAATAGGACATACTGGGGGGGTTTTTTGTTTCTCCACTCTCTCCCTTTCACCCTGTTCCCCAATAGCTGTTGGGACACTGGAAGAATTTTGTGAGTAGGAAGGGTGATAAGAAATCCCCATAACTCAAAAGCTGTCCTGATTTCTTTTCCCCTGACAGTCTGGGAGATGCCAGCTGCTGCTGTGCACAGAGCGGTACATAGCCCCTTGTCTGCTCCATCCCATAACTGTGGTGCTTGTGGGCTTTGTGAATGTGATTGTACTTCTGTGTTTGCCACAGACTGCTGTGTATTTCTGAGCAAATTACCACAGAATTCTGAGTTCTCAGAGGATAAATCTTGATTTTGAGTCTCAGTCTTTGCTTAGGCTTCACTTTTGGCACTTCCTATCAGTCTGTGTGTATACTTCTTAAGGGCCTTCATATTTATTGCACAATATAGAACCACCAGAGGATTTTCAGAATATTTTGCTACCTGAAGCAGTGAGATCAATCAAGTAGGGTAAGATAATCTAGCAACTGTGTACTTCATTTGGCTTCTCAAGGTAACGAGCTGTCTAGCCTATCTGCTAGAAACGCCTGGTGTGATTCCTAACAAGCTGTTCTTTATCAGAGAAGAGAAAATAATGTTTTCAAATGTACAATTTGGATTAAGTGTTTTCATTGCTCAGAGGAGAAAATATTTGGTAGTTCTTTGTTGTATATTAAAGAGAATAAAATGCCACTGGTCAGAAAAAAAATGGTTCTACCTTTGTTCTAAAACCTTATTATTTCTATTTAGTACCATGCTTCTCAGAAGCCCTAGCTGGATTTCCCTAGCAGTTGTGTGAAAGGATTTTCAAACTTCTTGTAGAACAACACAATGATTTTTTAATTTTTGTTTTTAATTTAAAACACATTAATGAGGGGCATTAATATCTTTCATTTGGTGAAATTCCATGTCAGGTAATAAGAGTTATCTTTGGTTGATTGAGAAGAATTGAAACTTTTTAAACACTTAGGTGTTTAAAACTGAATGGCTAGAATACTTGAGTCTAAGTACTAGGGGAGGGGAAGTCTGTCTATGCAAACTAATTGTTTACTTCTGTGGCTAAATCTTGGATAGTGACATAAAAATTCTCGGAGTATTCTTCATTCCATTACCATTCCTTGTGGGAAGTGAATTCAGCCCTGACATGAAAATGTGGGAGGCTACAACTTAGGCAGGCATCTTACATTTCGTATTTCAATTCTGATTTGCCATTGAAAATATTACAGACCTACGCTTTAGAGCCCCAGAAAAACCGAGCAAATAATGGCTCTGCTGGAGTAACGCATGTCTTTGGGCACTGATCTTTCCTTCCCTTTCCTAAACAAAATAAAACAAACAAATCAAATAAAAAATATAGATAAAAAAGAACATGAGAGCAGCCAATACTTTAGTCTGGAATGGGGTGGACTGAGAACTTATGAACAGGGGGAAGAAATACCTTTGATTCCTAGCAAATCAGAACTTGAAAACCATGAAAACTGCATTTTCTTCAGTAGACTGGCTTGCTAGAAGAAACAATGGATTAGGTAATTATAAACTTTTAAATACAGGATAAAGTGCAACTGTGTTTTTTACCTCGTACTTGATTCTAGATATTGAATACTTCATACAAGTAAAGACATACAAGTCTTGTTATTCTGTGCTTTACTTTTTCATACACACTCTTCCAGTTTTCTATTCAATGACTCCCTTTCAAAATATGAAGTTATATAAGAAAATACACATCTTCACATGCGTGAAGGAAGAGAAGTGTGATGGCAGGTGGGGAACCCTATTATTTCAGCCCAATGGCTTAGGGTTGACACACATTTCTGTGAGCACCTATTGCAGTGTCTATGTGCAGTCACTGCCCGAGGGTATGGGGCAAATCATGGGTTGCAATGGAAGGGCATTTCAGGATTACTCCAGCTGGTGAGGGGGTTGAGGGCTTTGGGAGGCAGGTGTGCTGAGCATCAGGAGTTGGCTGCTGGAGTGACCAGAGAGTCCAGGGGAACTCCCAGAGAGACAGTGTGGGGGTGGCAGTGTCTGTGCATGAGACCACTGGAGACGAGTGGATTCAGACACAAGATACAGAGCAGACTGAGAGTCTCAGGTCAGTTACTGGAGAGTTGCACAGCATGGTTTTCCCACTAGTGCACCTTCATATTGGTCTACTAGTGGTGAACAGGGTGAAGCCACTGGTAATGTTCATGTTTCCAGCTGACAATTTACATCCCTGAGAAACAAGTGGGGTAGTAACAGTGCTGCTGCCTGTACACATCATCAGCATGATGTTTTCACAACCACATGAATGAATTTCATAGAATCATTTAGGCTGGAAAAGACCTTTAAGATCATCGAGTGCAACACTTAACCCAGCACTGCCAAGCTCACCACTAAACCACGTCCCTCAATGCCACATTAACACGTCTGTTAAATACCTCCAAGGATGGTGACTCCACCACTTCCCTGAGTAGCCTGTGCCAATTCCTGGCAACCTTTTCAGCGAAGAAATTTTTCCAAATATCCAAACTAAACTTCCCCTGGTGCAACTTAGGGCCATTTCCTCTTGCCCTATTCCTTGTGGAATTCCTATCCTTTCTTCTTATGGGAGAAGAGACTGACACCTTAACTGAGCACAGGTTCTCCTGGTAGCTACTTGACCTTTCTTTGCAGGGCTGATTTCTCTTCTCCTGTTGCTTTCTCGTTTTTGTGTAATTAATTTTCTAGCTGGAATCTGATAGCTGTCTGTGTGGGATCTGGTCACATCCCATTTTTTCTCCCTATTCCACACTTGATTCTAACTCCATTTTTGTTGTGAGGGGAGAGTAAAACATCAGTTTGGCTTGCCATGTCTTCTCTGCTGTACGATATTGCCGCTTGAGGTCTCTAGCTCATTGAGTGTGCTCAAAATACATGGTTTTGTCCCTAGTCCTCTCCTTCGGAAGTGCTGAGCAGTACAGCAAAGCTATCAATTCATATGAAAATGAATTCATCCAAACTGTCTATCAAGTAAAAGACCTTTCCTTTTTTTTTTTTTTCAATGCAATAGTAACACAAATACATTTGTTGCTTGCCTGTTATGTGGAACATTAGGATCAAAGTTTCTGGTTATCCCATTGCAGATATCCAAGACAGTAAAGCTGATTGTAATTGAAAGCATATTTATATTAAGCAGCAAATATGCTCATTTTTAATATCCAGAAAAACATTAATTAGAAAAAAGTAGTTCATTTCTTTTGAATTGAATGAAATGTAAGTTTAATTTTCAGAACATTGCTTGGGGCAATGGCTTGACATTTTCTTGAAACCAATCTGATTAATTCTTAGAATTATGCTGAGAAATGTCACTTACTGTGGAAAATACCTTTCTAAGCAGTGAACCTCAGAAAAGAAAAGAAAAATTATTTTTTCTTTTTCTTTACAAATTACTTTGTGCTTTTAGTTGCAAGGGCAACAGTTAGTTCTGCTTGTGTATTGAGCTTGTTTTTGTATAATTATGGAATCAATTCAGAATCTTAATGGGAAAATGATATGGATTGAACCAAGTCCATTGTGCTATTTTTGAGAAGGTGACCTTAAAGAGAAGATGTAAAGGCTTTCCAGTTTGAAATTTCAATACTCTTCTGCTGTGGTTTTTATAACATGAAGTTAAGAGTTGCCTGTGCAAAATCTACCTTAAATGAAACAGTCTTCTTCATCTGAATTAGTGGCAAAGATATAGTGCATTGCTCAGATCTGGTTTTTGAACAAGTGAATAAATATAACAAGGTTGCACACTATCCCTTACAGAACATGCTAATAGAAGTATTTACCTTATATAGTCATGCAGGACTATGAAGATTTCAGTAGACTTACTAGATTCTACTGGACTGTGAAATGATATTTTAAATTGGATATTGAAACTAGTGTGGTTAAACAGCTGGTAGGATTTCCAGAGCCAAAAGCCTGACTTTGATGATCAGACTTCATCTAGTTCAAAGTTTAAGGTTTCCGCCAAAGGTAGGGTTTTCCCATCTATATCAAGATTTGTGGTTGTTGTAAGGCCAGCAGAATCCATTGTCTGGAGGAAAGATCTTTTTCAGCACTGTAGGAGGTTTTAATAACTAGGTTTCTTCATTGAGAATATATATATATAAAATAAAGACTACACATGGTTTAAAATCTTGATATTGTTTATGATGCTCATTATTTAAATTCTGCCCTGTATATTTTTTAAAATTAAAAAAAAAAATGTGGGAAATTGGATCTCCTCACTAGTTAACTCAATACTATAATTTACTGTCTATTTTAATTCAACTTGGTTTTTAATTGGAGAACTTTTTACAATGACAATGAAGTTGATCTATCAGTATTTTTTTTGCAGTGTTTAATGTCATTGTTAACAAATGCTATTTTCAAGGTACTACATTTGTCCATTAAGAAGAGAATATAAAGTCAGTTGGTTTTATTCCCACAAGTTCTGGAAAATGTAAATTTTACCTCCAATTAAAAAAAATAGTTCATATTGAAGACAGAGGAAAGAAGATGGATTTGTGTGGTATGCAACATGCAGTTTACAGCATAGAACATGAAAAGGAAGGGAGTACTTCCAAAATTGTTAGAACAGCTTTAAGCTTATATTGAAGGGAACTCAACCTTGCACTATGCTTGTTGATAACATTGATTTAAATGTTCATGTGTTAATGCATATGTGACTAGTTGGATATACAAGTCACTGTAGCTAAAATCCATTCTGACTCCTGTTATCTGAAATGTCCGTGTCTATGCTATTTAAATGAAAAAAAATATTTTTATTATTCAGACACTTCATGAAAGAGATCAGTTTTTGTTTTTTTGGGTTTTTTTTCTT
>VXBB01012726.1:328521-355616 GCA_013399915.1 Illadopsis cleaveri
TGTCCTGGGCTGCATCCAAAGCAGTGTAGCCAGCAGGGGAGGGAGGGGATTCTGCCCCTCTGCTCTGCTCTGGTGAGACCCCACCTGCAGTGCTGCAGCCAGCCCTGGGGTCCCCAGCACAGGAAGGACATGACCTATTGAAGCAAGTCCAGAGGAGGCCACTGAGATGGTCAGAGAGATGGCGCATGTCTCCTGTGAGGAAATGCTGAGAATTAGCGTTTATTCTGTTAATTCTGGAGGAGAAAGCTCTGGGGAAACTTTATAGAAGACTTCCAGTACCTAAAAGGAGGGTTACAAGAAAGCCAAAGAAGGACTTTTTGCAAGGACATGTAGTAATGGGACAAGGAGGAATGGCATCAAGCTGGAGGAGGGTAGGTTTAGATTGGATACCAGGAAGAGATTCTTTGTAAGAAGGGTGGTAAAACACTGGAATGGAATGTTAAGAGAAGCCTTGAACTTCCCATCCCTCAAAGTGTTCAAGGCCAAATTAGATGGGACTTTGAGCAAACTGGTCTAATAGCAGATGTCCCAGCCCATTGCAAAAGGGTTGGAATTACATGATTTTTAATGTCCCTTCCAACTGAAGAATGTGAAAACTGAAACCATTCTATGATTCAATGACTTGGGGCAACTAGAAAATAGTCATTTTTCAGATGCTCTCTTTTGATGCTAAAATATCGTTACTGTCATGATGAAATCAGGTTTGTCGATTTGTCTTTGTGATATTCTGTTGTGTATAGGGGGTTTTTTTTGTTTGTTTAAGCATACTAAAGCTCATAGTTTCAGGTTTTTGTCTGCAATTAGAGATATGTAGACAGGTCAGAGAATTGCATGACTGGAAACACGTCTCTTCAAGGAGGAAGAGAGAAAACATAATGTTGTAATAGTGTCTAAAACCAAAAGGCTGAAAAGTGTTGACTTTTCCTTAGAGGTGAACTTCAGCACCATATGTGAGCAATTTAAAGTAGTCTCTTTAATTACACAGTGTTTTGAAATTTGCAGCATATGCTTGTGTGTTCGGATGACTAATTGATGTCCACTCAGTTTTCACAACACTCTCAAGAGCAGGAACTGCGTTCTAACGTGGTGACTTCTTTTTTTTAAAGCAATGGTAACAGAAGGCTACAGGTGCTAGGAGGAAATGGCAAGGTGGGCATTGAGCAGGCATTTTGCCCTGAAGTTCATATGTTTAAAATTGCTTGCAGTCCCTGTGAAGTTTATATAGTTAAAGCTGCCTCCTTAATTTCTTTTCAATTTGTTTTTCCAGCTGACTTTAATCATCTGAGATGTAGAGGACAGAGAATGTGTCCGGGAAGAACACTGATTTGTTTATTTGGTTTGTATTGTTTTTCTCTCGAGACAGAGCACAGCTAGTGTTATCTTTGTTCAGCAGTCTCACAGAAATGCCTTATTCCTGGCCAGTTCCTTCCCTCTTCCTAGAGGGGATCAAACAGCTTTCATCCTCTTCAGCTCACTGCTTGTGCTATCTGCAGAGCTCTTGTTTTGAGGCATTTCTTTTATGTCCTCAGTAATCTGGGGCCTAAGGAATTGGCCTTGTTGGTTTCCAGCACCAATGAATCAAGCCAGGGACTAAGGAAGGACTTGCAGTTCAAATCCAAGAATGGTTGTAGTAAACTGTACATTGATTAAAAAAAAAAAAAAAAGAAAATTCTTTTCAATATTTCTCTCAGCACTATGCTTTAGGAAGAAATGACTCAATGACCTGTATCTTCTTTTCTTCCCCTTTGCTTTTCTTTGTTGTTGTCGCATTTTCACTTTCTTCTTTCTGAATCTGCAAGTTGGCTGCATTTAACCAATACTTTCCCCTCTTTGTTTTGTTACTCACTCTAAAGATAGGATATGTATTTGTTACATATACAGGAAAAACCTATTGAAGTGACATGGAACGATTTAACTCTCACCAAGAGTGACACTTGCACACAACATGTGCTCTGTTTGCCTTGCAAGCCTGTGCCGTGTTTTGAGCAGCCTTCAGCTGTGTTTAAAGTTAAATCACACTGTGCTGTGATTTCTGGATTCAGCCACACGCTCTCTTTCTGTAGTCAGGAAATATGCAAAAATTAGAAATCCATGTACTTCAAAAAGTGCAAAAAATTATTTTGGACTCTCTCCATATGCTTCAGGATTTAGGCTCGTTTGGACTCAGCATTCCAAATGAATTAGATTCACATCAACAGATTCCCTATAGCCTCACTATAGGGAGCTACTAATACAGGCAAAGAGTGATCTCTTACTTAGGTTTCCATTTAGTTTCACTTGATGTGATCCCTTCAGGAAGAAATTTCATCAGCTTCATTGCTCTCTAGGTAGAAACATGAAGTCCTTAGTGGTAGGCTGAAAACTGGGCTACAGTATGGTTAGAAAATGAGGTGGAAACTTACAGTGACCCAGTCTACCAGAGGATATTCATAATATGAAAGCCTGGGATTTCAGCTTTTTTTTTTTCTGGAAAGTTTCTTCCAAAGAACATGTAATTTATTCATTCAGGTGAGTTTAGCACCTGGCATGATCTAGGAGAAAGACTTAAAAGACATGGGTCTTACCTATTAAATTCACCGATATTTTGCTACTGAAAATAATTTGTTTTCCATTGCTGTACTGAGAAAAACACACTTGCAGTGTGCTCCCCATCTTTCTGGGTCTAGCAGAGAACATGTTCCCCAATGCCTTCGGCAAACTTGCACAGCTATTACTTTATGACCAATATCCCTAAGGTTTTCATAGTATCTTCATCCTGAAAGTAGACACAGGAGGAAAATAAATCTGCCAGCATGTTGGTTAAAGGAGCAATGTACCCTCCGATAATCATTCCCTCACAGTTGTCTTCCCAGTGACCTGCTTTTCTTACTGAGGAATTCAAGTGTGGTCCTACAGCTTCTGAAGAGCAAAGTGCTGCCTGTCAACATATCTGTGAGATTTGGGGCACCAACACTGCAGTTTTCTAAACCACTACTATTCTTAACCCGTAGTTGCCCAGATGAGATGTCCCACTGATTTGTAAGTGAGGGATATTCCTTTCTCACAGTGTCCTTCTTCCTGTGGAACTGTGAAATGCAAAGATCCTTGTACACATTAAAATATACCCATTTATTTGAGTTTGTCCATTCCAATTGAAGAAGCAGCCTGCAGTAAAAGGCTCCCGTGAATCTATGTAGCATAAGGGTCACTGGATATGGATTACTATGTAATGAGTGCTTTAAAGTAAATATGCATGCATGTATGCATATGTATGTGCACATAAACATGGCTGTAATATGTAGGGTGTATTTACAGATTTAATATTGGCAGGTTTTTTAAACTTGAAAACCTCTTGCATGATGAATACACAATCTTCCCCTTCCTTAGGTATGTTTTTTGTCTCTTTAATTTATATTACTGTATTTTTGCACTTGTTAGTATTTCCAGAAACAATATATCTGCTCAGCACCCCCACCTGCGATTTCTGCTACACAAAACAACCTTGTGGACAAGCTGGAGAGGATCCACAGAAGGGCCACAAATACGATCAAAGGACTGGGAAGTGTGCCATGTGGGCCAAGAGAACTGGGTTTGTTCAGCCTGGAGAAAAGAAGGCTTATCATTATGTTCCAGTATTTAAAGGCTGGCTAAAAAGAACACAGAGACTACATTTTTAAAGGAATCACATGGAAGAAATGAGGGGTAATACATCCAAGTTACTCCTGGGGAGATTCTGGTTGAACATAAGGAGAAACTTTTTCACAGTGAAAACAATTACCCATTGGAATAATCTTGCTAGGGAAGTGGTGGATTCCCCAATGTCAAACACTTCTAAAAGCCAGCTGGACAGGGTGCTGGGCCACCTTGACTAGACTTTGCTTTTGCCAGGAAAGGTTGGGCTAGATTATTCTTGAGGTCTCTTCCAACCTGGTATTTTAGTGTTCTAACTACAAAGCTGAAGCAATGAAAAAAGAAGGAATATTTCTCATTATGTTGTTCCATCTTCTAACAGATAAAAGCGATGCTTTCATAGTTTTCTTCTAAAGCATTAGCTGTACATTTCCCTTAGGATTTTCTACCATCAGAAATTCAAAGATAACACTGACAGCCGTGACAGCAAGGCTGAGGTGTTGATCTGCAGATGTGTGATATCTTAGTTATTTTCAGTCTAACTCTTAAAAAAAGTTAGACAAAATAGTATTGGACATATACCTTTACATAATAGTTATGAAAAATTATTCTTCATCTCCAGTTAAGGTTTTGCTTTCTGTCTTAAAGTATTTCCATTTTTGATGGGAAACTTTGTAAAAGATAAGCAACTTAGGGGAAATTTTAAGATTTCTTAATACTTCAGCAGTGAACAAAGACTTGTTATCAAATGTCTTCCACTGCTGCAATAGCTTTGGAAAAAAAAGTTAGTATTTAACGTATTTCTTAAAATATTAAATATTCGTAGTTAGTGTTTGACCTTATTCAAAAGTGTAAAAAATTATAATAAAGGATCTGCTTTAGCACATTGATTATGCTACTCTCATTCATGCATGGAGTTTGATTGACTTCACCAGTGCTTCTCAACTTCTGGAATCTTCTTCAACTTTAGTCGAACAGTACCAAACGGACAGTATTATTCATTTTAAATAATTTCCCTATGTGTTATTAAAAAAAAAACAAAAAACAACCCACAACCAAACAACCCAAATTCCATTTATTTTTCCCTTATTTCCAATTTTCAATTCCCTTTATTTAAAGCTTCCATATTTTCACTGAAATAATCATAGTTCCTGAAAAGCATAAACAGAAAAAGAAATTATATAGAAGCATTTCATTGATGTAGTGTTACCTGTTCAAGATGGATTTGAAAGCTTCTCCCTTGGGATCCATGCAAGAAACCACTGATGTGTTATGTATATCATATTTTTTATTGTGTATTTCTATATAATTAAATTTTAAAAAGGGAAGCTAATTTTGTTTCAGATCTAATTTTACGTAATAAATTGATCAAACTACTTGGCTAGTGAGTAGAAGTATCCCATCTTATTTAATCATCTAAATGTGTGTATTTATTGTAGGTGATGTACAGTAATTCTTCATATACATGTACTTAAATTAAAAAGTTATGTGGTGGTGGTATGAACTGGGAAAAAAGAAATGTCCTTAGATTTCCAAAACCTGACTTACGAGTGTAGTGATCATCTCAAGGAGTTCTATATAAAATTGCTTGGTCTTTTGTCATGCATTTTCTGTTTAAGTCAGGGAAAGTTGTATAGCTAAAATCACACTGAATTCATTGCAAATCTAGGGCATGCTTAAAGGGCACTTCATCTGAGCAAAGAAATCATTGCTTTGACTTTGGCTATGTTAAGTGAGAGTTGGAAGTGAATGGCTTTTAGTTTATTGCTCATTTGAAAGCTAGAGGGGAAAATGGCCTTTGTCTACCTGCCAAGCTCTTCCCTTGCCCTGCCCAGACTTCCTAAAAATGCTTATTTGAAATCTGGCAGCAGTTACCCTTGATTTCTCTCAGGAGCTTTTTCTCTTTTTTTTTTTCCCCCAGCATTTTTTTTCTTTCTTTCTTGTAATAAATTGTATCTATTTTTAAAATGTAATAAGTAAAAAGCTTATGTGGCTTGAAAACAGGCCCCAAAGAAAGAGTCACTTATTGATAATTTGATACTTAATTCAAAGTTTAATCATTAATATGTACTCTTCAGTTGCTCAGTTTTTCTCTGTACAATGATAAATGAACCTGTTATGTTTCCTTAGGTGAATTTTTCAAGTCTACCTCTATGTATACACTATAATGACATCTTATTGCAGATGCAGTAAGATTGTGTCATAATGTTGAAATCCAGTAATTGCAGCTTGTAGCAAATTTCTCATCTGCATATATGTGCATATGACAACTTACTGTTATGCAATTTCAAAAGGAAAATGAAATTATGAAGTCTTTTTTTATCTTAAACTGTGGTGCATTTAATGCATTATTTAGGCTGTGTTTGCTCTGAGACCAGCAAAAGAACAGAAAATATTTGTTGTTTTCATGGCAGATGATTAAATCACACAAGCTTTTCTTAACAGAAGTAATCATGAACTTTTTGTGATTTTGCATTTATTCTAATTTTTTATTTTCTCATTTATTTGGGAATTTTTCATCTCCTGGCAGCACCATGGATGTCAAGTAGGTAATTCCTGGAGATTTTCTTGAGAGGTTTGTTTTTATGGAGGAGAAAAAAAAAAAAAAAAAAGGTTCTTTTTTTTCCTTCAAAGGTGTGTTATGATAAAGCACTTTCCATATTTGGGGGTTGCAATTAAGGATATAGCTAACTAAACCTGAAATCTTGCAAAGTCCTGCAACTCATTGCAAGAACAAATGAAAACACTTCATGAACAATGTGTCTTTCTAGGTGATGTTGTGAACATGTGCATTTATAATTTGCCCTTGTAAGACCGTGTTACTTCCTTAGAGTTTTAAATAGCTTTTATGTTTGCTCTAGAGTGACAGCTGATACCTGGAACAAAGTCAAGGAACAGTTTCCCAAGAAGAGAAAAAAAGTCAGTTTAGAAAAATTCAATCTCTGCTCAAACTGGCGTCAGATTTTATTAGTGGGTGTGAAATTGAAAAGGAAGGTACTCAGGATGATATTAATAAACACAAGCCTAAGGGAACAGACTGCAGAAGTTAAAATTTCGGGTGGGTTTAGTAATGAGTCCCCAAGCTATGCTTGCTCTTTGCTGCCTTGCTTTTGCTGGATTGTGAGAAAATCAAGTAATTAAGTAATTAAGTATTCCCAATATTTAATGTTCCGAAGTTAAATATGTCCTTATTATTGAAGTGGTCTCGTAAAAAGAGAAAAACCTGGGTTTGGTTGACAACACCTCTTCCCTCAATATTTTTACTTTGAGGGTCCTTTCACCTAAGCTTTGATGTCATTTTAGCTATTGTGGTCTTTTATTCTTCTCCATCCAAATTAAAACAACCCCTTAATAAACACTTAAATTCCAATGATATAAAATGAACAAGGTGTACTATTTGTGATGACTATCACAACAAATGCTGACCAGCAAAGAAGAATGTTGTAGCAGCATAATGATTCCTGCTTGATAAAGATGCTACTATAGATAATGATGCTGCCAGACAAATGTCATTAAAGTATGAGGCATTTATCAAAAACAAATATCAGGCCTCAGCTGATGTGAATACGGATCCAAAAAATTACTTTATTAGGAGCGTGGAAGGTGCTTATTTTTGCATCGAGATTAAGCATGTTAGGATGATGATTCCTTAAGCACGTTAAGAGGATATTTAGGAAATGTACTTTCTCTTTTTGCCTTCATGATTAAAGAGGCTAAAATTCTTAGCTACTAAGTTGTGTGGTTGCCAGACCTGGGAGAGACTATTGTTTTCTCTGGGCAGTGCACCCTGGCGTTGCCAATAGAGACATGATGGGAGAATTTTGATACGTGTGTAGATTCTGAATCCTGCTTAAAGTGCAGTGTACATATAACAAAAGATCTGCCTATCATAAAAGTAAGGGTGTTCCAGAAGAAATTGCATCCTCTGCTGGCAGCTGAACTGGGAAGAAAATGAGGTGGTGGTGCAGGATTGGCAGTTTTCATGAAAGTCAAAGGTCTGATTAAAAGCTGGAAGCTTGTGGCTTATAAACCACTGTGACAATATTTCATCATTAGTAGGCATTACAAGTACAGTGTGAAGTAACAGTGACATTCTTGGTTGAAAATAAATTATTGGATTATTCCTGGTAATTTCATAATCTGATCAATTTGATTTAAGGGGGAAAGAGCTTTCTTCATGATGTAACTTAAATAGCTTTAATAACATGTCTGTGTTATAGAAAAGACGTTTTTAGGGAAGGACTGTCTTAGCAAAACAGCTTTGTTTCCTGTTAGTTTACTTAAATGTTTTCGGAGATATCCTTCCTGAAGTTCAAGGTAAACTTAAAAAAATAGAATGGTAAGAGTTTTATAGGACATTATGTGAGAATACTGCCTGTACGAATTACTTCACAGAATCCAGTTTGCAGCATCATTTCTCTCTGTTTAAAAAGAATTATAATTAACAATTACAGTATATGTTTGATTTCCATGAGATTTTGTTGGACAATATTGCCATATAAAATTTAGTTTTGAAGTTCATTTTTTGAATCTTTTTATCTCTTGTTGAACAGAAGTAGGAAGTAACTACTTTAATTGTCTTGGATAATATGAAACAGGAAAAAGTAAAACTTGTTAAGCATGTGGTTTAGCTATTTTAATCTTTGGTGTGGTTTATGGAGGTGTTTGGTTTTGATTTTTTTGTTTGTGTTTGGTTCAGGATATTTTTTTTGTGTTTTCTTTTTTGTGTTTGGTTTTGTGCTAGTTTTGTTTGTGGTTTGTTTTTCTTTTCCAAATAGTGAAATTGTAGATTTACAAAGCATTTATATTTTTCCTTGGAGGTAGTATTTAATTTAGACATATTACCTTTCTGGAAATAACCATGCTTCTCCCCTGTTTCAATCTGTGCTGTAAAATGTAAGTTGATAATTGGATCTTTGGAAGACATTTCATAAGAGTTAATCTCATAAGGTAATGTGTGCTGGATATGTTCAGAAAATTAGACACCACACTCTTTGTGTAAACCTCTCAGTATTACACATTTGAGGTGTTAATACTTTTTGTAAAAAAAGAAAAATTAAGATACTGCCCACATTGCCTAGAACTTGAAATATCGGGACGTGAGTAGCATCTGTTCAGTGAACATTGCTCCAGGATGTCATGGCCTGTAGTCAAAATGGAGCCCAGGGAAGAGAAGTCTTGTGATTCATTCCCATTATAGCCAAGTTTGCTCTTGATTTAATTTCTGCCAGTAGCAAACCCCAGAGATAGGTATCATCTGCCAAGAATTCCCTCCTTCTGGGTGCATGAGACAGGATGCTTGGAACCTGTCAAACTTGGTGTGGGTGGGTTAGAGAAGGGTAGACAGTGAATCTTCAAAAAGGCATTACATCCAGGGAATTGCTAGTTATACTGACTAGCTAGCACTGGGCATCTCACATAGAATATTTCCAGCTGCCACAGAGCAGCAGCACAGCCTAAAACATGGATTGTGCTTTCACTTCCCATGTAATACCATGTTATGGAAAGCATGATACAGCTTTTTACAGCAAAGTCCTAGTCTAGAACGTTGGAACACTTCACTGACTTTTGTGTGTACCAAAAATACAAACAAGCAAAAAAGTCATGTACAACTTACTGATATTATGCAGTTTTTTGTATTTTGCTATTTAAAAAAAAATTTAAAATATAGATCTAGGCTGGACAAATTCAGTTTCCTGTCAACATTTTCACACTCCAAACAACAAACCTCTGTCAGACACTTGTCTCAAATGTATGCTTTGAAATTTCAGGCACTTGAAAAGTAGTCACCAAGGATGGAGTTATGCTTGATTTTTCATTCACTGCCTTCCTTCCCAAGGTAGAGGCAACAGATTTGGTATTAGGGAGCAGAGGAAAAAATATCAGCTATAAAAGCAGCACATGGAAGCTTTCAAGAGTAGTCAACCAATATCCTGATACTTCCTAAGTTTTTGTTACGTTTGAGCAATGATTTTTGTTGTGAATTTGACTGTATTTTATTAGTATTCAAAGTGCCTTATAAAACATTTCTAAATGTAAAACTTTAGACATTATTGTAATATGTGGATATTGTAATATGTAATATGTGGAGTTTGGACTACTTTTCCTTCCCTCTGTAGTAACAAAACTGGTAGTTTATTTGGCAGTGATAACTGTTTTACTAAGTTGACTTTAAATAGTATTGCTATTTCTTCATTTGCCAGAGAAATTTTATCTTCCCAAATAGCACCTGAAATATTTCTAAAATGGCAGATACCATTTAGTTTAAAAGCCAGAGTATCTGATGCTCCTGTAGTTAAGGAGGCTGTGAGTAGTGCATGATAAGCAGAACTTAAATTCCTTGACATTTAAGATTAAAAAAGATGGAAATAATCATTATCAGTGTTGTGCTCTTCAGTAAACAGGACACATTGGAATTTGTTATCTAAACTTTATCCTATGATCAACTTAGACAGGCTTGTAATTTTTTTTTTTTTTTTTTTTTTTTTTTTTTTGCTGTTTTTACACAGTGTCCTAACCTTCTTTTGGGAAAACTTTCAAACTTCTCTCTCTGTTGATGATTAGTGCTTTCTGTGGGAAGCTGGGTAGGTCCTCAGCAGAGTTAGTGCAGTGGAAAGAGGAAAAGCTCTTCCTTCTGCAGAGCCTTAAGTATTTGGTGCCCCAGAATACGGGAAGCTACCTGGCAGAAAGTTGATGAGGTCCTAAGAAAAGAGCCCCCACTAGGCCTCATAAGAAAAACCAGGTACAATGTGAATTTTCTTGCTTTGACATTTGGCTTAGACAAATGATACTATGTTGCTTTCCTTTGTCTTGTCTGCTTGTTTTCTTTGCTCCTCAAGATTGCCTGGCAGAACATCCCTCACCAGGGCAGTCCTGGCAATTCCTGGCCTGTTTTCCAAAACTCCATGTCTTGCTTTTATTTCTCTTTCTTGTGCCTTCAAAATCTTCATTCATCATGTTCCCATTCCTCTAAGTCATGGTCTAGTGCATAATCTCAGCGTGTGCTTTGGCAGGGCTGCTGCATTATCGACTGCTGTTCTCCTGCAGAGGAAGATACTAAAAATTTAAAGTCATTATGTTATGCAAGCAAGATTTTGAGTAAATGAATGCATGCAAAGTGGGTCAAATGACTGTTGACTTAGTGTTACAATGTGGATTTTTTGTGGCCAAGGTCTTGACTTTCTTTTATTGATCATTCACTTTTGCGACAAAGGTAGTCACCGAACAAAGAGTATATTTGAACAACCTTTGTGTTGATTAATGTGTGCTTGGAATAATTTGCAATGAAGTCCTTCAATATGTATCCATACCAAGTATTATTTTTAGAGCCTGTGTTAAAATGGCCTTAAGCTGGCTGATACATAAATTATAAGGAAATAGTGAAAAAGAAGAAAAAATAGAATGAAAATTAGCTGATCTGGAGTAAGTACTATATAATATACAGTTCACTTGTTCTGAATATTGTTTTCAGAATCATCATGGAAGTCTGAATGATATAGATGTTAGATTTACAATATCCATTACATCGTGGTCAGCTCTAGACAGAAACAGAAGAGAAACTTCTCATTCTATTTTTGGAGTTAGGTTCAAATTTCTGTAATTCTTGCATTGCAACAGTATCTGTTTACACATTTTTCATCAGAAAAATGTGTTTTTAGAGAGACTCCCATCTGCTGTAAGACTTTTTTCCAGCTGCTAGCTTTACATGGAAGTGATCAATAACTTTATTATCGAGTTTACTTTTAAGAGCACCACTGATAAAACTACTTATAACAACTTTCTTCCTCATAAGATATTAAAATATTATTGAGCATGATCAACTGACATCCTATATTTTAGCAGTTCATTTAATGTTTATATGCAAGAATATATTTAATGTGCATCTAAAGCACTCAGCAGTCTCATTTATTGAGAGCATTTGCTTCCAGACAGGAAAACAATTATCCTTTTTCTAAGAGGGAAAAATTCTTCTCTCTTAATTGATTGTCTTGAAAAGGTCTGGCAAAATTTTGTTTTCTTCTGCATGTATTTCAGCTCTGAGTGTCTTCCCTTATAAGGTGAACAGACATACTACAGTACATTTTTAAGCATAATTCTGTTGTGATTTGCTAGCTGGTGAACTACTGCTAGCAGTCCTTCCAGTTTCTCTTCTGTGTTTGCATTATTTTTCACCCTCGTATAAAGTAACTCAGAAGGAAAACCATTCTTGCTGCCAGATATTTCTTGTGGGTGATACTGCATACTCCTTTTTGTGTTCTTATTCGCTAAAATTTTTCTGACTGTCAGAGAGTTCTTTGAAGCTACTTACTTAACATGTGTTTTGCTGTTATGGATTAATTACTTTTTTAAATTTTTGTTTGCTTATCTTTTTCATCAGCAGTGACTCCAAAAGTTCTTGTACTGAAACTGGTAGCGTTCTACTTGTGACAGAATGTGAAGGGTTTTGCTGGGCTGGTGAAGAGTATTTCTTCAATCCTTTGTCAATGTTTTGTTTTGGTTTTTTTTGTCTCCCACCCTTTAGTAGTTGTCTTATACTTGAGAGTTACTTTGGCATTGCCACTGCATTCCCTGTGACGCAGGGAGAATGAGGTTTGGAGTGCTGCTGTTGCCACCATGTGTTTCGTGGGGTGTGCCAAGGTGGGCTGTCCTGGACAATCCCATGTCACAAGGCTGACTGTATTTTACTATCCGTGGGAGAAACACTAGACCTTGTGGAGAATCTGCTTCCTGAAAAAACACATAAATAAAACTGATAAATCCGCAATCTGAAGTACTTGAAGCCTGTTTCCCTCACATGCCCCCAGGCTTAAGAAAGAGCATTACAAGAAATCCTCAGATCCTAAGCAGTCCCTCTAGATATACCATCTCCTTTTTTCTCCTTTGTCTTCTGGAAAGCAATACAATTTCACCTTCTGCTTCCTTTTCTTTTGTTACCTTTTTTTTTTTTTTTCCCTTGGTAATTCAAGAGCTTGAATATGCATCAAATTAGAAAATTCTGTTTTTCTGTTGTGACTTTCTTAGTACTGCTCTGTGACCATGAGGCTTGGTATGGCATTCATTTTGTATTTGGTTTAAGATGTAGCTAATCCTAAAAGTCTGCATTCTAGATTCAGCTTATTTGGCACGTAAAGTACTTCCATTGGATATTGGAATGACCAGATAATCAAAGGTGGCAGAAAGCCATCAGTAGCACTCTAGCTTTGTACAGTGATGAAATTCTTATATGACAAGATGAGTAGAAATAGCTGCCCTCTTTCCATACCTTGTCTCAACTAAAACACAGGATCTGAAATGAGAGAGCTCGTTCCTGAGACTGAAACATGGGCTGTTCAATTTTCAATTTTAAGAAGAAAATGACTAGAGAGGGCAAAGGTTGGAGTGCTTGTCTGCTACCTGAAGGTATGAATGTAATTCAAAAATTGTTGTGCACTGAGAGTTTTTTTTTTTTTCCAAGTATGTTCAGGATAACCTTGTGGAAAGCTGCCCTTGTGGAAAGCTGCAAGTCCATGATTTGAGTTTCTTGTATGGCAGAATTTATAGTTCAGAGAAGGAACAGAGTCACATTGTCATAGAATCATAAGATGGTTTGGGTTGAAAGGGACCTTAAAGATCATCCAGCCCCAATCCCCTGCCAGGGGCAGGGACACCTTGCTCAGAGCTTCATCCAACTTGGCCTTGAACACTGAGAGGGAAGCTGCATCCACAGCTTCTCTGACAACCTGTTCCAGTGCCTCACCACCCTCACAGTAAAGAGTTTCTTTCTAATATCTGGTCTAAATCTGCCCTCTTTGCTTTTCAAACTGTTGCCTTTTTTCAATCACTACAGACTTTGCTAAAAGGCCTACCTCCCTCTTTATTATAAACCTCCTTTCAATAATTGATAGCTGCAGTAAGGTTTTTCTTGAGCCTTCTCCTCTCCGGGCTGAACCACACCAATTCTCTCAGCACTTCTTCATAGGGAAGTTGTTCATTATCACAGTATTTGACAAATTTTGGATGCTAATGCTCTTGGAAAATGCTTTCATCCCTCATAGTGAATGAAATAGGCTGATCAACTGTACTAAGTTTAATTTCCTTTTTACAATTATTATAGCAACAAAATCTATAATCACACAAAATTTAAATATACATTTATTTAAATTAAAGCATTTTAGATCTATTTTAAAAATAAAAATACATTTACCAAGCAATAGATTCAAGTAATATCAATGGGAGATCTTATTTTAGAAAACTAATTATCTAGAGTACATATTTGTAAAGAACTGCAGAACTAATTTTACTTTTTAATTTATATTGTTAAAAGAAAAACCTAGAAGGAGAAAAGAAAGGCTTAATAGTATACTGTAAATGTATATTTTTTTTAAAGTGTATAAGCCCGTGACTTTTAATTCATCCATGATATTAAGCATAGTAACTATGGCCATGATCAGAACGAAATCTGATTATGTGAAAACAGAGTCTAAACATTCTGGTCTAAGTCATTCTAAAATCTCTTCCACTTAGCAAGCCATCCTTGTGGTATTGTTGAATGTTGCCATGGAGCTTGGTAGTTGAAGAAGCAGACAAAGTAATGTAAGAAAAGAACAGACAGCTAAATGAAGCTTGAACATTAAGTGAAACCTGTTGCATGCTGTGGATGGTGGCCATGCTGGGCTTCCCAATAGAGTCCTGCTGTACCAGCATTTGTATGGCTGAGAAATTCTCCCTCTGCTCAAAACAGGAGAAAAAAAGGTTGAGTTTTTCTTTTTCTCCACCAGCAGTAAGAAACAGTAATACCTCGAGTTTCAAAATACCTTTTTCTCAAAGTTACTCAAACTCTGTGGAAGTAATTGAAGAGAGGGGCATCTGTTTCTTGGCAGACTGTTGTAATTGGTTGAAATACTGCAAATTGACTGCATAACTCAAGTAGAACTGGGGAGGGAATCCCTGCCAAATTGTAATCAGCCTGGGACCATAAACTGCTTTGAAACAATTTCCCTCCTTTTTCCACTTCTTTTTTTTTTCAGTGATGCTTTTATGAATTAATGGTGCATGTGTGATTCTTTTATCCTATTAGTACTGCATATGCATACTGCAAATGTCAGCTTAGGTGGCAAGGCCAGAGGAACAGTATGCTTTAGTTCACTGCTTTTTGCCACAATATCCTGTCTAAAGGGGGACAAAAGAATCTGCATCTGCCCAATTTTTTTCTGTTTTTATATTCTGTAAATATATGCCAGATGAAAAGCTGAAATTGTGGTTCTCATTCAAAATAATTGCCTTTGAGAGGCAGTTTTATTTTGTGCTAAAATGTGCATCCTACAACAGGTATATTATTTTTGTGGAAGCTTCAAAATAACATGATGACATTTAAACCAATAGAATATATGAAATTGAAAGAATGTTATTCTTAATATTCCTTTTTCTCCTCCCCCCTCCACCTTTGAAATGAATGAATGTGACTGTGCCCTTTCTGTACCTATATCTAGTTCAGGATTAAGCTTATGAATTCAAAATTTGGATTTTAAATGCTATTCTTCTGCCTTCAGCAGTGCTGTTGTAAATCTGCAGCTTCTTCATTAGGATTGACAATTTTAAATCAGCATCATCTGTCAGAGTACTGCGTTTTTTATTATCAGTCAGAAATTGATGCAAAGTAACCATATCACTTAGGTTCCTTACTGAGTCACCTACACAGAGTTTAAAAAATACCGCTAGCAAAATCTTCCATTTATCACTTCATTTAGATATTAGTTGTGTTTTCCCTCTTCCATCCTCCTAGAACATCCTACATTACTCTTTCTTCTTTATGTCATTGTAGATATTAGTTTCTTCATCTGTTTTGAGCCTCTCAAATGAAAGAAAATTCAAAACTCATTCAAAATTCTATCAGAAATGAACTGGAGGTAAACTTCCAGTATATTCACTGGCATTTTAATGTTATGGGAATGAGATGCCTTTGTAACACTGTCCATCTAATCCAGTTACCATCTGGCACAGTGGTACAGAGCCTAAAAATTGCTTTTGTAATAAAGAAAACCTGATTGCTGGGGAATTTTTTATTTTGCCTTTGAAATTTCCTTTGATTGTTTCTGTTTCTGTTCTTGCTAAATTTCCTGGGAGAGAATTTGGCTGTGTCTTGTATGTTTGTGTAGTATGCAAGTGAGAGGCAGTTTAAAGAACCCAGTTTGGCTACTCTTGTGATAGGAGCGATTTTGTCCAGCATTTGTAGCTACATCTCTCCTCACACTGGTGCAGAAATACACATAAAGAAAATTATCCTTACGATATGCTAAAAATCTGATGATACTTCCTTTTTGTTTGTTAGAATTCTGTGCCAGACTTTAAGGTGTATTTTTGACTTGCAGAAAAGAGACTTTTGTTAATTCATGAATAATTGGGGGTTCATCATTTACCTCAGTGGATGCAATATGACATATGACCAATCTTTTGAAGTTCCAGTATTTTTTTTGCTTTGTCTGTGGCCTGTTCCCTGTGTGTCATGCCAGTCCCCCACCAGTTTTCCAGTTTTCACTTGAGATGTATTCTTTTTGGGCACTGGTTTTTCAGTGCCTTATTTTGAACTTAGGGCAGGAGTATTCAAGAATATTTTTCATCACTTGTGTCTCAAAGTGTAGATTGAGGCATTCTTCCTTTTTATATTATTTTTTACATCTACCAGGTGCTATTGCAGAAAAGCTGTGGTAAAGTTTATTCTGCATGTGAATGGTAAAAATCGGTGCCTTTTATAAGTGCTGTTTTCACTGCAGCTAAAGAAAATTATTAGTTTATCTTGCCTGAAGTGTCATAACCTCCTGTTGTTTAGAGGTGATTCTCACCATGGCCTTGTAGAGGTAAAAGCTTAACCAGCGCTCAAGTAATTCTCTGGATGTCAACATATGTCACCTTGTCAGCTGCCTGCCTCGCCGTGCTTGAGTTACAGCATTGTAATCATTGCTGCCTTAAATCAGCGCTCCGAGCCACCCTTGCAAATGGAGGTTGATGGGTACCTGCTCTGCTGTGAGTGCAACGTGTGCCTTTAGCATCAGGCAGCAGGAAAGCAGGGAAATTAAAACTGGGGGAAGGAAAGATGAAGTAAGTGGAAATGCAAAGGGAAAACAGAAGAGAAGGTTGTTTAGCCTTCAGCGGTGATTAGTGATTTATTATTTTAATTTGTAAAGAAATTAAATCACAAGGGTGTGTGTCACTGCAGACCTGCAGTTCAAATTTCTTTGTCAGAGTCTTAAAATTCAGCATTATTAAGAAAGCAACTTTGCGTGTAACATTATCATGTGCTCACATTTTTATTTTTACCTGTAACTTCTTAAGATTTTTACTCCCTAGTAGAACCAGTGTAGGATGTTATGCACTGAGCAGAGGATTTCTAATCTCATGGAATAAATTCACAGACAGTTTTGAAAAAAGCTGAAATACAAATTTATTCAAATTAGCTTAGTGAAGCAAATTTTAGGGATTTGCTGGAAAGAGAACATCATGTACATCAGAGAAGCAAATTATGTATCTGATTATTTGAGAATTTGCATAGAAATAGGAAATTATGCAGAAATCAAAACATAATGTTCATTGGAGTTTGGACAAGGGCAGTAAAGAGACTTGGAGTTGCACAGAGTAGAAAATTAAGGCAAAATCTCTGACATACTCTATTTCAATTGAGATTATGTCCAAAGAAAGTTTTTTTTTTTCCTTTCCTCTCTCCTTTTGCATACACCTCTGAAAGGGATCACTGCTATCCACTGTAAATGAGACACTGCCCTTTAAATATGTTTGATAATACTGTGTATATTGAGATCCATAACAATGATTGATTTTGAAGTTAGTTTTTTAATGCAATTTTTTACCTTCCTGAAATGTCTGTTTGTGCTTGCACCAATCAGCAATGCTCAAGTGGATTTTAATGTAAGTAGGACATCATGTCTATTTTTCTTGAACCACAGCTCATGGATAAAATTTATGCTAAGGGTAATAAAGTTGTTAGCCTATAAAAAGTGTCTATAGTTATGTAAGACATGGATATCATGTATCCTCTTGTACCCACTTGTAGTCAGAAAATAAGAGAGTAGTGCCAAAGTAATTTTAAAGCCACCCACCAGCAAAGGACCTTCATACTACTGCATATAATACCAGTGAAATGTTTTGGAAAAAGAATACTAAACTCAAACCAGAAATTACTTTGTACCTTGCTTAATGAAATGAATGGCATGGCTCTTGCCTTTGAGTTTCACAGCAGAAAAATTAAACAAGTTCTGAATGAATTTTAATCAGGCTGAAATTTATTTCTTGGGATAAGTACAAATTGTATTAATGCTTCTCTTTCTTTAGAAATCACTTCATGTCTTGTCATTGGATGTGACTTTACTTAAAGATGTAAGATGATATTACAGATGTTAGATGAGCTTATGCATAAAGAGAAGCAATGTACAAGAAGGAGCAAAAGTGAAGGGAGAGGCATTAATTGCTAAAGTGAAAATGTTGAGAAGAATTCTGTGCGAAGGTTTCTAGGAAAGGCAAATGCCCATGAGCCTTGGAATAAGGTATACAAAATCTTTGAATTAGAGAGAGGCATAATGAAGTAACGAGTCATTTAGAAAAGCAATGCATGTTCTCAATACTTCAGAACTATTCTGATATAAATGTAGGAGGACTACAAAGGTAAACATCACATTTGAAAAAAAAAAAAAAAAAGAAGATATGATAGGCAGGTCTATGTTTAAGCAATCTTGTTGAAATGAGAAGCAAATGACATTATAGTGATGCTGTGCAGCAGATCTAAAAGGCAGCCCTGAATCTCCGCACTGCAGGGACTTGGGACATTGGAGATCGGCTTGTTGTGGTGAAGATATAAATAGGCTTGGTCATCCCCACTGGTGAAAACCTTAAAAGGAAATTTTATCTGAAAGCCTTTGAGGATCTTTCTTGTCTCTGTGAGGCATCTGACAAATGACTAATTAAACCAAATCAAATTAACCCTTTGTGTTAAGGATAACTTTAAAATGTTTGTGTAATCTTAGGAGAGAAGGATAATTTATCAGATTTGAGGGTGAGGCACAATTCACAAACTAAGAAATAGGGCAAGAGACACAGTAAAAGGGCATTGTGCAATTGATTGGAACTATTACCCTACAAGGTGGTAATGGACTTCTTCATGAAGCAAATTGTTGACATTGATGCAGCTAGAACATGAAAAAGTAAAAATACAGCTGCAGTTCACAAACACAGGTTTGTAGCAGGCAGAACATGGGATTGCCATAGAATTAGGAATTGTCAGCTAAAGATCAAAAGCAGAAAGGATTGCATTTATACCCAGAAAAGGAGGAAGAGGAAATAAAGAAGCTAACAAACTCAAACAATCTCTATAAATACACTGAAGTATTTATTAATAGAGAAACCTGTCTAAAACCAGGAAATTATTTCTCGTAAAGAATAAAATAAATAATTAGTGAGCTTCATTTCATTCCATCTATAGGACAGAAGTATAATTTTGTGGTAATTAAAACCCCAAAAAGTAGAAAATATTTCTTTCCCAGCCAAGCTTCTTTCCTTGTAAGGTATGTACTAGGCACCTTGGAAAATGGATTTTTGTGCAAATTACATGACTCATCTATATCCCCAGGGAGTGAAAGAAAGTGGAGAAAGAAAATTATTTCTTTTTATCAGTCTTCGTGATAGAGGAAAGGGAAATACTAGCATTGCACTAAGCCAGATAGAAAAGTGATTCCATGTAGCCAGCTGAAATAGCATTACTGTACACTGCATTTCACCAGATCTGCCTTGCAACTGTGTGCAAGTGCTAAACGTTGCAAAAAGTTAAATCAAAGAACTAGACTTTGCAGTTGTTAATTATTTCCATTGAGAAGATGCTTAGAGATTAAATATTCCTTGAAGATGAAATACATGAAAACTAGCATGCTTTTAGTAAATGTAAATGGGGTTCTCACTGCATAGTGAATGGAAATGGTGTCTGTCTACCCAACATATCACAGCTCAGTATTTTGCTGAGAAAATATTTAGCATATTGAACATTTTGGAATCAAAATAGGTCTCAAAGCTTTTGTGAAAGTCTATCTTATTCACTGTTGGAGGCACAGAGACAAATCCCCATTCTTCAGTGATTTTCTCCAACTTCAGTGTCTGTGGATCCTTTTCAGCGAAAGGATATGAGCTGATGTGACAAGGTCATCTTCTGTGGCTTTATTCCTTCTCTGATTTGTCTTTCAATCTCTGGCTAACAATCTATGAATTGATTTCAGATGCTGCATTTTTCAACAGTCCTGCTTCAGCTCTGTCCTTAGTAGGGAGACACTTTTCTGTGCCTCTATGTGTCAGTTCTGGTGGAAATCTCGCCTCTTTTATTGACTTAATCAGTCCTGCTCTCTGCCTGGTCTTGTTAGCAATGTTCAAAAAGACTGGCTGCTGTCACTAGTAATTTCATTACTTCTCTCTGTCTTGTGACAATCTGTTGACCACACTAAGCACAAGTCAGCTCACAGCAGTAATAAGTGCTGCATTACTCCAGCAAATGGTTTATTTGGTATATGGTTTCCAACTGGACATGACAACTCCCCAGGTGGACTCCTTCACAGTTCTGCAACCCCTGGGCTGACTGATTTTCACCATAAATTTACTCAATAAGCACTTCCTTTAAATTATTGAAGTACAATTTCAGAT
Organism: Illadopsis cleaveri; assembly: GCA_013399915.1. Classification (NCBI taxonomy): domain Eukaryota; kingdom Metazoa; phylum Chordata; class Aves; order Passeriformes; family Timaliidae; genus Illadopsis; species Illadopsis cleaveri. The sequence goes on from VXBB01012726.1 coordinate 348,796, forward strand.
ACAAAAGGATATGGATTTCTGTCCGGTAATGCTTTTATCTTAATATCTTTTAAAGCAATTGAGATTATAAGTGTTGAAATCCTAGACTTCATTAATATTCTCCTGATCTTTGCCAATACACATTAGTTAGTTGTTTTCAAGTGAACTATGTATTGTTTTTCTTGAGCTCTAATAACATTGATTCCATGAGATCCAGTTGCTGTTATTCATGGTGGATGTAGGCTTTACTCTTATGGCCATGTACAACAATGTTTTAGTGATCATCATGTGCTATAAATATAATGCACAATTTAGAATCGGTGTAGAAATATGCAGAGAAAATTCAGATAGTATTTGTACAAATTTTAACTCTGCATGTAACAAAACCTGTCTGCATTAGAGAAAAACTGGAAATGGTCTGGAAAAACTGCTGCTCCCTACAGGTGCACATTTTCAGACAAAGAGCATTTAAAAATATGTATATTATATGAAGGATTTCTAAACTTATGTGGTACTTTGTCAGTTCACAGAATCACAGAATTCACTATTTAAAATAAAATATATAGGAAGTTTTACAGTAAAATTTGATATCTGGTGGAAGAATTTCTTCAGAAGGCTTTTGCACAATTTGCACTATATTGTGGTATTTATATTGTTTCTAAAATAGCTGCTTTGTGTTGCTTTCAAAGGTCAGTGTTAAAGAAGACATTTAAAAATCACTCATGCTTTTTCCAGTATAGCAAGTTTTGTATGGACTTTGCTGAAATTCTCTTTTCTATTCAAGGTAGTCTGCCTATCTAGCTGATCTCAAGACTTTTTGTTGTAAAGGATAAGAAAGCACTGTTAATGCAATGAACAAACAATAAGCATGGTAAACTACCTGTGTTTTATCTTTTTCTTAACCAAGTCACTATAAAAAAAGGGAAGTATTTTGAATCAGAATGCTGTGGTGTTGCATTGCAAATCATGTTCGATTAAGAAAAATAATAATACTGCAAATCTGTAAATGCTTTGCAAAACATGTTCAGATGCGTTTGTAAAGCATAGATTTATGATAAAACTTCATTGCATTTACTCATCTTTGTTGTACATCATCTTTGGTACGTGTCTTTCGATGAACCTGCTTTCATACTTTAAAGCGTTCATAGGGAAAATTTTAGTTCCAGAAGAGGTAATTCGTTAAGTACAAATTCCCTAGCTGTGAAACTCATTGAAGCATCACTTCGATAAATGATTTGTTTTTATTTATACTGAGATATCTGCTGTGGGCAAGAGCAGAGTTCCATTGTAAACAGAATGATTCAAAGTGCTGATAATGAAATGGTGTTTTATTTTCAGTCCAGCAGTTTAGGTCTAGCTGACTGTCGTTTATCAGTTGGCAGATGTTGATGAATGCACGTGTAAGACAGTACAGAGCAGGAAGAAGACTCTGCACCACTGTTGATCCTGATGCACCTCTCTTACAATCTTGTTCAAGAGGCCACAGGTTCACTGACAGTAGACAGCACAGTTTTCATGCCCAGTAAATACTGTGCCTTCCTTTGTACTGGATGTGGACTATCTCAGATAGCCAGAAGCTTTGTAATACAGATGGAGTTTTAAAGAGAAACAAAGAAGAGTCTGTTTTTCTACAATCTGTTGTGTAATTTATGTGGGCCTCATTGCTTTCATGCTCAGACAATTATTTTTAGTAGAAAATTCTTCATGCAAATAGTCAAGCAAAACCTCACTTCTGAGGAAACCTTTGGCATTACAACTACCAATTTAAATCTGTATTCTCAATAACATGGTATAATCAGTTTGTTATTTGTACTCTCGGTACATATAACTTATTCTAAATGTGCAATGTAAAAGTAGAATTTTAAATATTATGAGTATTATTTGCATTTGTTTTCCTGCAGATTTCTTGGTTTAGACCTTAGTCTCCAGGTATCCACTCCTTATTACAAATGCTATCCTGATTTTGATTTTTTAAAAATTATATACATCATCCTGCAATGTGTGACTCAAAAGCAGTTATACCTGAACACAAAAATAAAACATTGAACACAAAGTTGTGTTAAGGATTTTTTGTACAGAAAGAGTTCAGTTCACATCCACCAGCTCTAATAGAACTTAATATTGTGTGATTGTTGCAGTCAGAGAGCTTGTCTAATGTGACAAACTGATGGCGCTTTGCCTTGTCATTCCTGAACATGAGCCCACCTGAAGGAGGCAACTTTGGTTCACTCAGTGAGTGCTCTGGCCACCTTCCACTGCTACCTGCCAATCATTCTGAGTCATTTGCTGGCCACTTCTGAGATTCTTGAGTCATGGAGTGTTTGGGAATATTTTTTGCTATCTTTTGGTGTACTTGCAACAACCCGCATTTGTTAGTAGGTCATGGATCTTACATGCTGGCTATTATTGCATGCTGAAATAAGAAGGAGAAAAATAATTTGTTTTAACAAAATGATAGATCTTTTGATCTTTAAAAGTAGATCTTTTTTATGTTACAGAGGTTTAGTAAAATGACTTAGGAAGCAAAGAAAATAGTATGTTTCTAAGTATATTTACGGAGATTCTTATTCTTGTTTAAGCAACATATTTTGTATAAAAAGTAATTCTAAATAAATAATCCAGCAAACTGAATCACTGTGTGGGATCTTTCCAAAACTATATTCAAATTCCCTGTCAGACCTTTTAAAAAAGGAAGGATAGAAGCCTGAGTTTTATTTCATAGAAATTGTTTTGTCTCCTTGCTTACAGTAGACTAATTTATCACTGGCATAGTCCTGATGTTAAATTAACTTGTTTGCCAGTATGAAGGTTACTTTTTTTATTTTACAATATCCATATTGCTCAATTTGACTTCTGCTTCATGAGCTCATGTGTCTTTTTTTCACATTTGGTTAATAAGGTTTAATTTTAAGCCTTTGCAGCTTGTCATAATTCAGTGCTTATATTTCATGTAACTTGTGACTGCTGAGAGGTTGCAGTGCTACTTTGGTTATGCATTAAACTTGTTCCATAGCTCCACAGCATGGAGTAAAAACAAATGTCTTTTTTCTGTAGCAAGCTCTGGTTTCTCTGATTCATGTGCGCACTGCAAAAACAATGGCTTTCCAAGAAAAATACATAAATTTTCCCTGCATTAAGCTCTTTTTGTGGTGTTTTTCTCTTGTTTCACTGGGTTCTAGGAATGGAGGGCTCAATTCAGTTACCTCAACGAAGATGCTTAATGCCATTTGAGAAAGCCCAGGTTTTTGCTGTTCCCGTGTAGCAGATATGCTACAGGAGCTACAAGAGACTCTTCCTGAGTGCCACCTGGATTCCAGGCAGGGTTACCCAAAGGCTTCTCAAGCTGCAGTAGACACCTGTTTTTGGTTACCTTTAATGTATTTATTTTTAATTGAGTATTGTGATGAGAACAGCTCCATTGGATCTGACTGCCCTGCCCCAAAAATTGCCAAATATAAATGTTAAAAAAAAAAGACCTGAACATGGCAAGTGTGCATTACCTATCTTTTTAGCACAATGCCAGTCTCCAGAACTTTCCAGAAAAAGTGTGGTTTGGTGTGTTTGTTTAGTAATCTTGGTGCATTTTTCTCACCTGAAACGTGTGTGTTTAGCAACTGCAGGAGCATTTCACAAGGACTTCAACAGTTCAGCAATGTACAAAGAGCCTCTTCCTTTTGTCGGTGTGGAACTTACCACTCGCTCACTTCATCTGCCATCCCTTTTTGTTCCTAATTCACCCTTCCTGTGCTACCCAGGCTTTCAGAGTTTTCTCATTCACCCTCTCAACTCTGTGTTCAATCAAAGAGTTCTGGCATGCATTCTTATTCTCAATGTGGGGGCCATTCCTTGCCTCTGATTGTCCCTGTTGCCCTTCTATTGCTTTGCTATTCTGCTGTGCCTTTTTAACAAAGGGGAGCCAGACTTGCTCACACTATGCAAGATGCAGGTTGATGTTTATTGCCCAGTCACTTAGTCTTGCAAGTCTTGCCTCTGCTGTTCTCCTTAACTGACCATTTTCTGTAATATTTCAATTTCATATCATTAGCAACTTTCATTACCACCTATAATCCAAAAAAAGGAATGAACAATATGAATATGTTTAACACCCTAGCTTGCAACCCAGCTGTTTCCTGGAATTTGTCTTTGGTGTCTGTTGGAAGAATTTACTCTCTCTGCTTTTGTTTGTCCTCATGTAATTAGTCACTCATGAAGGAACCTTCTATCCTGTGTAATATCTCTACAGTCTTTCAGTAAAGGACTTAAGAAAGGCTTTGGCACAGGCTGACACAGCGTTGTTTTATCCAGCTTTGGACATTACATCCCAGATGAGTGGTCTTACTAGATGGATGAAAAACTGTGTGGAACATCAGACCAGAGGTGTATCTCGACTTTTTTAGCTCTTCATCTGAGATGTGGATGTGGAGATGCAAGGCATTGTTGACAAGTTTGTGGATCACAACAAATGGTGAGGGGCACTCAAGGCACTTGGAGGTCTGGCTGCCCTTCAGACGAATCTACACAGGCTTGGTGAGAGAGCTGGCAGAGACCTTGTGAAATGAGACAAATAACTTAGTCTTGAACCTTGGATGGACAAACTCGGGCTCCTGGTACACCCTGGGCAGTCACTGGCAAGCGGCTCTGCTGGAACAGACCTGTAGGCCCTTGCAGCCAGCAGCCTGAGCCTGAGCTGGCAGGATGCCTTGGCAGCCAACTGCACCCTGAGCTTCATTAGTAACAGCACAGCCGGGAGACTGAGGGAGAAGTTTATTCCTTTTTACTCAGCACTCATTAGACTGTGTCTTGACAGCCATGCACAGGTGTGGGGCACAGCCCAGTAAGGAAAGACATTGATAAACTGGGGCAAGTTCAGCAGAAGCCTCCACGATGACCAGTGGCAGGAGTACATGCTCTGTGAGAAGAGGCTCAGAAATGGGACTTGTTAAGCCTGGAAAAGAGATGGCTTAGGGGGAGCCTAGCAGCCACCTTCTTGTATCTGTGAGGAAGTTACAGAGAAAACTGAGGCAGGCTCTTTTGCTGAGATGTATGGCTGGAGGTTGACTCATTAACTGAGAGGAGATACTTTGGCTTGACTTAAAGGGAAGAAAAGTTCACCATAAGTGTAATTAGGCAGTTGAAGAGATTGCCTGGAGAAGCTATAGGATCTTCATTCCTGGATATTTCAAGAGCCAAGTGGACAAAGCCTAAGCAACCTGGTCTTTAATATTGATCACCTGGCTAAAACAGATTTTCCTGATCTGCTTGAATCAGGATGTTGGATCAGAAAGCCTGCTGAGGTCTCTTCTGACATGAATAATTGATTTTGTATGATCATTGCTTATTTTATACTTGCTTCTTTATTAATATTTACCTTCTTACCCGCATGCTTATTAATATCCAGCTTCTTAGTTAAAAGCAGTGTTTTTAATAAACAGTTATACTATGGAAAACAGATTAGTTCATATTTTCATTCAGCACTCACACGACTGAGTTCTTACATTTCAGTATACAGACATAAGTAAAAAATAGGCAAAAATAATATCATTTTTGTAAGGGATTCTAGTTTGAAACAAATCCTCCTCCCCTGCACTGGAGGAGTATTATATCATCTCCTTTTCCAAAGGAAAAAAACCCGAACAATTAACTCTATCATAAATGCTGCATACTTAGCATAATTATTTTTGTACGGAATCTGCATGTGCATATATTTCTGCTGAAAATATTGTATGAAAAAATCTCAGATGATGCCTAATCCTATGTGTGAAAAAAAAAGAAAGATACAGGCAAGCTTGGGCTTGGATGTTTTCACGTTAGGGACAATTTCTAAGTCCTGGATAATTATACTCATCTTTCCAGAAGAAGTTTTGAATAACCTTTTGATTATATAGCGTTTCCCTGATGAGCTTGTTTGTTGGTATATTTATTATGCATCTCAGATGCAATTCATCTACCTAATTTTAGCTACCTGAAAAGGTAGTCACTGAGTTTAAAATAGTTGCCTAGGCACCCGCTACAGGTAATAGAGATGATTCTTCCTATCCCCAAACATGAGTCATGCTGTCTGCCTTAGTGTCTTGACTTGTGATAGAATTCATCACTCTGCAAAGGACCTGTTTTACCCTATTAACTAGGAGGGGACTTTAGGCATCTAGTTCTTCAGGGAGAACTAGTTTAATATGCTTATTTTGTAAATATCTACATTCATTCATCCTGTGATTTTTTCCCCTCAAATATCATAGAAATACCTGGGAGAAATAGAAGTGAGCCCAACTAAAAATAAATAAATAAATAACTAAATAGCTTTAACCTATCCTTAGACTTGGTAGCTAATGCAAATATCTATTTTGGCCTAGAATTTTGTAATATAACTCAGCTGGAGCCCATATCTGGAGCAGATACATACCTGGTGGGATGACTCGTTGGAAACATGAAGCCAGCCCCATCTTTACCACAGAGTGTGTTGTTTACAGGACATGATGGAGGGGTGATGTTTGGTTTGGGGGTTATTTGTTTGGGCTTTTTGGATTTTGAGGGTTTTTTTTTTATTGTGGGGTTTTGTGCATGTGTGTGTGCATTTTTTTCATTTCCCCCATCTCTGGATATCTCACAGGAGACACNCTATCCTTAGACTTGGTAGCTAATGCAAATATCTATTTTGGCCTAGAATTTTGTAATATAACTCAGCTGGAGCCCATATCTGGAGCAGATACATACCTGGTGTGATGACTCGTTGGAAACATGAAGCCAGCACCATCTTTACCACAGAGTGTGTTGTTTACAGGACATGATGGAGGGGTGATGTTTGGTTTGGGGGTTATTTGTTTGGGCTTTTTGGATTTTGAGGG
>VXBB01012726.1:355810-373289 GCA_013399915.1 Illadopsis cleaveri
CAAATCAAGGGGCTGGGGGTGAGCAAGATCCTGGGAGGGGCCATAACCAGGCCAGCTGACCCAAATTAGCCAAAGGGATATTCCACGCTATATGAGATCTGCTCAGATATAAAAACTAAGGAAAGGAGAAGGAAGGTGTGGCATTTATTATTGGTGATGTTTGTCTTCTGGAGCAACTACTGTGTGCGCTGAAGCTCTGCTTCCTGGCAAGTGGCTGAACATTACTTGCTAAAGGGAAGTAAAGAATAAATTAATTTTTTTTCTCTTTGCTTATGCTCATGAAAACTTTTGCTTTAGTAAACTGNTTCTCAGTGTTCCCCAAATCAAGGGGCTGGGGGTGAGCAAGATCCTGGGAGGGGCCATAACCAGGCCAGCTGACCCAAATTAGCCAAAGGGATATTCCATGCTATATGAAATCTGCTCAGATATAAAAACTAAGGAAAGGAGAAGGAAGGTGTGGCATTTATTATTGGTGATGTTTGTCTTCTGGAGCAACTACTGTGTGCGCTGAAGCTCTGCTTCCTGGCAAGTGGCTGAACATTACTTGCTAAAGGGAAGTAAAGAATAAATTAATTTTTTTTCTCTTTGCTTATGCTCATGAAAACTTTTGCTTTAGTAAACTGCCTGATCTAAACCTATGGGTTGTTTTCCATCTTATTTTCTTGCCCGTCCATCTGAGAAAGGGAGTGGTAGAGCAGCTTGGTGGTCACCTGGCATCCAGCCAAGGCCAACCCACCACAGTATTGCTGGGAGACTGTGGAAACTCTAGAAGTGATGTGTGTGAAGTAAGATTCCAAACCAATCCTGGAATTTCCTATTCTTATGCTTCTTTTTCTTGATTGCTAGCTAGACTTGAAAGCAGACTGATGTTGGATACACACCTCTTTTCTTCTCCCTTGGCAATATATGAATCCTCTTTAGGACAAGTCAGATATGAGTTTGTATCTACTTCAGATTAAACCAGATGAAATCTGAAGTATTACTTCTTTCTTTTCTTTCAGAAAGTAATTGAAAGTAAGTTGGTTCTTCTAGCAGCAGAACTGTGTGTACTTCATAGGAAACTCATGTAATTGATAAGCACTTCTAAAAGCCCAACCTGAACTCCTGGGCTAAAGGTGATAGCAATAATGCTTAGCCTTCAAAGACTGCCTGTAGCTGAACAATGAAAGCAATACTAGATCAGCTCAAAATATAGAATGTATCTGACAATTTAAGGTGTAGGACAGGAAACAGATGTGTTGTTAAGATTTCTCTTTTGTGGGCAAATTGTAATAAGTGTTAAGTCTAGTGGATTAATTAGAATGACTGTTCTTTTGGGGTTGTACATTCAAACATCTCTGGCAAATTCTGACGCCCTTATTAAAAGAAATGGGTAGTCATTAATATGGCCAGTGAAGAGCTATTTCTAACCTTGTACTGTCACTGTGTTTAGTATCATCATTCAGTAAATCTTGCATATGTTTGCTGATCATAAATTAATGATTTTCTACTTACTTAAAATGTTTTAGAATGCTTCTTTAATTATTTTAGAGAGATCATGAAGTTCTAATTACCTTAGCTTTCATTCACTTTTAATCTCTTGGTTTCTCATAGCTGGCATTATTGCAGACAAGTAAATTTCCAGTGGACTTTTTTTTTTTCTGTGCATGTCTGGGCCAACAAGCCCCAGGTATCTTATCAAATAACAGTATCAAATAACTTATGAATAATCCTTGTGAATAATTTATTTTGTAGTCAGAAAATATCTGCATATGTTAAATTCTATCCTTGATTGACAATATGGAATTCAGTAGAGATCTGCATATTATGCTTTTATGATTTTTTTTCTAGTCTTTTTGTAATTGGTACAGTCCTCAGGCCAGTGGATCTTCATTTGCAGTTGAAGACTCTAGATATTCCTATGATACAAATAATTGTTTTGCTGCTGTGCCCTGTAAAACAGAAACACTTTCAGAGCTTCCACTTTCTTGAGAGGTTTTTTTATAATGCAAACAGGAAAAGATACTCTCCAGAAATACAAATCTTGGAAATGCCCAAACAGTTAAAGACAGGGGGGAGTATGTGTGTGTGCTTAATTACAAGACAGCTGCTTGGATAGAGTATTTCAGCCCAAACAGTGAGCTTGTGAAAAGTGTAAGTTGCTCAAAATAGGATCTTAAAATGAGAAGTGCTAAACACTGCTAGCTCTGCCTGCAACCAGAAAGAAAATTGGAAGATGAGGCACAGGGAGGAGTGGCACCTTCTTTCTTGGCTTCCTGCCCACATCCTTGGCCTCCTCCCCAGTATCATGGAATGTATCTCTGGCAGTATGTTCCTGAACATGACGTTTGTTTAACTTGTGCAAACGTTTTTATGGTAAAGAAATTTAATTTTCTTATGTGTAATTTGACAGGATGAACGTGTGATTAGAATTACAAATACAACTGAGATTCTGTGGATATAAGTAGATTAAAGATTGCTGTATATACATTCAAAATATGTATGTAGGAAGTTAAAATGAGGTAATATAAACAGCCAAAATCGGCACTGGCAAATGTGTATAACTTAAAACAATTGTGTGGGTATGTCTTTCCATGTGCACTGAAATGTATCTGCTTTGAGTGGATGTAGCTGCCATTCCAGCCAAGGCAGTGGAATTCAGTGCTGTCTTAAATCAATGAAAATGAGAGACAACAATTATTACACAGCTCCAGTTTAACACAGCAAGGCAATTTTAAGGACTTACACATTGTAGTAACTTGGCTTTAATTCTGTTGCAGACTTGGACAATAGTGTGTGTTTGAAAATAATATTCTGAAAATAAAGAATGAATAAAAGAAGTCAATCTGCATAGAGACTGGGATACACTCTCAATCCAGGAGAGTGTAAGGAAAAAAAAAGAAAAGGAGTAGTGTATCTTTGCAGGGCTACACAAATGGAAGAAATAGATGCTGCAGGATGTGTACGGAATTGAATATATTGATTTCTTTTCTGTTACCGCTAATAACTTTGATTTAGGAAAACAGAGTTACACGGTGTATAATAAAATTCAAGTACACAAAAGTCACAGATGATTTTCAGTTCTGTGCAACTAGCTGGTTTAAACCCAAGTCACTGAGGTGAGAGCTGACTTCCTTCCTATGCTTAACTGCCATTGCAACTTTATTATTGTTCCTGATATTTTAGCATAGCCTTTAAAAACAGGCCCATTATTTAGGAACCAAATTTTGTACTGTTATGTGTTCTGGAAAAGTCCTGTGAAAGTAAACAGGTCCCTAATAAAAGACAATGATATGATAATATTGTAAAAGAAGGCCCCAGTTTTAGGCTTTTAAAGAAAATTATTGCTTGTTCACCTGCCCAGAATACTTGTAGGTGCAATAAAATATAATCACAATTAAAGGTCAATTTATGTTGCTATGTTAGCTCAGCTGTTTATCCTCACTGAAAAAGCGTTTGTGGTTCTTCAAGCAGCACATCCCTGGCACTGAAATAAGGAATTTGATTAAGGTTCTGATAGTGCTGTGGGACCGTTCCTTTGGGTGACTTATAGTGACACTTCACTGTTTTATGAATCACTTGATTAGTCTGTTGATGTCATGTGAGGTTGTTTTTCACTTGTGGTTTTGTAGGTGAAATGGCCATGGATAAGCAAGACATGACATACATTCTTCACTAATACTGTTCAAACCATCAGTCTGAGCCTCCTTTCTGCTTAAGTTTAGTCAGCCTGTGTTTGGAAAATTTCTTTATATAAAAGCAACAGCAGAATCCTTATCTGCTTCCTGATAATCCTTATCTGTCTTTTATCACTTAGCAACAAAAATATTTGAATGAACAATTTCTGCACTTAGAATCATAGAATGTTAAGGGTTAGAATGGACCTTAAAGATAATCTATTCTCAGTGCCCCTGCCATGGGCAGGGTCATCTCCCTCTGGACCAAGCTGCTCAAGGCCTTATCCAACCTGGCTTTGAACACTGCCAGGGTTGAGGCATCAGCAAGCTTCTTGGGCAACCTGTTCCAGTGTCTCACCACCCTCTCAGTACAGAATTTCTTCCTAATGTCTAGCCTAAATTTCCCCTCTTTCAGTTTGAACCCATTACCTCTTGTCCTACGACCGACGGGGTCTCACAACAGCAGAGTAGGGAGGCAGAATCACCTCCCTTGACTTGCTGGCCAAGCTCCTTTTGATGCAACCCAGGATTCCACTGGCTTTCTGGGCTGTGAGTGCACACTACTGGATCATGTTGAGTTTTTATCAACCATCACCCCCCACTCCTTCTCCACAGGGCTGCTCTCAACCACTTCTCCACCCAACCTGTTGCTGTGCCTAGGATTGTCATGAATGACCTGTGATGCAGGACACAGGAGTGTTCCATATGTAGGAGGATCGGACCTGCAGAAGGAACGAAGCAGGCAGCAGCAGTTGAAGGGAAAGCTAATGATACTTTATTCTATCTTCCTCTACATTCTCTTCTACATTCTTCTCTTTCTATTCTTTATCAACAATCTGACTCCAATCTTATATACAGTTTATACAGAGGCAAGAGATTGGTCATTTAGGTCACCACCTCTTTAACCTGGATGGGGGATACCACCATCAATCAATTCTCCTCTCAGAGGAGAAATATGAAAAACAATCTAAAAATATACATTGTTTATGTTGAGCTGCGTGAGAAAACAGGACCGCAATGTCTAAACGTTCACGAGCTAGAAAAGTGAGGACAACAGACCTGGGTGTAGGAACTTGCACTTGGCTTTGTTGATCCTCATGAGGTTTGCATTGACCCATCTTCCCAGCTTGTCAAGGTTCCTCTGGATGGCATCCCTTCCCTCCCTGTGTCTAACACACCACCCCAGCCTGGTGTTGTACTTGCTGCGGGTACATTCAATCCTACTGTCCATGTCACCAACAAAGGTGCTGAATAGTATCAACCCCAGTACTGACCCGAGGGACACCACTGATCACTGGTCATTGGTCACTGGTCTCCACTCCACTGTACAATGAGACAGACCACAACCCTTTGCCATCCAGGCAGTTCATTGTCCACCAAGTGGTTCATCCATCAAATCCACGTCTCTCCAATTTTGGAACAAGAATGTCATGCAGGACAGTGTCAAGCACTTTGAGTAAGTCCAGGGAGACGATGTTGGTTGCTCTGTCCTGTAAAACAACTGTAAAACCATTGGCTCTGAGAGAGTTATACAAAGGTTTAGGTTTGTTCATACTTTTCCCCCAGCAATTTTTACTACTATTTAACAGATTATCTGACTTGATGTATAGAAAACAGGAAGAAGGCAGACTTAACAGAGCCAGTCTATTATAAGCCTTGCAAGTGATGTATTCTTAACTGATGTATTTTAAGAATGTGCTCAACATATGTGTATGATGATAACACTGTAAATTGATACCCTTTTAGTGTGACAGAGTGAAGGCTGAAGCTGTTAGACTAATTGCAATCTTGCACAACTTAAACATACATATTTTTATTCCTTTCTGTCAATAAGCTATCTCCAGGATAGTACAATTTTTGGCTAAAAAGAAAGTCAAACAGAAGATACATACTGTGAAGGGACACTGGGTTAAGTTTAGCTGTGAGAGGGGTTAGTAATTTCCAAACTTTCAGACGAACTGTGAAGAAAGTGCAGTTGTCATCACATTCTTATAAAGGTTGTCATTGTTGATTTAAGTATATTTCAGTTAAATCCAAACTTTCAAACTTGGTTTGGGTATGTAAATTATACTTAGTAGAAAATGATCCATTAATGCAAGGACTTCTGCCTCTGCTTTCTGGCAGGCAGAGATCCAGAAACGGTTTTCTACTCTATTGAGTTTTTTTTATGACTGTGTTTCTAACAGACTTTATTAGCTGATGTTTCAGCAGAAATTTCTGTCAGTGTTTATTTCTGTGAAAATCCAGATTTCATGCTTGGGAACACATAAAATATTCCTCTGTACAGAGTTTAGAAAAATGGCTAGGATTGTACTGATAGAATTTCTGGTTTATTTTCTCCATTAAATTGTACATACTGTCATGAAGATCAAAGAAGTTTGACTCTTGGAAGAGCTGAATTCAACTCCCATGTCCTTTAGATTTCTGCTTTAGATTTCTGTATTTTAGGTGAGATGCTTTGCCTATTTGTGACTCTGTAGGCTTTTATGCAGTTACAAGTGTCACGTGATTTTGATATCCCATCAGAGAGATTATTTGGTCCAGGAGAAAATCTGGGCAGGTTAGTGAAATGGTTGCTTCACACATCTTCTCTTTTCTGCAGGGGTGACAGTGAAGTCAAGGAAAGTATGCAGGTGGGTCACCACAGTGTTTCAAGCTGGACTCTGTGCAGAACTGCTGTGGAGTCATGGGGCCCCCAGAGCACTCTCTGATGCTCTTGGGTCCTCTGCATGTTGGTGAGGTGGTCCCTAATCTCGCTGGAGAGTCATGAGGTTCTCACCTCTCACTTCTGTACTCTGGTTTCCTGCAATATTCAATATCCTTAATTATAGGACTAGGCAGGGAATATCATGTTGGTAATGAGTCCTTTCAGATCTTGATCTTTTCTGATTTGCATTTTCTGCTCTTGCTGCTCACAATCTGTTTCAGTTACAGAGTCTTTGCACTTTTTTGATGATCATCAGGCAGTTTGGATAGTTTGGCAACCTGTTTTCTTCATCACACAAGACCAATTCTCTTTTTCAGGACAGGTGGCTGACTGTAATGCATCTGCTTTTGCCAGAGTAAAGAGCTGTTTACCATTTACTGGCTTATGCTAACAGCTATCCTGTCTGGACATAAATCATGTTAATTGCTACAGAGAGTGAAGAAAAAACCCCTCAGTTCTGGTGTGTTTTTTGGGGTTTTTTTTGTTTTGTTTTTTTTTTGTCCCAACTTTTGTGATCATAAAGCCTGTTCAGGGAGCTTCCCATTTTGGAGTGTTATTTGTGGGGATGCCCTAGACTCTCAAAATATTATAAAGAGTTTATGAAGCCTAAAAATCAAAATAATGGATGACTAAAATTCATGTGGATTAACTTAATGAGATGCATATATGGAGACCAAGAGTAATACGACATCCCATCTTCACACAGGAATCTGATTGGGGATTTGCTACTTTTTGTGGGGCTTGGGCTGTGTGCATAAGCCCATATCAAAAGGAGTGAGGAGACGAGAACCTACAGTTCCCATTAGGAGTACAGCACTCTTCAGGAAAACACTCAGGAAATGTTTGATTGTCATGCTCATCTTTGGCTGGGGGAGGTGCATCCAGATGTTTAAAGAAAGCAGACGTCCTTACCACAGCAGAACCCTACTTCAGCATGCAGTGAACAAGTGAGGAGATGCTGTGCTCATCTGCCAACCCCTGATTTAAGGGGTACAGCCATGGAAAGAACTCCTCCAGTTATTGTTGTCTTGGTTCCCTAGCGTGGCCCTACTTGCCAGACATTGTCTCTGAAGGTCAGGCTGGAGGTACACTGCAGAGTGTTGGATGGGGCTCAGAAGAACACATTCCCCTGTCTGGCTCTAATAAACAGGAGAGATGTGAGGCAAAGAGGATCTGTGCAATTCAGTATGATATATATAAGTAAGCTCCTTAACTGCAGGAATTAGTGAGGAAGTAGATTAGTCCTGAGATTACACCAATACCAGAACTGTCTAGCCTCCTTCAGGTTGAGAGCCATGGGAGACATGAAGAGTAGTCAGCATGAATCAGCCTGCAATTTAAATTTAAAGTAGTAGTAATAAAGAGTCTATTTTGGCAAGAACCTTAGTGGATTATTTGCTTCAGGCTCATAGGGCTGTGCTTTTGCCTTGCTATTTCTGTTCTCGTAATGAACATGTGTGCTCAGGTGTTTCTGTCATTGACCCCATCTCTTTCATTACAAACTTCTTTTTCCTCTCATTACTGTTGGTGGTGTTGGGAGGAATTACTCAGTCATGGTGTGGTTGGCGTTTGACTCTGGCCAGGAGCTAAGCCTTCACACACTTGCTTGGTAACCCTCTACAGCAGGATGGGGGGAGAGAATTGGACAGGCACAAGTGAGGAATAAACCTCCAGTGACTCAAGATAAAGACAACTTAATAAGTTAAAGGGAAAAGAAAGTACCAAATGATGCAAAAGCACTCACCACCATCAGACTGATGCCCTGTCAGTCACCAAGCAACAGCTACTTTGAAGAAACTGCTCCCAGTTTCTATGCTAAGCATGGCATTGTATGGTATGGAGTATGCCTTTGGTCTGTTGGGGTCACCTGCCCTGGCTGTGTCTCCTCCCTGTCTTGCTGAGGGGCAGAGTGAAAAACAGAGAAGGCTCAATTCTGTGCAAGCATTATTCAGTGGTAGCTGAAATAGTGTATTTTAATCATAGTATTACCATATGAGCTTCTATAAAGAAAATTAACTCCATTCCAACAAGAACAAAACATAATGTCACTTAATTTTTCAGTTCACCCACAGGCAGTAAAGGACTAATTTAATGAAGAAAAAAACCCAAAAACAAACAAACCAAAAAACAAAGGGACCCTTCATATTATATTAGTATCACCTACTTGTACAGTGTCTACATAATACAAGATTTTAAGAATTCCTTGTAAGGACCGTTTCTGGCCTTTGTTTGTAGATGAGCATTTTGCTCTCTATGCTTGAGGATATTGGCATTGTCACTGAAGTAAGAACTCCTGTTCCCTCAGTAACAGAAGCAAACAATATCCTCTCATTGGATTCTGTGAATGAAACAAATTTGCTTGATTTATGAATAGATTTTTCAGAAAAACTGAAATCAATTTTTGTAAATCCTCATGCTGAGTTCTCTAAAATACTGAGAGGAGGATGAATTTTTATACTGGTTTCTCTATGTGACTGTGTTACTAAATCCAACTGAAATATTTTCCTAAGAATTTTAGGAGGTTGCTCAGTTCTCAGATGGTGCATGCTAACTGGTTAGGGTAAATCCTTACAGATTAGGGTGGTGGTTTCAGGACCAATGAAACAGGAAGAAGCAGCATGTGGTTTATCTGTTTTGATTAATCACTTGCTCAGTTGCTATATTATATTGACAGAGAAGGGGGCTGGAGGCAGTGAACTGACACAGCTCTGGCTTTGTGGTTTGGGTCTGATCTTTAAATCTTCATGCACTGGTCAGCAGTGGTTCTGGCTCCGGTTTGAGAGGGAAAAAAAACTACAAAGGATGTACAATTAGACTGGCTTTGGCTTTTTTTCATTTGCCTTTGGGCCAAATGCTTTCTCTTTTTTCTCATAAGAACTTCTGTGTTATTCTGCTAAAATAATGGGGAACCGTTTAGAATTTTTGTTTGATTTTCAGGAGGCAGGCTGTGTAAGTAATTCAATGTGCTTGAAATCATAAACATTATAGCAAAAAATAAAATTGCCTTGCTTTATGACATATTACTTGAGCAAAAAAGTACCTAGCAGGATCATATTGAACTAAAAAGTTTGGAATCATTGCAGATGGCTTAAGCACTAATCTAGACTTCAGGTTTCTTATGGCTTCCAGTGTTCTTACACTGGTTAATGTAGATAGTGGCAGGGAAATATGTGATACAGCCTGTGGAGGCCTCAGGCTATTGTGTACATAAGACCCTTCATTTTGCTTCCTCTGCAGAGTAGGAAAATGGAGATATTTTAATCAAGACTCAGGGCAGAAGTAGAGAGTTCTTGAGGAAGAAACTTTTTTGTCTTGAGCTATAGTCTTTGGAATGTTTCCGGAAATGCCTTTTTGAGTCAGGCATCTGTGGAAGTGAAGGAATTTTTAGGTATTTCATATTTCTCTATCAGAGTTTACAATAGGCTAAGTAAAGGAAAATATTGGAGGAAGTTTTCCAGTGTAGCTTCTCTTCTGTCAGGTTTTAGAATAGAATTGTCTTTATCCCTTACTGTGACAGTGGGGACCTTTTATATCTTCTACCACACTTCTGCAAAGAGCAGGCAGGAAAAAAGAGAAATTTTATGATTTAATGAACCTGAACCTCAACTTTGCCTAAATTTTAAACCAGAGAGTTCTTTTTCACACCCTTAGAGGCCCTGAATACTTATACAGTATGGTTGAAATAACTGAATGCAACAAGCCAAAGTCACAAAAGAAGACAAAAGACAAGCTCATCTGTCTTAGTGAGCTGGGAGATGGATGAGTGTATGGACAAAGAACAATCCCAGAAAGAAAACAGAGCCCTTGCTCTTTGGAAAGCCCTTGTGATGTGTTAGCTAGAGTAAGAAGAGTGCTGACTGATCCCACATATCCCTGATCCCTAATTGAGCCTAAGCCTTTCCAAAGGTCTTTAAGATATCGTGTCTCCTTTAATTAATCTGTTTTCCTGCCTTAGTAATTTCAACATAGGAGATCTCTGCTTTAAGATGTTGTGATAACTACTTAGGCAATCAGAAGACATTTTCGCCTTCAAGCTATTTGGCAGGTTCTGGCAGTTTTTCTTATCTTACTGTTGACTCAAGAGATTATCAACCTATTTTTAAGAACACTTACCCAGACACAAATTGTACTAGGCTTGTCAGCTAAGATAGGACAGCAACAGAAATTTGCGATTTCAAAGGGTTTTTGTGCAGGAGGAGGGAGGGCCCATATTTACAGACTCTCTACCCTGTTTCACTGTCACACAGCTCAAGGATTCAGATTCATTGCAGAAAAAATCCAATGCAGCATTAGTAGGTATGTGTCCTGCTGTCTAGAGCCAATGCTATCTCAGCCTTCACTCACCTCCATAGTTTGAGATTACTGAAGGAATAATGGGTTGTTTTCTACTGGAAGCAATTCCTTGCATATCTAAATTCTCAAGCAGAGCCAATTTCTATTTCTTCCAGTTGAAATCTTATTCCAAAAGTTTAATGTAAACATATTTGTTACTCTACCAGTTGTATGTGATAATATTTGAATTGACTTTACAATATTTTATAGTGAGAATTACTATTTTGGGGTTTTTTTTTCCACTTAATATGACTTATGATATATATAATAATTTGCAAGAATGACCAGGCCTATTTAATTCTGTGCTGTTCTGACTCATTATATACATCCACTGAATTCTTAGCTTATCAGGATGACTCAGTGAACATCATAAAAGCTTGTAGGTTTCATGCTCACAGATACAATGCCAAATCTATGTCTTTTTCTTTTCTTTTGGGTTGTTTTTTTTGTTTTTGTTTTTTGGCTTCTGACAGTTGTGAGAAGCTGGTATGTTGGAGCTGTTGTCAACTGTATTCCTTCAAATAGCAACTGATGTTTCAGTATGCTTGGAGAAATAGATATTCCAAGTGAAAATTGTGCAATCATTATGTAGAACATTGGAGTAATTTATGCATTTATATTTTAATTACAAATAGGTAGAAACAGGATCAACATTAGCCCTTCTGACATCATGATATTAGTTTAGATATCATAAACAGTAAATTTAAGTGTGGGAATAGTTTTGGATTAAAAAAAGAAGAAAAATTATTTTCATTTTAAAGGAAGTCCTCGTGTTTTTGAAACAATAGAAAAAAGGTAAGAGCAATTCTAAAAGGAACAATAGAAATGCCTATTATTAAGTGCTAGTCGTACATTAATCTCTACAAAGCACATCTAAGGTAGAGGAAAGAAAGCAAAAAGTTTTTATTGATGCATAATGGCATATTGGATTATTTTAAGTGACTGGTTCTTATTCAAGGCTACTTCAGCATCATCTGTAGCTTTCCAGTTGAGCTCAGTAACATGCCAGATTTGATTAGTGTGCAGTAAAGACGGCATGACTTACACTTTTATAATGAATGCACTCACTGATTAATGGTTCATCGTACAGGAAGAACTCACTGCCGAGTACGTGTTTCTAACTGCAATATCTTTTTATAAAAGAAAGGTATTTGGATTTTCTGATTCCCATGATTTGATGCAGTTGCCAGTGTAGTGTCTGACTTGGCTTTTGCCGTAGGTTCTCAGACATTGAGGAGCTGGTTGGTTTGTTTTGAATTTTTTTAGCCTATATGCACTTTCTACCCATGAAAGGGTGATAAAACATTAGACTGTATAAACAGCATTAATAAAGTGACTTTTAAAGAAACTTAAATCTAATATTCAAAACTGAAAGTCTGCCTCTTTAAGCAACATTCCCTCCTTTAAGCATGGATGCTGCAGCTTCTTCCGTTCTAGATTTTTTTTTTCTGTGAACGAATCATGTTTATTTCTGATGTGGAGGAGAAGAATACGATCAGTGAAAGGCACATGTAACTACCCCACGTGAGAAAGAGCAGAAGGAGTGGCAACATGAGATTAGAGAACTATGCCACCAAAGTGCTTTCATCAATGACATTGTCATGGCTATACTTCTTTAGTTTCCTGTTTAGTAAATCTCTGCCCACGACCTATGCAAAGTGTGTGTGCAAAATTAAACTTTTAAGTGAAACCTCAACATCTGCCATTGCCATTTTTATATGCATTTTAAAATCCTATTAATATTTTGTTTTATCTAAGGATTTATTTATGGTGTAGAATGTACCTCTGCGCTTGAGTTCAGCCTGAACAGACTTTCACAGGTTGACCTTGGAACAAGGTTGGTTATGTTACCTCAGATAAGGCATGAAATCCTCTTACAAGGCAGGGTGTCTGCCATCCAGCATCCACTACCTTCCCAAGGGTCACAGAAGGAATGTGGTCTTGACACCTTCTATTTCCCAGTTCTGAATGTAATCTTATTACTGTTGCCAGATGCTTGTGTGATCTAGTGATAAAAATTTGGATCACAGAGGTACAAACTGATGGTCCTCTGAGATCGTTGAGTCCAACCATTAACCTGGCACTGTGAGTCCACCACTGAACCATGTCCTTAAGCACCACAACTACACATTTTAAACACTTCCAGGGATGATGATTTCAGTTTCTTGGGCAGCCTGTTCTAGCGCTTGACAACCCTTTTGGTGGAGAAATTCTTTCTAATATCCAGTCTAAACTTCTCCTGGCACTGCTTGAGGCTGTTTCTTCTTGTATCAAATGGTACCTGGGAGAAGAGACCAAGCCTGACCTCATTTCAGGTGTTTGTAGAGAATTACAAGGTCTCGGCTGAGCCTCCTTTTCTCCAGGCTAAACAACCCCAGCTCCCTCCGCTCCTCTGGACTTGCTCCAGCACCTCAATGTCCTTCTTGCTGTCAGGGGCCCAGAACTGAACACGGGATTCGTGGGGCCCTCAGCAGTGCCCAGTACAGGGTGACAATCATTGCCCTGGTCCTGCTGGCCACACCATTGCTGATACAGGCCAGGGTGCCATTGGCCTTCTTGGACGCCTGGGTGCACGTGGATCACCTTTGGATGGCTTCCAGGTCCATTTCTGCTGGACAGCTTTCTACAGGGCTTCCTCCTCACATTATCCCTGTTCCAACGTGGGGCCTTCCCAGGAGCTGCAGGGAAAGTGCTGCCCCGCCAGGGTCTCTCCCAGGCCGCAGGGCCATCCCTCCGGGTCTCTGCTGTCCCCGTCCCCGCTCCCACTATCCCCTCGGGGCTGGCAGGGCTGTTTGTGGCTCGGTTCCCCTGGCTCAGCCCTGGCTGCCGAGCAGCGTTTTGCCCTCCCTTGCCCAGGCTTTCCCCGAGGCTCTCGCCCGCCCGTGGCTGAGGGGCTCAGCCGGGCCCTGCGCTGGGGCCGCTGCAGCCGCTGGCACCGCCTGGGGCCGGCCCGGACAGCCCCGGCCGCGGGTAGATCCAACACCCGGACACCTGCACCCACTGGGTTGTTGGGTTTTTTTGTTAAATTGACATGAAGTTTTTAGACGCTTTTAGAAGGATAGGAAAAAAAAATATGTAAAGGGTCAAACTCTAGACAGAATTTTGCCACTGCTTTGGAACTCGGGAAGCCATGAATTATTTATGTCTGGCTTCCCAGTATGCTCCCAAAAGGCTGGTAGTATTTTCCCTGTTCATCTGTCTATGATCATCGAAGATTTTAATTCGGTTCTCTCAGGAGCACGTATGTGCTCTGACTTACAGAATTTCATCTGTATTTTTGTGGCACAGATAGAAAATAGTGTTGCGGTTGTGGAAATTAAATGTAGCCAATTTACTTCTAGTAGTTTCTCAGCTATGTTGTACTCTGTTAATCTGCTTAGCTTTTATTTTTCTTCTTGAACTCCCTCGAATTTTCCCTTTGTTTTTGGTGCTAAGTTCCCAGGAGTGTGGGTGAAAAGGCTATCAGACAACTTACTTAATGAAGAAAAATGAAAAGAATTGGGATGGGTTTGTTTTCGGAAAGGGAAGCCAGAGAAGAAGGATAGGTACTGTGGTCATTATCATTATGTGGGAAAAATGCTTTTTTGAAGACAACTGATGGAATTATTAGGGGTTTTTTTGTGCCCATGCTGAACAGTGGAGGAAACAGGGAGATTAAATGTATTATATTAAACAGCAAAGCAAATTTTCTACTGATAAGGCCAGTGGAACGTGGAGCAGAGGGAGGTGGCCAAGAGAGGCTGCAGTGAGAGAGGCTGTGCAGGACTGGTTCTGTGTGTAAAATATGTGGAATGACAGGAAAAAAACTGCCTTGTCTAGAGATTTGGTAGTGAGCTGGGGGAGCAGAGGCTCATTTCAACCATATTTTTTATAATTCTCAAGTACTACCAGTTTTAATTCCCACTGAAACCTGAGAATATCCAATTTCTTATGCTGAAGACTGAGCTAAATTAAAAGTTCATCTGTGAACAGATGTGCAAATGTGAGTGCTTGCTATGTTGGTGTTTGCTGTTGAAACACTGTTTCATGTTGCTGAATCATGGGGGTTTTTGTGTGTTTGTTTTATTTTTTTTTAATCCAACTACCTTCAGTACAGTGCTGTTTCTGTTGCTTGTGAAAATTCATTCTGTTTCCTTTCTGTATGGTATTTCTCATACAAATTTAAGTAATGAAAAAAAAAACCTGTTAGAGTCTATAATGTTAACAGTTCAGCTGGATATCACAGAGCTGTAGATCCAGGGATACTGGCCTACTAAGTGCTATTGGCTGCAATCTTTCCCCTTGAAGAACTGTAGTAATAAACTGAACTCATGTGATAGATGTTTGAAATTACATTCTCTGTCCAGAAGAAATATTTTAGTAGGGGCACAAAACATTCCTTCTAATGTCAGAGACATTTATTTTGATTTCTCTGTTTCTAGATGAAGAGGACATGTGCAGCATGCCTTTTTATCTTTTTCTCCCCCCCCCTCTTTTAATATCTATATTTAAAAAAGAAATTATGGAACTATGCAGTGGTTGGAGAATGTCAGCTACTGTCCAGATATTGAGTCTATTTGAAGTAAGTACAGTTTATGGCAGTAGTTGATTGTGGAATCAGATTTTTTTTCCATTTAAACTGATGCTTGCAAATGTAGATTGCTAAAGCAGTTATTGAAGTGTTTTTGGTGAAAACAAAGAAGTTTTAAAAACTTATGGCCCAAAAATTAAAATTTACTGAAATTGAATTTTGCCCTAGAAGAAGTTAGCAATAGCAGCAGGCAGTTGCTGCCCGTGTCTCATGGATTTAATTGTTTTGAACTCACATAAACTGTTGTTGTCGTGCTAGCAGCATCTTTTTGGTCACAGAGCAGCGTCCCCGCTGGCCATGCAGCCTTGCAGTCCCTCTCAAATACAGTTTAAATGTTCTGGAGCGTTTGTGCTAGGGCAAGCATTTTGTGTAGCTCTGGACACCCAGTCCCTTTTGCTTTGCTGGGTTTTGCCTCCTCGGGCGAGTGTTTATGGAACAGCCGATTCAGCAGAGGCTCCCCCCGCGAGGCTCAGGCAGCCCTGGGGATGAGCGGAGCAGACAAAGGGGCTTTTCCCAGGGAGCTTCCTCACCGCTGCGGGGAAAGCGGGATGCAGCAGGGGAGCTGGCCTCAGCCAGGGCGCCTGGGAGCATTTCACCAGGCGCCTCATTCACAGCTTTGGTGTTTCTTGCCAGCCCAGGGCAGGGCCGGCACGCAGTTCTTTGAGCCTCATGCTGTTGTAGTTGCACTGTTTCCCCGGTGAGCTGGCCCGAGCAGGAATCGCGGCTTACCGGCACCTGGAGCGAGTGTATGCGAGGGAGGTAGGGCTGCTCCACTTGTCCTTGCTCATGTGTTTGGACCCCGAGGTCTCGTTCGGACTTCACAGGCTACGGAGGTGACAGCAAGGAGTGTTGCATTACAGCGATTTCTGCAAATATCACTCTACAAAATTAACTATTAGGGAACAAAATCAATTATTAGGCCATTTGTATTATTTCTGTATGTAAACAGCCACACCAAAAAGAAAAATACTTTTGTTTCTATTATGATAATGTAATCATTAATTTAGTAAGAAAATAAAATAACTAGATTGTTTGAAAGCAAGGTAACTAAGAATAAAAATTTATGTGTGTGCTGACATGTCTTTTCTGTGGTACTTTACGTGACAGCAGCAAGTTTAATTGTATGTCACAAACTAGTTGAATTGCTATAACAGAAACCAGTTCTTTTCTTAAAAAAACCCAAGAAAATGTAATTCAAGAAGTCCTTTTACATTGAGATCTTGGAATTGAATCGAAGTTTTGTTCAGTCTGCTTGTACTTGTGACAGAAGAAGGCAGGTATTTCCCCCCAAGGTTTTCTAGTTTAGCTTCAAATAGTGTTTGTGTCTGGAGCAAGGACATGACCAGAGCCAAAGATTTGGTATTTACCATTGTTGGTAAGATTTGCTTATAAAAAGTAAGCTGTATGAAAATATGTAGCTTCTTTAATTAAAATTATATATAATCACAGTCTTCAAGATATAAACTAATCTACCCTGAAATTTAGGGAGATTTTTCGTCTAACAAATAGCTGTATTTTTTGTGAATAATCTGTGTTTTCATGTTTTTGTCTTGCATATGTGTGCCAGTGTCTTGAGCTTCAGGAAGCTTTGGAAAAATGCTACCCAGCTGGGCTGTGTCCTCTTGGGCAGCAGTGGGGCTTCAGAGATAAAGCTTTATAGAATGTCATCTTCCCTTCTTTTAGAGCTCTAATTTCCATGGCAGACTGATGCAGAGATGCTTGGTCTGGGTATTGAATTTTATATTTGCTTTTTCCACCTATGCTTTCCTACTGTTTTCAGTCTTCTCACTTCTTCCAGAAAAAAGCTTTATTATATATTTTAGCAGAATAGAGCCAAGGCAGGAGTTTTGCTTCTGGTGCAGGTGGTGACTGCTCTGAATATCCCCACTGCTCTCTAAGAGCCCCATCCAGCTGGCAGCCTGTGGGCCTCTTCTCTTGCACAGAATAACTCTAGCCAGCTCTCACATGAACATGATTTTATCCTATCGTGCCTGCGCATAACCATACAAGCTGCCTCTCTGCTCCTTTACTTCTGGAATGTGGCACAACATGTCTGCCTCTGGAGATGTGCCTATGGTGACATTTAAACAAGAGATACTGCACTATAACTTATCCTTCAGAAAGATTCCACAGTCACTACTGTTTTGCCCTCTGAAAAGAAATACTAGAAATGCCTTCAAATGCTAAGATTCCTTTTTTTTTCTTTTTTTTTCT
>VXBB01012726.1:373368-413140 GCA_013399915.1 Illadopsis cleaveri
AAAATCACCTTCTAGACTAGAAGAAAGGGTGTGAAAGTTACCTAGGCTTGAAATATAATACATGTTAGATAAACATGTGTGTTTGCAAGTAGTTAGATAGTTTATATTTCTCTCACGTATCATTTGTTGGTTTTCTGTTTGTGAAGCATTTCATGATTCATTACTTTCATGATACTATAATTTTATGTTGCGTGCTGCCACTGGAATACTATACAAAAATCACAGCTATAAATTATTTGAATCCTCCCAAATGTACTGATGGTAACTATTTCAGAGTAAAACTGGAAGAGAAATTAATTTTTTTTATTAATTCAGAGATAGTTTAAGTTTTAAATAAGTGATGTATTCTACAGTACAGAATGAAAGCATATTCCATAATTTTTACCTTAAATGAGTGTTACTATTCTTCTATGTATGTGATGAGTCTGATATTTATCAGGTTTATGATAACAAATCCAATATTTTTTTCATTTTTCCATGAACTGCAGAAACTATGCCTGTTCCAGACCAGCCCTCGTCTTCTGACAAGACAAGTTCCCTTAGTCCTGTGTTGAACACATCCAATGGTGATGGATCTGAAACTGAGACAACCTCTGCCATTCTAGCTTCAGTCAAAGAACAGGTAGGCAGGTGATGCATCTGGAAAACAATGATTTACTGAGGTTTTTTTACAAATGTTTCATAGCTGGTATCTGAATAATTTAGTTCACAAATGTATATTGCAAAGAATGTTGACCATCTCTTCATGTCTTAGTATACTTCTGTAAGCTTTCCTATGGTAAATTTAATATAATTTTATTGAATTGCTTGTTTTGTTCTCCACTTTCACTCTTTACTGTGGGTGATGGTTTTCTGATATCTCTCCTTTTATTGTTAGCGGTCTGCATGTGGAGTTACAGTATACAGGCATGGCATGTAATAGTTATAGACAAATGAATTGTGGAGAAGATGTGTTATTGTAGAATTTTTAAAGGATTAGTAAGAGCCCTAGGATTTTAAAATTTATAAACATGTTTATGGGGATTTTGTGTAAAACCTGATGTGAGATTATTTCAGGGCAAAACTGGTTATAGATAGAGGCACTCTGTTTTGAATGATTAAAATCAAAATATTAGAATTTTTCACAGAAAAGGTCTTCAGTGTGATGGTCTGCTTGATGCTAACAAGACAAGTTTGGACATTTTGATGTAAATTTTTGTGGGCTGAGTGTCAGAGATTTTGCTTTTAATGCCTTTTTGTATATTAGGAGATGGTTAATATTTCAGTTATTGCAAACAACTGGGCTCAGTCACTACCTCCTTTGGTTCAACATCATCAATAGGAATCCAAAGCCAGACATTAAGATCAGCTGCTTTTAGGCAACTTTCTTTTTGCTGAAGGTGCCTAAATTGGTTCTTCCTTTAGCAAATACTGATCTTTCCCTGCCAAAGACATTCACTGCTTCTTGATTTAAGTTAATGCATGAATTCAGCTTATGATGTCTCTCAGCACTGGATTAATAATAGCTTTTGAAGTCATAGAGATTTTATAAATATTATGACATTGCTCTTCATTGGTTTTTTGCTATATGTGTCAGTTCTGTCTTTTGGGTGTTAGAGGTCAGTCATATTTTCTGTTCTGAAAAGAGGAGTGCAAAAAAGAGATGTTATAATGTGGAATTTTGCTTGAGATTTATGGCACATCACTGGAATTGAAAATTGCCCATGGTTTAGATGTTTGTATTCTCTTCCATGTCAATAATATTTCTTGGGCATGTACCAGTGTTCCAGCCTGTGTCACTGCATTATTTTGTAGAAAAATACCTGCCTTTCTTTTTGACTCTTTGATGGTGAAAAAGTGTACAGGGAGGTTACACAGAAGATATATCTGCATGTTGGAATGTGGATCACAGTATGGTATAGTGACAAGAGCTCCTCTGTTGTTTGGTGTTGTGATGCTCACTAGTTTATGCCTGGTTATGGGTTTTACAAATGAACCTCCCACCCCTATAATTCAATTAATTGAGTACCAGAGGGAATTTTTGCTGAATCCACTAGATGAAAAGGATTTCAAGTGGTAATGTATTAGCAAAATTAGCAAAGTTGTTTCTGATTCCTGTGAACCACAGCAGAAAGGAGCCTGTAATAAAGTAGTTCTGCATTCACTCATCACCAAGAACAGCTTAGCCAGCTAACCTCAGGTACTGCTGACTAAAAGATAATGTCTTGAACTATTGTGATACAAGGTACCAAAATTTAACAGGTGTTCTCTGAAGGAAACTTGTTTCTTGACAGGTATCTCTAGTCAGACCTGTCTTGAAGCTGGAGGAAGATGGTAATAAGCTCAAAACCAAGCTGTAATAATAATAATAAACCACAAAAATCCAAACAAACAAATAAAAAACCCCAAAACACCCCCCTCCCAAAAAAAAAACAAAACAAAAAAAACCCCAACAAAACCCAAAACAAAACCAAAAAACCCCACCCAAACTTGCTTTCAGGCTTTTTCTTTTCCCCACAAGATTGTGTGTTTTGACACACTTCCATTATTTAATGTTCTGTTGGAAAAATTCTAGGTGATGCCACAATCCTGTGCGTCAGACAGATGAGGTACATTGCATTGATTCTCCATTTTGGGAGTAAATGAAGTTAAGTTTCTAACTAACTGTTCAAATGGGTAGCCACCTGCTTTTTAGAAGAAGGAAATGTCTGGTATGTGATTTTGCTCTATATGTTCTTTGATTTGTAGCTAAAAATATAACTAGAGTTAAACAGATACAATTGTTTGAAAGTACTGCTAATATAGAGAAATTAAGGTGTTTTTCAACATATCAATCATAATTAAGGTGCTTTTCAACAAATCAAATGTATTACATCTTCTTTTTCTGTGCTGATGCTTAGCTTTAAAAGGTTTCCTTGCATGTTTTCTCTTGCAACACTTGGGGTAACTTGACGTGTTACTTCTCATAAAATAAATAGCACATTGTCACTGAGTGATGGCAACAGAGTAAACTATGATCTCTATGATACTGAATAAGTAATAGGTGTTTGCAATCTTTGAAGAGGGCAGGATACATGAAGTAGTGATAAATGTTGTATTTATTTGCTCTACTTAAATCTCCTATGTGAAACTTAAATGATATATTCAGAAAATTTAAAGTTTTGCTGTGCTTAGTTTGAAAAACTCATATCCCTGTGCTGTCACATTTTGATGAACTGATTTATTTGGTCTGAAAAGTTTATTGGGGCAAAAATTGTGCTTGATATATCAGATATAAAGTGACACACATGAGTGTCATGACTCAATCGGAAGATTTATCCACATGCTTTTCAAGCTGAGGGTATTTATCAAAAGAGAAATAGAAACCTGCATTTTGCTATTGAGGAGTTAGGTTGGTTTTGAGAAATGCAAATGTAGAATTCCTTGCTTTAAAATATAAGCCATTTCATTTGTGCTTTTCCTCTGGACAAGTATGCTGGTTCACTTTTAGGTTTCAGACTTCAGAGATGCTATTCAGAACTGATAGATATGGAACATGAATCCATTCTTTATCCCTTACTGCTTACTTTCTTAAGGTTAGACAGCACTGCTGGAGGCAAGGTCAGAATCCTTCACCATGTGTCTAAGAAGCCATGAGATGCCAGGCCGTGACCTTTGGCTTAGCTGTTTTTGAGCAGTCTTTATGAAGAGAAACAGTAAATAACTTCTGTGAAAATGAAAGCTGTTGTTTTGGGGTTTTTTGTGTGGTTTTTGTTTGCTTGTGGTTTTTTTAGACAGATTCTCTCAAATTCTTTAAAGAGAAATCAACCAAAAAGGACATAATTTCAGTTTTCCACGCTGTATAAAATGTGTGAAGAAGGAATTTTTTTCTTTCTTATGATATACTGGCAAACATCTCTGACCCAATGCTTCATAGGTTTCAGAAAACATAAGGCCATTTCTCTTTGTGCTTTGTCATCTGGTTTTGTACCTGTAAATATGGGAAGAATTCTTCAACAAAAATGAGGTATCAGAACTCCTAATTTGTGAGAATATATGTGATAGATGCAACTACTTCTGCAAAAAGTATGATGTGCTTCTGATTGGGAAATGCCACCTGCAAAAGAGACTTCTGAGCCCACTTGTTAAAAATCATCCTGGGAAGGGAGCTACTGATGATGTTCTTTTGAAGGTGGAAATAGCTGCTGGGGAGCCTTTTGAGTAAATGTGTAATGAAGCTGATGCTCTTCCTGGAAGTCTCCAGGCATATGTGGTTCACAGTACTTTGGTTCTTGGCATGCAGAAAACTGCTCCCTTGGAAGCTGAGGAGGATTGTAGTGACCTAGCAGAGGCTTGTTTTGGCAGATTTTATTTTTATAGAAACACTTGGAAAAGATGAGATAATATTAATTTCCTAGGACTAACATCCATCTTGAAGAAAGGACAGCTATTTTCAACTCAGAAATAGTATCATACATCTCTTTTGTTTTCTTTGTGGCTCTAGATTCCTTTAACATCTTAGTAGTAGGCTGTTTCAAAGAACAGCTTTCACTTTTGGAAAACTTATGTAAAGAACAGATTGTGCCAATGTTTAATATTTCTTTTGAATCTTTTTTATACATACCTATTTCGAATAAGGATATTTGTTTCCAGTTGCCTGTCTTCATTTCACCCTTTCAAGAAAAACATTTAGACTAATCCTTTTGAAATATTTTTCACACTGTTCAAATAAGTATTGGGTGATATGTTCTTTAAATCATATTGCTGATTCCAGAGAACACAGAAGCCTAGCTTTTGTGGTTACTGGTGGCTTTTGGTTTTGGGTTGGGTTTTTTGGGTTGGGTTGTTTGGGGCTTTTTTGGCTTTGTAAGATGCATTTTTTTTCTAAAATTACTTACATTGCTTTTGATATTTACTGTGTTTTTTCCACTAGAAAGCTACTTGTTTGTCAAGAAATTATGATTTGAAACTATATTAAAAAATCACATACAGGGCCATAATTATTAAGTGTTATTATTCATGTCAGTATTATATAAGGGCAAAATATCTGACTTAAGCAGACTTTTGCATTAGGTGTTAGTACGCTTTGGAAGCAGGTTTATGCATGCCATGCACATCTTATTTAGGTACGTGTAAGTAAAACTGCAGATACAAATGGCTGTAGAAGTTCAAAGATTTTTTTTCTTTGCTCTGCCAAATTGTGTTCCTCTTGTCTTTATATCATGATTGAAGTTTTAGAAAAAAATCACATATCTAGATGGATGTCTCAATTCAGACTATTTTTTTTTAAGGCCTTTAGTCCAGAAGAGATGTGAAATCCTCTAGTCTGACCAGCAGATCATGACATTTCATAGAGTCCTCCAAGTTTTGGGCCCCCAGATCTGATTACAGGATGACATATACACTGTTTTCTCTAATATAATGCATGCCATATTGTAATATGTAATATTCACGAAAATTAAACTCCATTCTTGCCTTATGGGTACCAGTAATTACTCTAGTAGTATCAAGTGTTCAGCCTGTTTTCTAAATAGGTTCAGTTATGATATATTCATGTCTTGCTTCCCCTCAAACAGCGGGCTCTGTTTCTGCCTTTAAAAGTCCTAGTGGCTCTATTTCAAACCCATGGTAATTATATTCCAGCAACAGATATTTCTTTCGTAATGTCTCTTAAGTAGCATGCCAATATAGTCACTTCCTTAGTTATAGAAGTCCCTTGTTTCCAGTTGGGTTTTAAAATATTCCAGAGATATCCCTCTTCTATTTTCATTAATATATTCATTAAAAACAAGGCCTGGACCCAGCTGTATGACATGCTCTAGAATAGCACAAGTCTGTGCAGTGGATATGCTTCTAAATTGCTGAATGGACCAACACATTATTGAAATATGAAGCCTCAGAGTACAGCTGGTGCTTCCCAGATACATCTTCAGGTTGATGGGAATTGCTTTTGAGATGTACAGCTCTGCTGCTGGAAATGGCAAGGTGAGTGGAGAAGTTTTGAAGAACACCATGACATTGCCTGTTGAAAAGGGAAATCATTTCATATAGTTACTGTCCACCCTGCTCTATGACATTCTCAAATTCTTAATTTAGTCTGGGACTGCTTTCATCCAGTTCTTTAGAGGATCCATGAGTTTTAATCGTGTTGTGCTCCTCAGAAAGCAGAAGTTAACAAGACTGGAGACTTAGACAAGCAATAGTTGTACCTGTTCAGAACCCTGTAGCTCTTATATCGTGCCAAAGGCACAGTAGCCATAGTAGATGCAGTATGGAGAAACTAAAAATTGTTTCACTGATAAAAGGCTGCAATGACATTCCAAAACATTTTTGGGAGAGTTTGAAATGAGCTGGAAGTGGAAAGGTTTCTGTGGAGATTTAGTGTGATCGAAGACTATTGAGCCAATATATCCTCCCAGCAAAACCATCTTTGAAGACAGGGAAGAAAATGCTAATTATCAGAATAAAATTAGAGTCAAATATGATACTATTTTGATTTGAAGTAGTGTTGAAAAATTAGTATTTCAAAGCCAGGAATTTCAGAGGAGCTGGGTAGAATGCCACTTAGATGCAGCTCAGTCTAATGCTAATTTAAAGCATTAATAAAGGCCATCATAAAGAAAGGCAAAGTATCCTTTCTTATCAGGCAGCCAGTATATGAACATACTTTTGGTAATCCAAAAGCATTTCTGCCTTAGCTTATTTTTTTGCCAGTAGTGGAATAATTTCAAGCTTGGAATAAAGATACCCTGTGAAAGTAATAATATTGATCTCAATGCCAACATAATTTGAATTTTATTATATTACATCTCTAACATTTTAACATATTACATTTATAACTTTTTAAGATCATTGATTACTTTCTCTCTGGTATCACTCATTAGAGCTTTTCTAAGCATAAAATATTTTCACTCCTAAACTTGGCTTTTTTTAACCAGTGTAGTGGAAGAGAGTCTTTATTTCACCTGAAAGTCACTTGAGAGGGAGATCTGAGCTTAAAAAACTTACAAGAAGCAAGCCAAGTTGTCTTTTCCTGTTCTGATGCATCTGTCTCTGTTGTCCTGGCAAACAGGTACTTTTGCAGCCATATGGGGAATGCTGCTTGAGTAGGTTGGAAATATGAAAAGATGAGATGGCAGCTTTGGGTTATTGGAGGTCGAGTGTGTTGCTTTCCCTTTTGGTGATGGGCAGTTGGGTCAATGTGTCAACTTGTTTGCAAGTATGGGGCTTTTTAGCATGGCTATTGTAAGCATACACTTTAGGCCATGAGTTTAATCAACTTTCCTGTAATATTTGGAATTATTCAGAAAGTCCAGCTTAATAGGCCTATATAATTGTAGAGGAGAGTGGAAGATTTGGGTGTGTCTCCTACCACTGTCCCACTTCTTTCTCTAAAAGCAAGTTACACTTTATGAGACTTAACTAATGTCTTTTCAGCATTTTTCTGTTTCTGCACTTGAATTAGGCAATATCCATCAACAGTAATTTTCATTTGCATGGAGAATATTTGAGGCTTGATTTCCATGTCTTTTGAAACCACCACACCTCTTCTACAGAGAAAATTAGGTGCTCTTAAAAGGCAAAACTCTGAAGGCTTCAGTTAGTGATTGCTTTTATTTCTTCTGTCTTCTTGGGAAATGAAAAAAACCCACTAAAAGAGCACTTTCGAGATTCCAAAGTGACCCATTTCCTTTAACTTGTCTTGCCAGTATTTTTCATACAACTTGCTCTTAAAACTTAAATTTTAAATGGGATTTGTGAAGGAGATTTGATTTTTGTAATTAATTTAGCAATTTTTGTTCCTCGTATGTAATTTTGAAAACTTTACTACTTCTATTGTGTTTCCCCATCTGTTTCTGTGTTTTCTCATATGATACTATTTTCTACTCCTGATGCATTTACTGCTAAATGAAACTATATCTTCATGTGGGCAGTTTAAATCTTTTGTATTTCTAGGTAAAACTACTTTAGGGGTAAGCTGAATTCTATCCATGTTATGTTTTGATAAAATAATTTACAATTTAATTTAACCCCATACATGAAAACTAGAACCCAGAAAATGCTTAACAAAGTTTAAACTTAAGTCTACCCCAGAGTTAAGGTACATTACTACCAAAATAACCTTAACCTAGGCTGTGAGTTAGAGAGTGATAAGAATAAACCAGTTTAGAATAACATAATAAATTTATTTCAGCATGGAACATGTACTTCTTTTTTTTTTCCTGCTCAGAGGTGAAAATGTGTTTACCTCTGAGATTTCTGGTGAGTTCTAGTTGCTTCTGATGAGGATCTTTCCAGTGTAATGGGGTAAAAGGCCAGCAAAAGGACATTATTCTTAAAAAAAAGAGGAAAAAAAACTTTGAAGTTTCATAGTAAAGTTCTAAACAAATTAATTGCTTAATTCATAATTCTTTTCCTCAGCGTTAATATTGCATTTTGAGTAAAACATCACTCACTTTGTTTTGGAGGAAGGTTTTGGAGGTATAACCTATAACATGCTTAATAGGAGAACCAGACTTTTTGTGGGGATTCCTTGCTACACTTTATGAATGAGTTTTCCTTTTCTATGTAAAGAGCAAATCCAAGTCCTGAGGCCCAAAAAGGTTTTTCTTGTTTTTATTTTCTAATAGGTTTCATTGTAAATTTTTTTGAAGGAGTAGATATGAGATGATAGCAGCTTAAACTTCTTTCCTTGTTGAGACCTTGTCACAGTGCAATACTTTTTGACCATATTCTTTTAGATACATGTAGAGGACTCTTTAATATATAGTTAAAAGTTTAATTAATTTCATGTTACTTGCAGTTACAGGAGATTTTGATTTGAAAGTGATACAACAGTTCACTCAAATCACAACTGAGTTAGTGAAGTGCAGCAATTGCATCATGCAGTTGACACAACATAAATGGAATTTAATTATTTAGAAAAAGCTCAGCACCATGGTGCTGAACATCTCCCAGTCCCCAGAAAGGCATGTGTTTGTTGAAGTCAGTTGAAGGCCACAACTCTCTTCAGAAAAGAGTTACTTGGTTCATTAAGAGTTCCATATAATTCACATAAAGCTATCCAGCAAGCTCCCCTGTGGGGACCATATTCCTTCCTCCATCACCCTCTGAGTCCAATATCACGAGCTGTCCTGCATGCCTGGAGCTCAAGACTGGCAACCACAGGGAAGTGAGGCAGGTCCCCCAGAAGATGTATCCCAGCTCAGTCCTCTTGCCTGCAGTCTGCTGTTGCATTGGGACTTCATCAGTCACTCACTGTAGGCGGAATCACAGCAGGCAAGGTCACTTGCTGAGGACATGGCTGGGCTCTGCAGAAAAGCACAGAACAATAATCTAAACACTTATTACAGTTATATGAGTAAAAGATACTCTTGATTAGAGTTATAGGATGATAATTTATTAGCAGATCCAGTACATACAGAAGTTTTGTTATTTCAACCAGAAGCTAAAACTAACAACCCCTGAAACTAGTTTTGTTTTCCTCTGGGTCTACATTCCTTTCATTCAGGGGCAGGCACTTAGGCAAACAGTAGAAATACTTTGCTGATTCAGTCAGTTTGTCTAAAACAAAGGCACCCTTGGGTTTCCCTTGGCAGGGAGATGAGTCTGGCTTCCTTTTCAACGTTTGTGATCAATCATGCCATTATTCTCCCCTGAGCCTTCAGGTCATGTAGCCTCTATTTATCTTTTCAGAGCATTCCTTCATTGTGGGTGTCTGAGCAAGTGTGTAGGGGACTGTGTGGGGAGGGGGTGTCTTTGATCTGTTAAAGCTCTTTGGCTCCTTATTTTACAACACCTGATTGGAAAATCTTGTTTTCTACTATGCAGAAATTTACCTTTTTGTGTAATAATCCCTTGTGATACCAACTTCTGCAAGCAAAAACCTGCCACTATCTACTCGACAGCATACAGAGTAAAACTTCTGTTTCTATTAGTATTCCCTCAGTTTCTTCAGTCTGGATTGTAACACAGTAAATAGCTGTTTGTAGTCTGTCTCCTTAGTTGCTTCAAAATGTGAGCTGTACTTCTCAAATTTCATCTCTGTTCCTTTAGTTGCCAGGTTTGTTTTTCCTGGACTTCTCAAAAAGCATTATTCTTCACATTTTTCAGACAGTCCCCTGTCTTATGCATTACTAGCTCCTGTCTGTGTTGAGCTTTCCTTCCTTGGATTTCTAGTGCCCTCCAACATAATGATCTGAGTAATCTGGAATGACATTTTGCTGCTTAGTGTGGTATTCCATCACTCTAACCTGCAATTCATGTTGCAGTGTTATCCCATGGTCATGACTATCCATCTACCCCAACAGTAGCACAGTGCAATTATGTGCCTGACTGTGTAAATAAGATTTAAATTGAGCTGTTTGTTTACCATTACCAGCCTCTTCATCCAGGAAAAATTGTAGTTCATGTTCACATAGCTAGGCAATTTTCAACAGATTTTTTTGGTGAAAAATAATAATAAAAATAATTTTTAAAAAGGCACAGAACGGGAAAATTTTCTGACTTTATCTGTTCACTTCTACATATTTCATAATCTACAGAGTCTTGATGCAAATAAGTCGGTTTAAGAATTGGGCTGTATATTGCCTTGAATGTGGTAAATACTTTGTTCACCCCCTGTCCGATTCCACCAGAGTAACACATCTTGGTTAAATCCTGTTTATATTTTTAGTGTATTGTTATTTTCTGAAGTGCCTTGGTGCTTTAGGTTTTACAGCTGGTACCCCTGGAAAATATTGTTTTCGTGTTTCAAAGTAGTTGCAGATTTTTTCCTCCTTTTTTATTTTTCCTGTGCATAGTTAGATGCGTCTTTGTTCAGCTCATTGTCAATCTAGGTCATTATTTGAAGCTTTTGTTGACAGACCTCTTGAGGGTAAGTACATCTGATGCTATAAATAGGGCTGATTCTTCATAATAAGTCAGCAGATTCAGTTGGAAATTCTCGGCTTTGTAGTAGGTTTGATGGAATGGAAGATGTACTGTACTGCATTCTTCTGTCACCCATTAGCATAATCATGTGTAATTAATTAATATCTTCAAAACTGTGACATTCCAGAATTTAACAATTTTGAATACAGGATTACTAATTTTGTTTAGAAGGGTGAAATGGATTCCTTAAATGATCTCTTTTTTAATAATATTTTTTAAAACTTCTATTTTTATTTCACAAAGCAGTATTTGCACAAGAAAACTTGTTCTAACACATTTTATGATGTTCTATTTGTTCCAGATCTTAGAGAATACTATTCCTCTTGTGTTTTTCACAGTAGCCTGCACTTGGAAAATAGATGATTCTTTGGATTAGATTTTTGTTTGTTTGTTTAGCACAAATTGTGTCAGGGACCAGCTAAACAGTACTCATTCTTGCCATGAAGTAAGGTAGCTGCATGGTCCAGCTCCAAGATGCTGTTCTACTGGCTAAAAATTTTCAGGCATGGAAAAATTTGGGATAGGTTGTGTTTTCTGTATGGCTAAAACCACAGGAATGGAGTTAGAAGGAGCTCTGTTTGCAACACGTGCATGGGCACCATTCTGAAATCTTTGACCACTCTGTGTGGTGCTGGAGCTTTAAAAATCCAAAAATTATGTCATTTTCACGTCCTATACTAGTCCTTAAAGGATTATATAAACAGTGAATAAATTCTTGAGATTAAATTAGCAATGTATTTTCATCCTATGTGCACTACAAATGTATAATGGAACCTGGTACAACACTAGGCAGGAACCTCTGTCTCTGAAAGTGGGACGGAGTGTCCCACTGTGGTGCATTTTGGGTTGAGAAGCACTGTAAGTAGGGGTACAGACCACAGGCTGTAAGGATTTGACAAAATGCCCCTCACAGCCAAAAAGCAACACCAGCATCTACCCTAGAGGTTTGTCATGCTGAGGCTGCAGAGGGACTGAGCAGTTGGAACCTGAACAGTTGTCCATGATAAATCTGATAGCCACTAAAACAGATTTGAACTAGTGCCTGTTGGCTGATTCTGAATTATCATTGCTGCCAATGCTGTGCTTCACCTGCCAGATTCACTGTCAGACACAGAAATATGAATTAATGGATGGCATATGCCACAGCGACACCTATCTAAATGCAGAAGAGCTAAGTTAATAACTTAAATAAATTACTTATTTATTTAGTAATACATGAATATTTAAAGGCTGATGAGAAGTCCACTAAGTGCTTTCCATTTAATTTTAGAAAGTGAACTACAGTTTATTCTTATGTTTTTTAAAAATAAAAACAAGTAAAAAAGTACTTTCTGCACCAGTGGTGTGTGAGTGATATCCAGCTGTATTTCCGTATTTAGCATGAGAAATTGTCCTATACTTAAAGTCTTTGCTAGATTGTTTGTGTATGAGAGAGAAAGGACCTTAACATTGTCACTAGTTTTAATGCACTTTGTTTTGCAAAGGCCATACTTAATTGTGTTTCCTTTATGCATTGTAATGAAAGGATTTTAAAAAAATCTGTCTGGTTGAGATCAGTTTCGTCAGAACAGAAACAAGTGCATTTCCTCCTATTTTCATCTTTTTTGTCTACGGTGAGATTCATGTGAAAGTTATTCTTCTCAGTTTTCCCCACCACATACAGTTTTGCTTCTGATTTTCTTGTGTTGACAACTTTGTCTACTCCCTCCCAATTTATCTGTGGTCATGCAAAGAGCTACCT
This sequence comes from Illadopsis cleaveri, assembly GCA_013399915.1. NCBI lineage: Eukaryota > Metazoa > Chordata > Aves > Passeriformes > Timaliidae > Illadopsis > Illadopsis cleaveri. The sequence goes on from VXBB01012726.1 coordinate 386,000, forward strand.
TATGACTTCTTACACTAAACTTGAATGGTATATAGAGTCCCTTGATTTTTTGTTGTTATTATTGCCTTTTATTTAATAAGGTAGGCTGTTAATCAGATTTTTAGGTATAATTAACAACTTTTATGAGGCCAACTACACTTTTTACTGTGGTCTAACTTATATACCTCAATGTTTGCCTTTTTTTTTTTTTGAATACAGTCAATGGTTCCTTTTAGTGTAGGATTGCACAGGTATGCATACAGAGAAGTAAAGTAATTTATAAAAAGAATATTAATTTGTGTCTGTTCTGTATTTTAGATATTTGTGAAGATTTATCATCAACTGTATGCTTTTCTTTTGTTTCCCCAGTGTCAGACTAGTTAGTTTATACCAGAAAAAAACTCATCTGTTTTCGTTTTTTTTTCTGCAATGTTCCCTGAGACCTCTAAGAAATTTTTCACCTGCATTACCTACTGGGTAAAAGTTTCTACATGTGATACCTTTTGTTAGTGAAGAAAAACCCTACAGCATTCCTTCAAAGAACACAGAATTTGTTTCCTGACCTTAGGCTTATTTTGATCTGTAAGTTGAATTCAAGTTTGCTCTAGTGTTTCATAGAGTACCTTTAATTTCTCCTATCTTTTTAACTAGGTTTTGAAATCAGAAAGGCCAAAGCCTACTTGGAACTGAATGTGAAGGCATAAAATAACAGGAAAGGATTCTTCAAGTATTTTTCAGTGGGAACTCAGGAAATTTGCAGGTCCATGGTTGAATGTTGGAGGCAATCTGATGGTGGATATAGAAACATAGAAAAAACAGAAATTTTCTTTGTTTTTTCAGCAGTTTCCAGACAAGGGTCTGTTCCATGGCAGAGACACAGGTTCAGAACTGTTTAGTAGAAAATTGATGCATTCAGCTTCTTGGGGGTCTGTGCCAAAACTGACAAGAGTTCATTTAAGTAATAGGATTGCAAGGCAGCTGTCATCCAAGAGGAAACATGGTAAGTGAGGAATGTCCTGAGAATTAGAAAGAGACCAACCTTATAGCAGCTTTAACTAAAGTAAGGAGAATGGTGCAGGGAACACAGACTGTGTCAGGTCAGTGTCAATCTCCAGGAGGATCACGGAACACATCCTTTTGTTTGTAGACATGAGAAGGGCAAGTGCGCCTAGCAAGAGTCAGAACAGATTTCTGCTGTGCAGTCAGTGTTTTATTTGACTGTGAATGAGGGGAGCACATGTGGTATGGTGTAAACTGTAACTTTATTAAGGCTTCTGATTCCTTCTCCCACACTGTTGTCAGCAGTAAGCTGAGGAAGCATGGGCTGGGTGTTGAGTGGGCTGAAAATTGGCTGGACTACTGTACTGAAAGAGTAGTAATCAATATTATCAACTAACCAATTGACCATCTATCAGACTGTAAGAAGTGAAAATACCTCAAGGGTTGATTCTGGCACTCCTGCTACTCAATTCTGCAGTGACTTGGATGACAGGACTGAATAGAATGCACCCTCAGCAAATTTATGAATGATACTAAATTAGGGTGATGCTTGAAAAGCCAGATTGAGCTTCAGTCTTAAATCATTGTGGGACCTTGAATGAACTGAGGACATAGCCAATAGGAAACTCATGTATTTTAAAAAGAACAGATTGAAATTCTGCATCTGGGGAGGAGCAACACCATGGCTGGGAAGCACCTGTCTGAGTCACAGCCCTGCTGAAAAGGGCCTGTGATCATTAGGAATGTCAAGCTGAATAGGAGCCAGCACTGCAGACAAAACTCACCATGTACTGAGCTGCATTAGAAGAAAGGAGGAACATGACTGGCAGACTGAAGGAAATGTTTACCATCCCTGCTTGGAGCTGCTTCTTGCATAACAGTGTGTCATTTTGGTAACCCCCAATACAGAGAGGATATTGAGAAATGAGAAACAGTCCAAGATACTAAACTGGTTGGAGGCGTAGACAATGTGATGTAATGGGTGAGGTTAGGGAGCTTTGATTTTCAGGGAGCTGGGTGTAGTGGTTTGAAAGCAAAACCAGTGAGAGACTCTAAGTCAGAAATACAATTTAATAGGAAGAAAACCAAAAGAGGTAAAATAAAATAAATGCAATAATACAAAAGACCGCTGACAGAGTCAGAATACAACCTGACACCCTGTTGGTCAGGGTGTTGGAAACAGTCCAAAAGTAAGCTCTCCTGGAGTGGCAGATGTGGTCGTGTTGGAAGTAGAGATGGTCCTGTAGAGAAAGCATCCAGTCTTCCTTTGGGAGTCCCGTGGGAACACTGGATGTCGAGTGACACTTGTGACTCCTTTTTGTCTAGGTGGAAATGGTTTGGCTCCTCCTCCCTGGGTAGAGCATCTCACAATGGGATGATGTAATGTGTCATGTCATTGGTGAGCTTTAATGGCCCATTATCAGAAGATATCCCCATGGAGGTAATGGGAGGCACTGGGGTGATGAGCTTTAATGCCCCATTAACAGAAGATATCCCCCAGGAGGGTGAACAGAGATAAGAAACAAATCCCCACCTGGTTTTACCAACTGGCTTGTTATCAGAAAGGCAGCTGCCCCCTCCCTCCTGGAGTTACAACAGATAAAGAAAAAAAATACCTCGCCAACTGGGTTTCAACAGATAGAATAGAATAAACATTTTTTTTTTATTACATAACCCAAGACACTGGGCCAGGTGAAGCAGAGGCCAAGGGTGTGAGCTTAGGTTAGTTCAACAGTACCATAAAAAGGAGGGACAAAGATGATGGCACCAAACTTTTCTCAGTAGTGGTGTACAGTTTAGCAGGGGGCAATACCATAAATTACAGCTTGGGGAGTTCAGACTGGACACAGGAAAATTTTCTTCATGTAGAGGTTACGGTATTAATGGAAGAGGTGACTAGAAAGGCTGTGAGTTTGATCTTTTCCAGTCAACTACATAAATCCTGATCTGGTGTTGGAAATTATCATATTTTTAGTGGGAGGTGAGACTAAGTGATTTCCAACCAAAATTTCTGTGATTCTATATTGATTCTTTGATTATGTACAATTTGACTAAAATTATGATTTAAGTATTTTTTGTGTAGACCATGGAAAATAAAATGTGAGGGAGGACAACGTAGCTTAACATTTACCCCATTGTGATTACTTAGCTTTTAATGCTTTAAAAATAGGATAGAAACTGAGAATAGCTGATTATTGAAGTATAATCTCAATACTTTTCACTGTTTATACTACATGGCAAGCAATGAAATAGATCAACCAAGAGAACTGGTGGATAAAGCGGAAAAATAGTTAACACAGAGTGGAATACTGGAAGATTTTGATAAGATTTAGGGGTTTTTTCACCCCTGGAGATGTCATCTATCTTTTTAACTAGGTTTTAGACATCAAGTTATTAATTCTCAAACTCTACCAGGTCTTAGTATTCTCAAGAGATAAACATGTGGAAATAAATAAATAGTATTTTCTTGATGTCATTATACAAAACTGTAAAGCTAGCCTCACATTTAGATTTGGTATCCTTTCTGTCAAACTTTGTATGACTGATCCCATCTTTTCACAAGGCCTTAGCTTTTAATTAATTTTTTTTTAAATTTGAAAGAGTCGCATTTGCCTTTATTTCAGACATCTTGCCTGTATATGTACAAGAAGAGAGACACCATAGGTCCTTAAGGGAGATAGGGCACTTTTCGGTCAGTTGCTTATGTCAGCTGAATATCTAGAGAAGAGCAAAATAGGTATGAAAACGATGTTACACACTTTAATATGGCAAAGGTTCCTATCTCATGAGGTCTGAACCTTCCCTTCAGAGGATTCAGAGCTAATTCATAGAGACTTTGCATCTCCCCATGTGACTCGGACCTCAGGTCACAGAAAAGAAGTCCAGGCAAGTCAGTTAGGCCTTCAGCAGGAAAATTAATCACCTCATAGGCTGTGTGTAGCATATAAATAATTAGGCTGGAAACCAGAGCAAGATATTGCCAATAAAGGAAACGGAATGACTCCATGTTGCTGTAATAAGCTGACTGTCTGTGACTGCTTGATCTCAGTGGCACAGAGAGCAGTCAACACTTTTTGAATGAAGGATCAGTTCTGCAGGAGACTATTCTTTGTGTTAATCCTCAGATTCAGTAAGGTATTTTTTCCTGGTGTTTGTTCAGCTCTCCCTAGAGCTGAGGGAGAAATACAATGTAATTGTTGCAATGATGGATTTTAGGATATAGTATGTTGATTGTTATCTTTCTAATACTGACATGGTTGGCATGAAAATTCATGACTGTTTCAAGTCAGACACAGCTCTTGTTCTTTTAGCAGTTGTTTAGAAGTTCCAGTGTCAGCATGCCAGATGAGAATTTCAGGCAACAGAAGTGTGATCGTGGCTGATTTCTGCCTACTTTATCAGACTATTAGTACAGTAGACCTATACCAATACCTCTTCTTGCCCTCCTTCCTTAAATTCTAAGAAATGCTTGGTGCTTTAAAGAAAATCTGTACTTTAAGGGCTTTTGTGAGCATCTTGTTGTTTACTGAGATACTATTCAACAGAGCTGTTTTACCTTTTGTGCTGCTCTTAATGAGTATTGTTGTTCAATTCTGGGCTGTACCCTATAATCCAATATATTTGAGCAATGCCCAGAAGGGGGATGTAATAATAATAAAATTTTCTGCAGAATCTGCTGCAGCTAATGTACACTGTCTAATGTGCAAGCATTTTCTACAGCAGTCTGTTCACAGTTAAAGTTTACTTTCTCCAGTTCCTTCTATGCATCACTATCAGTAAAACTGATGTTCTGCATTTTCATATGCTTGTAAAGCCTTATTGTCTTCATCAACTTTCTATGATTTTGGGTTAAAGTAATTTTGCTATAGTGTTCTTGGTTACTACATGAATGAAGATGCTTTCTGATTAAGATACTGCCTAGCTTTGGATTACAGGTATTATCTGGGGCTGCATTATTTTTTCAGTAGGTTTTGCAGTTCTGCTAGTTAATTTTAGCCCTAATGAAGTTGTTGTTCTGCAGCACAAGAATTCCTATGCAGTTATCATGTTTGTATTTCAATTTATTTTTTTCTTTAGTGGGATGTATTTTATTGCAGGAGGGACATGCATAGTGCATAAAAAGCTTACTTTTCTCCATTAGCATTTTATTCCAAACACAGTAAAATTCTCTCCTATTGCTAGAACGTACGGATGCTGTCATGCAATTTTCGAATTAGAATAATGTAATCTTCAGTATCTTTGACACTTTCATAGTAAGTTAGCACAATCTCCAGAAGCACGTTTTTGTAAACAAGATTTTTTTTTATCTGCGTACTTGTATAATGGAACAACATAAATAATACAGGTGTAGATCTCTCTCAGTGGCTTGACAGACAGTCAGTATCTGGGAGGGCTAGTGCTGAGTTTGTTAATATGCTGAGAAAGACCTGAGGTGGCTTCATGTGATCAGAATTCTCCATGGTTTTGAGCACTTGTCTCAAAATGAAATAAATGAATTGCTTCTAGATCCCAGCATGTGTTGAATGGCTTACAGAGGCTTGGTGCTCTACCTGCCTCTTCTTCACCTCTCATCTTTCCACAATTCCCTAGGTGCAAGGCTTTGTCTTGTTATTTTGCTATCTTCTGGGATTCAATTCCCTGAACTTCATTTTCTCCATGCTCCAAAGTTGCCTCTGTTAGACCAAGCTGTGTTCATTCTTCTGAGCTATGAAAGGTACTAAAGGTATCCAGCTACAGGGATGCTAGAAAACCAAATGATGCAAAAAGAAATTATACAAAAGGAGATCATAAAGCACATCTATTTGTCTGGATATGGTAAATATGAATCGATCTTGCTTTGTTGACAGGAAAGAGTTACTCAGTTCTTGACCTCCCTGTCATACTCCTGGAGTACTTAGGCATCTGGGAAGTCCTTCCTCATGTGCTTTTTTACCACTGAGGGTGTGGAGAACAGACACACTGATGTAGCTGTATTCATATGAATAGCTAGAAGTTAAATTTTCAAGGAATTTCTCTGTAAGCATTATAGTGAAAGGGGAATAATCCTGCAGATCCTTGAGCATTAAAGTGCTCACCTGAACATCATAATACAGCTGCTGAAGTTACTTGTATGAATTGTTTGCCAGTCAGAGGGCTTAGAGATTTGAGTAGAGTCCTGATTTTAATTTTGAAGAGATGGCTTTGAAGACTGGGGTTCAAATGAAGTTTAAGTTAATTCTTGAAAATAAATCCTTTCATGGAAGTACAAAAGCAATTTTAGCATATAAATTTCCAAATGTAAATGATGTAATATCCAAATCCTATGACTTTTTACATCCCCTTTCTTTTTTTTAACTGTTGGAACTTACTTTCTTGTTTTAAAAGGAAGCAGCATATATTTGCATAATTTTACACAAATTTTAAATATAGCAAATAATGTGCTTGCGAATATTTTATACTAACAACTTATATTATCTATCTTAAAGTATGTAACATGTTGTTTGGCTTTTAGAAGGGTTTTGTCTAGTTTTTCATAAATTTCAAACTTGAGATGAGTGTCAGAATTAAGACATCTGTATCTGAGATATGTATTTGTACAAGAATTTGGAAACTTTCTTTATACTTTAAAATACTGAAAAGCCAATAGAATGTTAAAAGTCTAGTACAGTGCTGAAAAAGTCTAAATCAAGAAATTAAGTTCATGTCTCAATAGAGTTTTAAGAAGGAACACTTGTTATTTTTCTCTTGGTAAAAACACATTTGCTTTTGTGTCTTTCAAGGTATTTTATTTGTTTGGTTGGTTGGTTGTTTGGTGGTGGATTTTTTAATTGTTTTTTTTTCAATGACTAGAAAGAAATGCCTTCAGTTGGAAAGAAATATTTGAAAGCAAATGATTAGTTAATGTCCAGAATGAGGACTACTTTAGGAGGTTATTAATCAAAACAACTCGGTATCAGTAGAAAGTTAGATAATGTACAGTTGAGGACTTGGAGACAGGTGTGATGTGTAGGTGTGGCTAATGTTTTGAGGATTACTGAGTTATTAACTGAGTTAACAAGGTTAGTTTTCCTGTCATATTATATAGTAAAATAGAACTACACTCTGCATATTCTTGTTCTCTCTATTGCAAGGTCCCCCCAAAAAATTGTCCAAAACCATTTTTTTCTGAAAAAAAGTACTATTATTTTCCAAACATGCTCAGGATGAAACATTTCACACTTGTTGGAATATTCCACCTTTCTTCCTTTCCCCCTCTTGTCTCTTGACTTCCAAGGTAACATCTTGCTCCTGACTAATCATCATCTTCCAACAAGGAAATATTTCAGCAGAATGTTTTAAAGGGAATCTAATGGAAAATACAGCTAAAATTTTAGTATTATTTTATCAGTGTGCAGAGCAATTCTGGACCACTTACACAACCCAATTCCAATGTGACAAGTAGTGAAGATCATAAATATTACCAACCTACAGATAAAAATTAATTTACATTTGTTTATTTAACATTAAGAGGAAACTATTTTTAATGGTCTCACTCATTAAATGTGCAAAATCTGGTGCATTTAGTGGAAACTGCAAGGCTATTTTATTCCTGCTGGTATAGTAGTGTTGTGAAAGAGTGAAAAAACCCCATTTTGTTCTAATGCATCGACTGTCTGATTTTTCTCTGAGCTCTGAATGTTTGCATTCTGTCTTCATTTACTCCTTTGCAAGCTCATTGAATTTTATTAGTTATCACTGTAAGCTAAATGAAATACAAGTAGTTGCACAGCTGCAGTGATATGAGTCTGAACTGCCTCATCATCCTTACTTGCAGTGATATGAAAACAGGAAAAAATGAGCTTGATTATGGATCTCAGGAACTTTGCCAAAACCAATATACAAGTGATTCTCTCAAAATGGAATCATTTTTTACTGGGAATCTTTAAAAAAAAAAAAAAAAGGCAAAAAAACCCCCCACCCCCAAAACAAACAAACAAAAAAACCCAAAACCAAACCAACCAACCAACCAAACAAAAAAACACCCCAAAACCTGAGCGGGGGGGAGGAGAAAAAAAAAAAAGCAAGAAAAGATAGTCTCTTTAATTCTCAGATGCTTAGCATTCTTTCTCAAGTCTGTGAGAAGTGTGGGCTCCCACTGTCTGCTAAAAATTGGACCAATATGCAAAAAGTTTTGTTCATATTTAAGTTCATTATCTTGCTGTAACAGAAGTGTATCCTAATGCATTCCAGTTGAGTTTGTGTAATTGTGGCAGAAACAGCTGTGCCTGAATTTTGATCTTGGCTATCACAATAAAACCATTTATTTTGTGTACATAGAAGTATGTATTTTAAGCTTCCAGAATGAGCACATTTGTACTCTAGAGTTAGGTAATTTCACAGTATTAAAGCAGGCATAAAGACTGGAGTGAGGGAACATCTCTCTAGTGAGATTGTACCTGTTGAACTGCTGCTTGTAATTCATATTTAGTGTGATGTGTGTTTGTTTTGTAAATATTATTTTCTCCTGTTCCCACTCTGTAGATTCACAAAAATTGTGCCTTGAAGATTTCAAGCTGATTTGCCCTGAGATTTTTCCCAGTGGTGCAGCTTGGCCTAAGAAGCTCAGATCAAAGCAGTGTTGTGAAGAGGGAGCAGCAATCTGTCTCCTGAGAGTGGAGTTAGGGAGCTCTTGTCAGAGCTCCAGAGACAGCGTGTGCTTTCACATGTGCAGAGTATCTGTCCTGACTGTCCTGACACCAGCCTTGTTACTCCAAGAGTCACACAGCCACAGTGCAGCTTAGGCTTTGCAAGGAGCTGATAGAAACTTGAAATGGCAAGTGTACAAAGGAAAGTCGTGGGACTGGGTATCTGTCATCAGTACAGTTACTTTCAGCTTATATAGGCAGAAAGGGCTGTATGGTCTATATAGACACAAAAGGATATGAGATTATTTTGGCATAAAGCCAGCCTCACTTGAACTGAATGAAAAGCTGCTGAAGGGGTGTGCCGTTCAGAACTGTACATCATACCATGCCTTCATTCCAGAAAAGTTTTAACATTTTATAATCAGCTTTTATCAGTTAGATACGCAGTGTAGAGCCTTTAAAAGATGGCTTTAAAAGTAGGTTATTTGACATATATTTTGGATTTCTGCATTAGACTCCTCAGAATGCTATTAAGGATTAAATCTGACAAATCATCCATGAATTTACTTGTAAAGAAAGAATCTATAACAGTTTCTTACTTCCTTTTTGGTTTTAATTTCCAAGGTAAATAAAATAATAATAATAAATTAATATTTTATTTCTTTAGTACAATAAGAAACAAACAACTAGTTTATTCTTCTCTCGCTGCACTTCTGTTAATGGCAGGTTTTGAAACTGAAAAGGAGGATTGAAGGAACAAATCTGCCATCCAAATATTTTCAGTATTTTGTTATGGGTTTTTTTTTGTTTTGTACGTATTTATACTTCTTCTGCTTAGTGTCACATTCAGTGAAACAAATAAGTATAATAATAATAAAAAAGAGGCATTTTGCAATAACATCTAAATATTTTATCCCTACTCTTACTAAAACATGAAAGTTCAAATTATATTTCCTGATCTGATTGCAGTTTTTTATGTTCTTGCCTGAGATGCCTGTGTACCCTCCAAGTAAATCTGTCAACAGTTTTTAAAATTTCCCTACTTTCACCTGTCAGCTTTTAAAAAGGTGAAATCTCTCAGTTGCTAAAATAAATGTTTGTTTGCTTGTTTTTGTTAGAAAAAGAAATTATTCCACTGTAGGAAAAGAAGTTGTTGTATTCCCTTGCTTGGAGAGTGGGGAAAATTTATTCAAACATGAGTATATAAATAAAAATTGAAGTTTGCACAGATGATGTGCTTTAGTCTCAAGTGGGGAAAAATATTGTCGTGCCTCTTTTTTTTAATGTGGAATTTTAGTCTTTGTTTCAAGTCTTTGAGTAAGGCATGGTTGGTGCGTCAAGTCCTGTGGGAATACGTGTTACAGTGCTCAACTGTGCTGGCTAAATCCATTACCTCTGGCTGTTGCTGACACACTGTAAGACAATGAATGGTTTCATACTGAGAAGAAGCAAGACAGTGGCATGTGCTGGTGACTTGGTGATGCACTGAGGGTTGCACTTCCTGTTTTTCCAACATAACGTGTAGCACTGTCTCTTCTTTGGGCAGCCTGTAAGGAACAACCATTATATATGCGCAGAGATCAATACGCGGCAGGATAAGGAGCATTGAAATGTTCTGGACTTGAACTTGTTAGTGCAAGTGAGTTCTAAAATATGCCTGAGGAGTCAGCATGGTTTGGTTCATCGTTCACAAGCAGTAGTTTTTGCTATTTGCTGAAACAAATATCTTTTCCATCATGGTTCACATGTGGAAAAACCCAATTTAATCTTTTGTTACAGGAAATACCTTTATATCTCTCTTTTATTATGTCGAGCAGAATGCTATGGAGACAATGCAAACATTTGAACTTCAAAGTACTTCTTTAAACTTATTTCAAAAAGTGACTGTATTTTCAATGGCACTGATAAGTTACTATTATACCTTGTAATGAGAGAAACTTCTGCTTCTGACTCCTCCAAGGCTATTTATTGTAGGAAAGGGAAGCAGGAGGGGCTCTTGCCTTGTGCCACTGTGGTGGTACCTGCAGAAGCAAGACCATAAAGGTTTCTTTTTCTGTATCATCAGCCTTCCCTAGACGCAATTTTTAGTACCAAGCATGTGACTATTCATTGACAGGCCAAGAAAAGTCCTTTTATTTTATTTTGGTTTGCTTTTGTTTAATCTTTCAGATTTTGAACATAGGAATTCACTTATGTGTGCTTTCACATAAATACAGGCGGGTTTTTTTTGGATGAAGAATTAGATTTTCTTGCCAAGTACTGGAGAGCAAAGAAGGCAGAAATTTCAGGAAACATGACAACAAATGGCTGAAGGCTTCCTTTATTACCTACCTTTTGTAGTAGGTAGGGACAAAGTATGAGAAAAATTTGCTGCATCCCTTCAGGAGCAGTAACAGTAGGATTTCTTACTATTCTTGAGAGTTTTTCAGAGAGAATTCTGAACTGCAAGGGAAATAACTCTTCCTTACAGGATCTTAAGCTAAGAAATAGCCTGTAAAGTTGCTGAACTTAGCTACTGTTTGTCAAGTGTTGGAATTCCTAGAATAACTGTCTCCATTTATGATGATTGACATACCAAATAAGCAGGTACTATATAGTCAATCTGTTAATGTGTGTGTTTATTAAAATTATTTCTTTGAAGTAGAAGTTGAGTGTTGTTGAGATACAAGTAAACCACTCTTGGGATCATTTGAGAGTCACAATACTAATAGATTGTACAAATGTAAACACACAGAAAAGTTTGATTTCTCTACATTAAACACAAAGGATAAAATTAACCTCTATCTCAGTTCAAAATATGAAGAGTAAATGACAAAGCATTACTAAATCTTTATCAGAAGTAATACTAATTTTTTCATAATTTTACAATAAAATATTTAATTTCATAATAAGAAGTAATTCCTAGTTTGGTTTCAAATAACCCTTAGCTCAGTTAAAGTATTTTTATGGATACTGCATATTATTTGAATTACAATCATTTCAATGGAAAAATAATGTAAGACAAAATTACTGTGATTGCTTGTTGAAGTTTCTCAGAATATTGAGGGCAAAAAAATAAAGTAGCCACTGGAGCCACTGGTATTTTGTTTCCAAATCTCTCCATTACTTTTTTGGTGCATTTTATAAACATGGTCTTCAGTGTAGTGGGTGAAAAAATACTCTTCCCAGCCTCTCTCCCTGTATTTTTATACATATTTGTATCAGCAGAACACTGGCAATTACACCATTGCTTTAAGAACATAGTCAATAACTCTCTGTATGCCAGGGACTCAAAGTGATATCACATTCTTGTAAATTCTTGAGTGCAGAATCCATGATGCAGAACCTTGGACCTAGAAGCAGTGGGCAATGGTGTGTACTTGAAATATGGCTTTGGCTTCTGGGAAGCATAAGAATGAGACCTTGTAGCTTTCATTCCTTTATTATAGAGTCTTTTGGGTCAAGTTGTATAACTGTGTGGTGTTATTTTGATTTTGGCTTTGGTTTTGATTTTAATCTTGATATTGCCCTACCAAATTCATGTTTGTGTGTGTTGATAAATGACCTAATATCCAGTGGTGGGACATATTGAAAGAAGCTTTTTTGAGCATCGTGCAATCACTAGAAGTCAGTAATTCTTCTGTGTATATTTTAGTGACTCCAGTCTTTTTTTTTTTTTAATTAGTAGCAGTATGTAGCAACAGGACATGAAACTGTTGAGGAATATTTTTTTACAATTTCCAGGCAGCCATGTAAAACAAAACATAAAGGCAATCCCTCAAACATTTCTGATCAATCCCTTCCTCTCTCCTGATGGTTCAAATAGTTCCAAAGATAATTCTGGTCTTTGCACTTCATGGCCTATGAGTGTCTGAAAGATTTTAACTTGCCATTTTTATAATGCCTAAAATTCCCATATCTACAAAAAAGGGGTTTTTTTCATTGACTCTGTTCCACTTATTTTTTTTAGTTACAATTACGAGAGAAGTCTTTTAAACCCCTGTTAGAAATAAATTAAACCATCACTCAGTAGCAAACATTCACTGCCCCTACCAGAAAATTTGATTTAGAGTGTAATTTCAAATTAAACTAATATTTAATTTGCTGTCAAAGTTACATTTAACTAACAGTCTTACTAGAATTGCTGACAGGCCAGCACAGGTACAGGTTTTAATCTACTTTTCTGAATTCCGTTTTACTTGTGCAGAAATCTCAAAACCTGAGTAAAGTGTCACAAATGGCAAAATTTTATATGGGAAGAAAATCAAAATATGTGACACCTGTTCAGCATAGACTAGAAAATAATTAAACAAGATGAAAATGGGTACAGGTAGTTTTGGCCCATGCCATTTTGGTAATGTTTTATGGGGAATAATAGACCTCAACCTATCCAACTTTCGGAATCACAAGTAGGAGTGGGGTACTTTTTGAGTGTCATCAAAATGAGAGTATTTAAATTCTTGTTAAAGTCAAAGTCAGCTTGATTCAGCTTAAAAGCAATTTGTGTTGCATTAAGTGCTGTTTTACCCAGAGACCCAAGCACACGTAAGGGTGGTGCTTGGTACTAGTAACAGAAGTTATAAGATTCTCACTGACTCAGGAGAATGTTCAAGTGGTACTGGATACTCCAATTGTTTTTGAACATATCCCAGCTCTAGTCCTGCACTAAGTTACATTGAAAGCTGAGTGGATACCCACTTTCAACTGAACTTCTACTTATGAAAATGTGTGTAAACATCAAAGAGCCTTGATGATTGCAGTAGAGTAGCCAAGGACTTGATTTGTCATGTCATCACAGTCAGTAAGACTTTATACTGAGTTATGAAGACTTTCCTTGTTTAAAGAAGTGATTACAAAAATAATAGGCTGTAAAATTTCTGGGTGAGAGAGGAGAAAGAAATTAGTGAAAATGGGGGTGCAAAGTATAGTGTTTCTTATTGTAAAAAATGTCATAGTAAATTATTTTGATGTGGGGTAAATGCACCAGTCTGCATAAGAGTGTCTCAAATTCCTTTCAGAAAGAGAATGAAAAGTGTAATACTATGGTTTTGCCACATAGTATTTCTGATGACAAGATAAGGAGTAAAGCAGAAACAACTTCCAGCTGAAGTCTATGATCATGTCATAGTTAGAAGTGATTATTGAAGAGTAATTTTCTTGAAATACAACACAAATTATACGAGCAAGCTTATATTTTATTTTGATGAATGATTCAGTTTGCAGTTTTTGTTTACCCTGTCACAGCCAGCTCTGCAGGTAGATGAGACTAAGAGGATGTGAAATTCTCACTGTCACCTCATTCTTAATTAGTGCATTGATCCCCTGTGATCCCTGTAAACACTGAGATTTCACAACAGTTTTTCACTTAATTCTTTCCTGCCTGAAAATCCGTATCACCTAATATTTCAAATAAAATATGTAAGTTAGATCTTCACTTTGTAGTCCACTTAATATATGGACAGGCTTTACATTTTTCACATGTTCTTATTCACTAAAACCTATTTCAAATGACTATATTACTCAAGTAATTGTATTACTCAAGAAAATAGTAAATACAAAAACCAGATCAGTATCTGCTGTCATCTCTGGTTGTTCCTTGTTACTGTAACTCTTAAAAAAACCCCAGCTCTTTACTCTGACAGTAAAGACATATATATTTAAACCTAGGTACAGTCTCTACTTTTTCTGCTTTATAGCCTTCTTCAGTAAACATTTTGGAGCATGCAGTTTTCTGTAATACAGTTAGCTTCCTGTTACCTGTGATGCAATGGGAATACCGTGTGTTACTGTACCCTTGGAAATGCAGCTGTCTCCTGGAACACTTGTGGAAATAGATACCAGGAAATCTTAAGCACACACACATCCTGGTGGCTGCCCAGGAGTAGGGTCACCCATATGCAGAATGGTGTGTGTTAAACAAGACACAAAAATAGGCTGGCTAATTCTGAGGTAACTCCTACGTTTGTGTGTAAAGCTCTGTGTCTGTGAACCAGAAAAGTCTATTTGCTCACATATGGCTTTTCAACTTAAATGGCTCCCTGTACATGCAATGAAAATCTCTGTGGACATGAGCTTTGGGCTCATCATTCAAGTACCTAACTTGTTAATTAAGGCTCAGCTTGGGTATAGGTCACCTTGTTGGCTTTGTTTCAGTGTTGGCCACACTGGAGCAGAGCTAATCTTTGTAGAGGGGCCCTAAAGAAAGTCAATACCTTGTTCTTATGGATCTCTACTAAGAGCTGCTTACCTTAGTTCTGTGTGCCAATGGACACAGTCAAACCTTCCATGGAAATCTGGGATTACTCAGTAAGGTGCTTCTTATCTTTGCAGTTTTAAAAATCTGAACATGTCCATATCTTCATAAAGAATACAGCCGCAAATCTCACCTGTGTGTCTAATTGTTCATGATGCATTGCTGGGAATCAGAAGATTTGCATTTCTGTAGCTTACAGCTACAAACCTCAGACACTGCTTAAGCAGTTTTTGAAAGTCTGGAAAACAGTGCTAATAAGGAAATGTCATGTTGAAATGCAGTTTTCATTACCTAACCCAGGGATTTTTAAATGCTTGTAACTTCAAGTGCTTCTCAGGGGCTGAAATTATTCCAGGCTCTGTTTCAATTGAAAGTCATTAATTTTTAATTTTTAAATTTTTTTATTTTATTTTATTTATTTATTTTTGAAAAGGAAAAAAGGAAAGGAATATCAAACTTCTTTATTTCTACTTAAGATTTTTTTTTCAACTACAGTACTAAAAAGACAAAACTTTTGTTTAAACTTTCCTTGTTTCATAGACTGTGTAAACCTTTGAACACTAATCATCTCATAAAGAAAATTGGTGCAATAACTATGGGCCTTTCCCTGTGAAACACTGTACTTTATAAGATATTAACTCTATACCTATTACATTGATTTGTAAGTAAAGGGAACGTGGCTGAAATATGCTGAAAGGACTTGAGCCTAAAATACTAGTACAAAACTGAACTGTGAGTGGTAGCTCCATAAAATTTGAAGTGTTCCATTAAAAAGTAAGTTTTTGTAAAAGAAATTAGACTCAAATAGTTAGACTTGTAATGGATACAGGTTTAATTTACTCATTGAGACTCAGTTTTCTAGGAAGGAGTGGCAAAAGCTGTGATTATTAATAAAATTATATTCATTGAATGTGTACAAAGTTACTCCTTCTAGACTGTTCACAGCTAGGTAAAATTGTCACATCATAATTATATAGGATCCTACATATCAGAAAGTCTTCTGAATGAACAAAAGTCATCTCAGCATTTATCTCTTTCAGGGATTTAAAACACAACCCATAGACTCTAACATTTTGAGTTAAATCTAGAAGAGTTGGGCTCTTTTGCTTACTGAGGTTTACTTCACTTTGAACAACATTTCAATACTTTTTAGCTTTGTTTTGTTTGCTAGGAGAATGCTATATGGATATGCCTCTATTTGTGCTGGTCAGAATAGAGCAAAAACAAAACAAGCAAATGTACATGGAAGTTTTCTCTCAAATTATTTTTTTACAATTCAGACATAGATGTCCTTTTCCTTAAAGATCCTTAACAGTGAGGCGGAAGTTAAATGAGGTCCTTAAGTGAAATGCCTGCTAAGTACAAATACTGTGGTGGTGGATGGCATCATGTGTATGACAGGAGGGATTTTGTAGGCTGAAAACAGTGTAAGCATAAGGAGATTATTTTCTTTATATAGAGTAAGCTGGGCATTTCAGTCATTATTTCAGTGCAGCTTTCTAGTAAAACTTTGTAAGTTTGAAAGCATTCTCTGGAGGAGAGGAACAGTGTTGGCTGTCAGACATGTATCTTGAATGCTAGATTTCTGAGTATTCAAGTAATTGAATTTGGTTTGCAGAGACAGTAGATAGCATTGACAAATTCAAGTATGCTCTAACCATGTATCTTGTAATTAATCTAAGTATAGTGCAAATATTTTTTTCTTTCAGGAGGTCATGAGTGCACAGGGCAGATGTGAGGATTGCAGCCAGCGGTTGTGGCACTGCTCTCACCATGACTTACAAGGATAATACACAATTGCAAAGGGCTTCTCCCCACTTTTCTGCACTGCTGTGGGAGTGACTGAAGCTGGATTTTTTCAGCTTAACTACTTAATGAGACTGGTGAATGAAATCACAGTTTTCATTTCAGCCTTAACAGCTTAAGGCATCTGTGGGGAAAAGTAATTTTAAGCATCTAACTCTTAAGTTTAAGCTGATTAACTATGCTGCTCCACTCCCTAATCGCTCATCCCTTTCAACATATAGGCCATCGCTTTTACCTTCTCCCTTACCCACAACACTTTAAAGACATTTTAGAAGCTGATACTAGTCAAGCGTTGCTGGTTTTCTCTTTTGTGCTTCTTTAGTCCTCTGTGTGTATCTCAAACAGTGTATCAGTGGACAACAAAAAGTAGTTTATCATTTAGCTCAGCTTATATATTAAATTGTGCTCTCCTATTTAACCTGTCTTCAGCTGTTCATTCAAAACCAAAATTTAGGATTTGTTCATCTCTCTGGCCATTTCCTTCACTTCAGTAAATCTGCAGAGGATTATGATTGTCGTATGGCAACAGAGTAAAGAAAGGGAGACACTAAAGTCTTAGAGAGGAAAACAAGGAATAGAGCTTAAATGCAAATCTGCATATAGCTACATCCCTCTGGTTTGTAGGCCATATTTCTTTGTTGAATGCTCATTCCTTATAGTACCTGTATCATATTAGGGTCTAAAATATGTATCTCATGCTTAGATTATTATGAGTGCCTTTGATTAAGCCTTCAGGTAAAATAAAACAACACAGACCTCCAAATCCAATAAACAAGTTAAAAAAAAAACAAACCCAAAGAAAATGGATTTTTTTAAAGTCTCTCTTCCCCTTTTCCCTCTTTCTGCCTCCCTCCTTTCCTTCCTTCACCATCCCCCTCCCAAATTTAGATCACTAGCACAACCCTTTTGATTTTCAGTAAGCATGCAATTTTTAGAAGACTTATAAATCCTCCTTATCTGTAATCTTGGTTCTACTAAAGACAGAGGCACAAAGGGTTCTCAGATGGATGAGAGTGTGTTATCAGATATCTAGAAAATAGAAAGGCTTGTTTAGTCTGTAGTTGTACATCACCTGTCCCAGTGGTGGGGACACCTGTCTCAGGTACTAGTCATGCCTGTTTTCCATGTTTCATCCAGTCTCCAACCAGAGTGCCCCTCAGTAGGCATCTCATGCTCTGCTCAGAGGAGCAGGGCTGGATCTCAGAAATTATCGCGTCCACAATGCAACTGGGCTGTGCTCCATCAGATATGGAAGGACGAGGTGAGGAGCTCACCTTTCCAGTACACTAATAAGGAACTTGTGCCTTTGGAAGATAGGGGTGTCAGATCCAAGTCCCTTGAAGCAGAAATGAGAAGGCTTCAAACACAGATAGATCTGAGACACTCCTTTCCCCCACCCTCTGATGAACACAAAGACAAGAATTGTATCCACCCTGTATCCTTTCCAATAATTTGCGATCCACTGTCCAGCTGTCCTTCTGGATCTGAATATCAGACAGCTCTCAGCATGCTTGGGTGAAGCCAGTCACGTCCGACCTGTGGGTCAGGATCTCTCAGGTAATCATTGACTGGATCCTCCTTCATGCCTAGTAATTCCTCTCCTTTCCTAACTTTTCCTATGGAAATAGAGAAGTGGGAGACGTGTTGTTTCACCTTCAGGAGGCAGAGAAGGCATCAGTTATCTCAATGTGTATCTATGTCTGCTGTCATTAAATCATCCACCCTATTCAACCATAGTTCCACATTTTCCTTGTTTCACTCGTACCAGTAATGTAATGGTCTCTTTGTTGTATTCAATTTCTTTTGCAAATCTTATGTCTAGTTCTGCTTTGGCCTTTCCTAATACCATCCCCTGCATGCCCAGGCAATGTTTTCAGAATCCTCCTTTGTAGCTTGTCTCTGCTTCTATCTCCTGACAGAGGAAGGAGTTTTATTCCATACATATTTGGTTTTAGTTATGTGAATGCTCACTGCATGTGTGTGAAAACTGAGAAGCTGCATATAAATAGAAGCAGTTGTAGCTTGCACTTTAAGATGTACACAGGAGACTTTTACGTGGGCTTTCTCTCATCAGTTTGTACATAATAGTTACTTGGTGAAAAAACATTAAATACTTTTGTAGGAATGATGTGATATACACAATGTGACATCTTTGCTTTCTGTTATCATTTATCCTCAGCATCACTGGAGTGACTCTAATTTGGCTCACTTTATAGATGCAGTACGAAGAAGTTTCAGTTGACTAGTGCTTTTAGCAGTAATAAAAATATTCAGAATCATAGTTGTATTCCTTTTGGAACTCACTACTGACAACTGTCTTGGAGAAAAAGATGTCTTTCTCTGGATTTGTTTTCAAAACTTCTGTATGTGTGTTTTGTATTAATGGGCAAGAAAGTTGAAGACTTGAGGTCAAACAATTTTTTTTTTTTTACTATGATTTCTCCAATTAGTGCTGTAGGTATTGACATCGATTTGGAAATTTTACATAAAATAGAGATTTCAGAAGGAGAGATGTTAGAAAACCTGTATGGAAAATATTTTTTTTTTACCATTTTTAACTAAACCTCAAGTCCTTTATATATTGTATGATCACTGAATCTTAAATATGGACTATACCAAAAAGGAAAAAAAAACAGGGAAAACTATCAGTTATGTGCATCTGTAGTTGTTTTGTGCAGTAACTTATTTAGTGTGTCTCTGCCTACCACCGTAGTAACACATTTATCTGAAAGAATCACCAGTTATTCTGTTCCAAATATTTATTATAATAGTCTAAGCAATGTTCAATTACTATCTTGTGATATTTAATATGACTACAGTTATAATCCACATGATGATCAAATGTTTTCTTTTGGTAGTGCCTTGTTACTACCCACTCACAACAGAGACAGTATGTTGTTTATTTGTTATGAAATAGAGAGGACAATAAGTGTTACTGAATATCCCAGGATTCATTGTTTAAGAGGAGTTATGTAGTAATTTAGAAGAGCTATTCAGTGAATCAGATCAAGCCCATTACAAGGGCAAGGTACAAACCTTATTTAGATACATGAAGTTACAGCTATTTATGTTTTTTCTAAAATTAGGTCAGCCATATTGTCATATGGAAATGTACACTTAGGGCACTCATGTAACTTTAACAGCCCTATCACCAATACCCACACAACCTTAAGTGCTTTATCACAGCTGCTTTCCAAAGGCACACTTCAATTTCACTGAAATCCTCAGGGCAGAATATATTTGAACACAGAAATAATTCTATTTTTGCATAGCAAAGCTTATGTCAGACTTAGGAGTTGCTTGTTACATAACTGAAAACATTTTGGTAAGTCATTGACGTCCATACTACTTAACAGGTATCCTGCTTTTATGCTTTTAAATACAGATTTGGAAGCCTGATTGCAGTTTTAATCTGCAGCTATCAGAGCTGGGTGTTGCACAGTTTGGGACATGTGAGCAGAGTACTGCAGTAGTGGAATAGACATGGTAAAAGAAAGGGCAAAGAACTTGTTGGGGTGTGCCTCTTGAATGTCACACAGGTGTTAATTTCAGGAAATGGATGACATGAAGAGTGGCAGCATGGCACCAAATGATTCCAGAATCCTGAGTGTCCCTGCTGATAGCCTTGAGCAGCTGCACTGCTGAGCAGACAAGTGGATGTCACAGCCTACTTTTACAAATATTAATTGCAGCAGTGGGCATAAAAGCAAGGAAGTGTGTAGGTAGAACCTTGCTATTCCCTTTGGATTTACTTGCAATAATTTTAGAGCTGCACTGCATATGCCAATATTCTTGAATTGTGAATATCTATACATGTCAGCTGTAGAATACCTTAAATCCAGTTGATTCATCTGAACTCCTTCATATCGTAGAGAAACAAGACCATTTCTGTGCTGTCAAATTTTGTATCATTAAAAGACCTGAGGAAATAATTCTTATTTTTGAAATAAAAAAAGAAGCCAGGTTTATTGTCCTGATGTTTTTAAAATTTATTCATGACTGTTTGTAATTGTAATATTGTGAGAATGTAGAGCACAGGTCTGGCCTCTCAAGATTCCCTTTTAAATTCCCAATGCATAAAGTATAATGTTGGCTTGTAAATTGGTCATTTCTCTCTTAGCACACTCAAATTCATATTTTATGTATGTTTTTACATATTTCTGCTAAAACTTGCTGTCTAGTCTTCACACAGGTGAAGCTTGCATGAGGAGTGAGGAAACACAACTGTTATCCATAACAAAGTAATGTAATTACATGAATAAAAGCAAAATGAAATATTCATGTAACTGAGAACATACAGTTTTGCAAAAACTGAAGGAAAACAGGGGATTTCAAAACTTGGTTTCCAAAGCCCTGAGCCTCTGTGTAGACATTTTAATATTTGCATCAAGAAAGTGTTATATTTGTTTTGGTTAGTGAACCCTCTAAAGTTATTTGTGTTAGTGGACACAGCAACTGCTCCAGATTTTAAAAGCAACTTTGTACTTGGTGAATGAATAAATATCTACAAGCCTAAATTCAGACATCAAGTTCTGAAAATTTTGGATGAAGATAATACTGATTCTTTTCATATCTTGTGGTCTTTGTGTATTTACAGGCACATTCTGATAAAACGTACTCTTCAAATCCCGCACTGACCTCTGCTCCTTTCAGATTCACCAGACAAACAAGCACCTCTTGTAGGGGTATTTCCTGGCTTTTCTTCCAGTTTTTGAATCCCTGCCCTGTCACTGAGCCTTCTGATAGGGGAAATCAGCTGTTACTGAAAAAGGCTACATTTGTACTTAATATATTGATTTTGTAGTTAACTCACTAAAGGATGGTAAAACCAAAGAAAAACGTTTGTTTTTAAAAAAAGAACATACTATGCAATTTGTTATTTTGACAGTAATTACATACAGGTTCCTATTATCAAAGCATCTTCATACTAATACATTACAAAATAGACCAAAATTAAACCATATAAAACTAACAGACATTTTTGAAAGTATTCACAGAGGAATTACATTTGTTATTAAGAAGATGTAACATAAAATTTTGTATAGAAGGTTTTCATTTCATATCTTGATCCATGTCATTTAAATCTGGCAAAGAACATTCTCTTTACCCATCTGTGAAAGATGGAGTACAGTCATTCTGGAGGATGCTAAATAAATGCTTCTGCATTCTTCTTGTGGATAGCAGCATGAGCTTGGAGCTCAGCAAGTATGTTTCAACCCTCTGTGAGAGAAGAGAGGATATGAAATATGTGCCCCAGAGTGGCACTGAGTAATTGTTTGGAGTAAAATGGGATTAAAGAGTAAATCCTACCTCTGTAGCACAGACTGACAGATTTCATAGTGTGAGGAAACAAGATAAGCAGTAATGAAGAGGAAATGTTAGTCTGGTGTATTGTGTTTTTTCCTCAGTGGTCATGATTTTTGATTTTTTTATTTTAATATCATTTAATTTACCTCATCACTTAACTCCTTCCACTAAGGAGTATTTTGTTTTGTGGCCAAAAAGGGAGACCAAGGTTCTCAACTGGAAAGTTTAAGTGGCCTTTGCTTCTGTGTTGCACCTAAAACCTATTATCTTTAAAGGCTGAGACATCAGTTCCTGAGGATGCTGAGAGGCAGAATGCTTATTCTGTTCCTTGGTTTGAATGTGATAAATTTCTTTCATATACAGAGTTTCAAACTGAGGTTATTTGAGGTAAACCATGGATATAATATATGTGCAGCTATAATAGTATGTCCTGAGATGATGATACTGGATGTTTCTGTAGGGGATGCTTTTAAGAGAGTTATCTTTGTGTTAGATTTAAAATAGTTTCATATTATCTGGTTTCTGGTAGTTTTTGTATTCCTCTTGGTGGTAATGAAAACATGAGGCTTATTTAGGGTTTTTTGTTTATGAAAGTCATGTGTTTACCTGCACCAGGAAATGAAATCATATCTCTATGTTGTCCTCTTTGTATTTTGGTTAGGCATGTAATCTTCTTTCTTTGTTAATGAATTTGTTTAGAAGCCTCACTGAATACCCACTCAATATTATTTAGATTTCATTTTATGAACTAACAGTAGTAATGCTGTACTTAAGACCACATTGTATTTGATATTACATCAATTTTTGGCATCACAGTATCTAGCTATATAAAGTTTATTGTTGCTGAACTGTGTTTTGTTTTTCTACCTAAGAATGATTTTTTAACCATTTGTATATCTTAAATTAATCAGAAATTATTTTGGTCAGTTCTCCGTAGATAAATTACTAGCTTTAGTATTTTTCTAAAGATGCATAATTTCTACCAGTAAACTGTAATACAATTAGTTTTGAAGCTTGATGGAAAAAGTAATTTCCATTGCTTTGTTCACTTATCTTAGAAATGGTTTCTCAATGTCCTAGGTTTGAAAAGATGCGACTCTTTCAACTTTGAAAATTTTCATAGGAGTGTGTTTCTTAATTTTTCTGATTTTATCTCTTGTGGATTTTAGTTGCTGTCACTGTTTGCCTGTAATGATGTAATTATGGTGAATATTATTTTCCTGAGAGGCTTTCTAATTAAAGGAAGAATGCTAGGCACTTCAATTTTTTGGCTTCTTAATCAGATTCAGAAAACACCTCAATAATTTCAGAAAATTCTTGCCTCTTTATTTTTATACATTTTGGTGATTAAGGTTAAACATATTTATATTTAAGTATAAGATAACATAATTTTCTAAATAATGACTGGGGATTTGAGGTCCAAGAGCATGGCATGAGAGGTGGGAGGCAGACACAGGTTTACCACAGGCTGCAGTGACTTTGCCTTACAGTGCCTTTGCCTTTGTTTATTAGCACTGTTTGGTATGGTAGATGCTCTTGCATCATGTGGTAGGTCCCCATCTCTGTGCAACTATCCCATCGTATAAACTGAAGCTGCATCTTTCCATGTGGGATGTTCATTGGGAATGAAGATATGTTTTTCAGCTCCCTTAATATATCAGTTTGAATCCCATGCAACAGAGTTTATTAGCTGTCAGTGGCTTATCTTTCATCTCCTTCTACTCTTGATTGTTACAAAGTACAACTCCATGTCTGAAGTAGCAAGAGGCAAATCTTCACTGTGTAAATTATGCACATTACAAAATATTTCAATAATCTGGTAACGTTTGTCTTTCTGCTTTCGGTGTATGTGGGCATCCTAAGAGTTTGTGTATGGTCTGAATCTTCTCTTAAATAAAACATAATAAAAGGCACTGGAAAGAAAGAATGGTTTTGTCCCAAAAGCTTTCTTAATGTGGTTTGTTACGGGTCCCCTTTCTTGTGTACCTGCAAGAGGTGTGCACACAGAAGCAAGTGTTTCAGCATATGTAGTGGAGTGACAGAATTGTTACACTAATTTACATGCTGGAATATGAGTCACGTTTACTTCTAGCACTACGCAATTCAAATATGTGTCCAGAGTAGTTAATCATGAAAGAGCTCAAAGTTAGGAGAGAATGTAACAAGATTAGCTTGGTTACTTACCAGCCCAAAAAAATCAATAAAAGAGAATTTAATTATCACTTGAACTCTGTCCTTGTCAAATCATCTGTGAATTAAAAAGGCCAGTATCCTAAGGCACAGCATAATAAATAAAATAAACCTTGAAACTTGTTTTAGGAAGGAAATACGATTTTCTTTCTACTTGAATAACTAAAAAGACATGATGTACATCCCTATACTTTGTGTCTTCTCCACTAATGAACCAATGTAAGATAAGTGTTATTTCTCATTGTCAATGTTTATGCCTAATATACCAACTTTTTTTATTCTGACTTGAGGATATTACATTAATGAAGAAAAATGGATCCGGAAAAAAAACCCTATATGCGCAACCTGTAGGACTCCTGTCAGGTTTTGATTGACTTTATGGGATTCCTTATGTGTGGTACAGACATCTGGATAGTCTACAGTACTCTCTTTATTTAAAGGATTGGACAGGAGAATGTGCATTTCTAAAAAATAAATCCCTCCCTCCCCCAACCTCTCTTCAGTTACAGTGCTTAAACTTGTTAAGACAAGAATAGGTCAAAGTCATTGGAATAGACAATTTTTTCAAGTTATAAATGCTGTGTGTGGAAGCATCTTGCTCATGACCGATTTCAATGAGATTTCTTCACGATCTCTCTATTTGTTGTTGCTTCTATAGTAATACTCCAAATAGCTTGGATTTCTTACTGCTATAATTTTTGGTTCCAGAACTAGTTAAAAAGGAAGATCCCATTCTCACTGCATAGTTGCTTCCCATAAAAAAACTTCCCTTTTATCTGACCATGCTGTAAGGCTGCTGGCAAGCTTCAAACAGAAGTTCAGAGGGAGCTTCTCAAGAGGGGGACACTGTTGGGATGTTGTGTTCAGTGCTGCCACACCACATTCCTCCACCTTACAAGAAGGGATTTCTCTTGGCCATTCTCTCTCTTAAAAAAGGCCACCCAGCAAACAAACAAACAAACAAAAATTGCCCTAATAGCCTATGGAGAGAACCCTTGATTGTGTAGGGCTCTGTATTTTGTCAGTTCAATAACAGTAGCAGTCCAGTGAAGCACTTTGTGAAAGTAGGAGGTATGTTTAACCCTTATTAAAAAAAAAAAAAAAAAAGAAAAAAAAAAAGGTCTGTTGAACGTACCTGAAGTCTTCCAACAGAAACAGATTGCTGCAGTTCTATTTTGTAGCCCATGTAGATGGCATTGTACCAGGGAATTATGGAACATAGATTGATTTTGTTTGTAACGGAAGGCAAAGGAGACTAGAAACTTAAGTGCCAGCAATTATCCATAGAATTTGGAGTTAACAAAACAGCAAATCATGATAAAGAAAAATGCAAAATTTGTATCTGCCTTAAGCTTATTTTGTAATAGGTACAGAAGTTACATAACTTTAGTGCTGGTACCTGGAAAAGTGGGGGAAAAAACAGCATTGAAAAGTCTACTTCGCCTGCTCCATTTAAATTAAAATGCTTAGTGTGAAGAAACAGTGAGGGAGTTTTTAGGGAGGGTTGGGGTTTTGCCTCTTTTCTTTTGAAAGATGTGCTTTAATTTTAACACTCTAATGATCTGATACACATCAACATTTTTTTCTCAGAGAAATCATAGCATTCTGTTCTCAGAAATGCAAAGCACTATGTTTTTAGGTGGTCTGTGGTTTATTTTTATTCTCCCAAGCCTCGTGTAGGTAGAACTTGCTGATATTTGTATTAAAAAAAAAGGAAAAAATCTTTTATTTTGCTGATGGTTTTCCTTATTTTGCATCTTCATTAGGCAGCTTTCTGTTGCATTCCTGGTTTTTTTGTTCTGCTTTTCATAACCTTTGGTTCTCTTTTGGTCTTTTTATAAGCATCAACCAGATTAGGTCTTGGAGATGTTTGATAGACTATATTGTCCAACCTAGGTCAGCTGGTCATAATTTTCTTCTATTTTTCAACTTCTGATCAGGTGACTTAATACTCTTTGACCTTGGCTTAGATACCTCATATTGTACGTATTTCTCTTCCACATTTTGCATAGCTGAGCCTCAGCATAGCTTCCAAAATCTTGCTCTATCACACTTCCTTTTTAAATATTACCCTTAAATTTTCAGAGCATCAGTTGACACAGATGTTCAAGGCATTATGTTGCCTGTTCTTGGGTTAGGCTTACATCATTTTCCTGAAGCAATTGTCCTAGGTACTAATTATATTCCTAAATACTTAGAGAGTATTTAATATGTAGTTCCCCCTTGCAAGTATGACTGCTTCAGATGAAATATAGATTATGAACACTGAAGTCAACCTTTGACCTATGAACAACAATGGGAATCATAAATAGGGGCACTGTAAGGAGTTACCAAAGCCTTTTATGTATGAAAATTATTGGAAAAACCTGACATAGTAGCAAGGTGAGAAATAGGGTGTGTTGGTTTTAATAAAGATACAAGGAACATGTGTCATCGAAGAATGTTAACACATTCAGGAGAGAGCTGAATACAACTGGAAATGATAAAGTAGACTGATAGAACAAGGTATAAAAAAGGCTTCACAATAGAGAAAATCATACCTTTTCAGATCATCTCTAAGCAAAATGTCAAATCAAAGTGGGAGGCAAAATATCTCAGAACCACAGATTTATTAAAATCTACTTATATTATGCAATCTTAAAAATCTTCATTCTCTAAATATGCAAATAAAAAGATTTGGTGGGTGACTTTATAGGTGGCTTAAATTTCAGCTTTAGAAGAGAAGGGCTTGATAAAATGACTTCAAAAAAAGAGAAAACCTGGGTTTAAGCCTCATATGTGTATTCAAAAAGTAGGTTAGATGTGGTAAAATTCATTAAACCTTTCAGAAATTCTGCATTAAATTAACTGTAATTTTTTTATGTCATCTTAGCAGGACTTTGAGAAACTGCTACTATTTGAGACCCATTTTTAAGGAAAGAGTTAGCATAAGCTGGGAGTGTGTGTTGACCGCTTGGAAGATAGGATGGCTCTGCAGAAAGACCTGGAACGGTTGGATCGATGGGCAGAGTCTAACAAAATGAG
>VXBB01012726.1:413178-427340 GCA_013399915.1 Illadopsis cleaveri
AAAAAGAGACTGGATGTGGCACTTGATACCATGATCTAGTTGAGGTGTTAGGGTTGGGTTGGACTCGATGCTCTTGAAGGTCTCTTCCAACCTACACATTCTGTGATTCTGTGATTCGGTGATAAGCCAGAAGTAGCTGGTTTGTATATTCACTCTGCCAAATTAAAAGCAAAATATGTCAGGTTACACCCTGCACATTGTTGAATGGTAAATCCTGCTGGAGGGTCTTTTTGTTGAAAAAAACCCAAAGTTTTTAAAACTTTGCAAAATTTATAGGAAGCTCCTTTTTCTTTCATAAGTCTATCCAAAAATAAGTCAGTAGGGATAAGAATGATATTTTAATTCCTAATTTCATAATGAGAAGAAGCAGTAAATTCAAGAGCCTATATCTTAATTCTGTGGCCAAATTGCCTTAGAAAATTGCTTTATTTCTATATTAATGCAAAGTTCTTTTAATCTGGTGAAAAAACCCTTTGATTTTTAAGTCTCAAGTAATGTGGCTCAATACCAATTTTAAAAAGTGCCATTTAAAAAGTATGAATATTAGAACTGATGGGTAAGCTAACTCAAGTATGCCTACAGCTGCTCTTACTGCCCAGTTTGCTGTTCTGTGCCTTCAAGTGCCTGATCTGAACTCTGCCCAAGTATGACTCGGGGGAAAGTCTGTGCTGCAGAAGCTTGAGACAGAGGAGGTACTGGTTTGTCATCTAATTCTGCAGCAGTTTCTGACAGAGGCAGCAAGGTTCAGTCCTGGTACTGGGAGTGACACTGAGCTGCATCACACAAGAGGGAAATCTGGCCTTGGTGGAATACAGGTGACTGCTACTTCGAGGAGATTCACTTTTTTCACTCTTTGATGGGCCTGAGCCCTGTCTCTGGGAGTCACTGTGACCCAGGTCCTTCTGCTGGCCTCCTTTGCAGAAAGATATGGCAGGCAGTGCCTGAGTGAGAAAGCTGCTGGAGCTGAAGGTTAATCTGAAGAGCTTTTGTCTTCTATTGACTTCCACCAGCTGAAGACTGTTTTGAATGTGGGCAGCTGCTGAGCACACTTTCTACTTGTGGAAACATCAGTATCTCAGTAAGTGGTGAGTACGGCCTTTACAAGAAGGTTTGAAGCCATGTTATTTCCTGGTATCACATGGACTTCTCCAGAGCTTGGTGTCCTTTTGGTTACCGCTTCTGTTTCAGGAGTTTCTCTGCAGTGTTGTTACCCCTATGCAGCCTTCCCCTCGCCTTTGGTCATTTGCTGTCACCTGTTATCACCTCTAAAAATTACAAAAAGCTGATACTTACTGGAGGAGAAGGCACTAACTCTCTGTTACCTTCTCCATGCCTGTTCCCTGGGGTTTTACACTTGCATCTGTTCCTTAGCCAGCAAATCCTGGAAAGTTTTAGGTTACTTGTTCGAGGTTTCCAATGAATGTCAGGAGGCCTTTTGTTCTTGGAAGCAAAGAAAAACAGCTGAGGCAGACAAAAGTGCTTTCTCCTGCTGATCCCTAGAGCATATGGACCAGAATAGGAAGCACAAGAGATACATGGAATACAAGACTGAGTTTTCAGGGTAATTCACAGCATCCAGACATTTTTCAGATTTGCTAAATCACACAGGAATTGTGACCCCGGGAAGGGTCAGAATGATGTAGCAAAATTTAAGGAAAGAGGAAGTATGTGTCCTGTGTGAATACAAAATTATTACCTGAGTTTGACAAGGTAGAGTAGGATACACATTGAATATTTTCAGCCTCTGCAAAATAGTCCTTTCTCTTACTCTCTTCCCAGGTTACATTCCACAGATGTTACTTCTCCAAAGTACTGTGGGTCCATTGGATTTTGTGTTTTCTTTGTATAACAATATGTATTATCATTAGGGGAAAAGGATTTATGCTCTTATTATTTTGCAGATTTTAATGTATTTATGAGGACTGTTGAAAAAGAAATACAACCAATGTCTCCAAATAACCTAAAGGAAAAAAAAAACCCAAACAAAAAAAACCATCTCAAAAAATTTTAAGATATCCATATGCCTGAAAGCTTATCTTTATAGATTAAAAACAGGGAGGAAAAAAAATACTCCAACCTTAGCCTCATTAGTCCCTTGTTGTGAGAAATTTCTGAGGTTAAAGTTTGGGTTTTTTCTCAGCATTCTCTGAGGAATATATATATGTGTGTATATATATGTGTGTGTGTGTGAATACATGTATATGTATGTATTTCAATGATTGACTGTTCCCTGAACTTAAACAATTCTCTGAATTAATTCTCTGAAGAAAAGAAATGCCTAAAAGGAAAGAACAAAGGACAAGATTACTATTTTACGCAAATGTATACTGTGACAGGGAGGGTAGCTGAGTTGAGTGGAAAGTATGACTATAAAACTTGGATGAAATAAGAATAGAGATCAAAATCCCAAGCAGAATTTGAAAACAAGCTGTAGGCCTGAAAAAATTCAGCTTTTTGTAGTACATTTACATTTTCTAAAGGATGTTACCAAGATTTGGAAAAAGACTGTTAAAAATCCTGCCTCTAATGTCTTAAGTTTGTGAAAGGAATTTTTCTATTCTCTATTTTATTTGTTGTTGTGGAGTCTTTTTCCCCTCTGTTTTCCTTTCACCTTTTGCCCCACAGAGGTTGGTACCTAGAGAAAAAATACCTTGTTCTGGTGCTTTTAACTGCATGGTTTAAGATTGACATCTGATATAAATACCAGGGCAAGGTCTGCTTTGAGAACTTAACTAACTCTGTTTTATAGCTTGCTGTTTTATATTTCTCTTGCATGGAGATCTCTGAAGTTCTTGGTGATGTAGGGTAAATGCAATATCATCTCATTGCCATCAGTTTTATTAATAGCAGGTAGTGCATATGGCTGTGTAGAAGCATTCTCTCTTGAACTGTACTTCTACTAAATGGATTGGCTTAGATTATTTTATAAATCCTCCTTTAGAAGCATAAGGAACAGCTAGTCAGATACCCAGACAGCTTTTTAAAATATTTTGCTTATAATGTTTGCATCACATCTACTAAGTAGCATGAAGATAACTCAAACAATGTATTAAGATGCAAGATGATTCACTAGCAGTGAGCTACAGATGGTCTATTATTGAATTACTAAGTAACAGTGGGAAGGCTGGGACAATAATTATGGCATTTACCTGCACAGGGGCCAGCAAGCTGTTCAGACCCAGTTATCTGAGAGGCAGCCTTGCTGTTCTGCACACTAAACATTTTTTTGTTGTTGTTTGCTTACTCATTATCAGAAGACAACTGAGAAAAAGAAACCCTTTGCACACTGGGTTAGAATAGGAGTCTGTTAAGGGCATTCTCCAAATTTCTACTTTAATACCAAGGATTCCAGACAGTATATAAATAGTTACAGTCAAAATTAACATTATGCATGGGAGATCACAGCCATGTATGTAGCATCTCACCACAAGGATGTGAGCAGTTTCTTGCAGGAAAAAAAATTGAGAAAACATAGTTTGCTAGAGTTTAGCTCAAGTGTCTAACAGATTAAATGCATTTTTGTCCTTTTTATCATCTTTGATGCATTCTCATGTAGTGTGCTTTTCTATTTATAATTTAAGTGCCATATAGATAAGCACTTCACATATAAATTCATCAGAAGAAGGATCAAATGAGTATGAGGCAATCTATGCTTGCTTTACTATAGAGAGTTTAATTATCCATACCCGATTTATAATTGAGTAAGAAAGGAACAGATTTTTTTTAATACAAAAATAACACCTAGGCAATTATTGGGCAAGATTACATCATTTAAAATGTGTTTTGATGACTGTATCTTATAATTTTAATCCTTTTTATCTCAACATTTAGGTAGAAATGAATTACACAAACTCATTTTCTTTTTAACAGTTTGACTACCTGTTTGTAAAATGTCTGTGGGAGAACAAACTCCCCAAGGTGCATTTTGAGATGTTTTCTATGCTAGAAAACAGCAGAAAGCCTGATCACTCAGTAGTTTTTATTGACTTTCTGTGCAGTTCTGTCTCTCTTGGTGGATGACTTTTGTCTCAGATTCCCTCGAGTTCATTCAAGTAGCAGAATTACACCGTCCTTTTCAATGTCAACAGGTGCACCCAAATTTTATCTCTTTAAATAATTCAGTGTTGTTTGAAACTCTTTTTGTAAACAGTATCTGACAGTAGAAGACTGCTCATATTCTTTTTATCCTTTACTCAGAAATGTCACTCACACATTTGATTACATGGTTTAAGTATGAATTTATTATTAAGCACATGTCCCAAATTCCTCATTCTGCATAATACATTGAGCCAATGATGCATATAGTAAGTGTTCATGCATTTTATTTTATTGGAATAAAAGTAACTGATGTTTTACTGTAGATTAAAGCCTTTTCTTTTACTTTATTGTCTTGAAAATCACAATTTAAGGCATAAAGACTGAGAGAGGATGATCAGTTGGATGCCTTGTTAGCTGTGGCTAATGACTTTAAATGGAAGAAGCTTTTTAAAATGGTGGAAAATGATTGATTTAAAATAAAGCTTATTCTTCTCACTTTTTTCCCCCAACAGTCAAAATGCTTCCCCCAAGCTGCTGCAGATGGTCACAGTCTTTCTTCAAACTTTTTTTTGTCTTGCATTTCCACAGCATTAAGCTTGCTTATTTCTCTTGGATTGCTTTAGGGAACCCAACATCAACATTCATTTGCAATATCCAAGTAAGATGATGCAGTAGGATAGCTTGCTCTCAAAAGAAGGTCATTATTCTTCCTTTAACCCTTCCTACAGATATGCTATAGCCAGACATATTATCAGAAATTCCAATAGCTCCCTTTAGTAAGTGAGGCTGCTGTTGGCAAAGGTTTATTATTATAAGCTTTCACAGTGTATTTAGTTCGTGTGTCTTTTTCTGCATTAACATAATTCCATGCAGTATTGGATGGGGTTTATATTGTTCATTGAAAGATTAGTATAATCTGTCATTTCCCATTGTTTCATTTGGTTTGTTTCATGGAATCATTAAAAAATTAAGGTAGAGGAGACCTATGAGGTCTCATTCATCCCTAGAGTCCGAAGGTGGAAGTAACTCTACAACTAAATTATTATTGCCATTAAGTAAAATGTCATTTTTCAGTTCAAACTTTCCCTGCTTCAAATGTTTGATTAACTGAATCATAAGAAGTTTGCATGTTCTTTCTCATATGTAAAAGTATTGGCAGTACTGCAGTTTGAGATTATTCTGCCTCAACTGTGTTTTCATCTAGTACACTGAATGATATAATCTCAGTTTATATCTTCCAATAAATCATTAGGGGAACACAGAATTAATGTGAGCATTTATGTTTTTAATGCTTGGCCAAACCTGAGCTCTTCTGTTCTGCTCTTTTAATAATAATAGTACTAATGGTAATGCTAATACTAATACTTCTAAAAACATAATAATTAAGTAGTCCGGGCTTCTTATAATAACCATTGTTTCAGTGGCACTTTGTTCCCAACCCTTCATGAAATACTAAGAAAACCTCATACCTTGATGTCTCCTCAAATATAAATTTACTTAAGGCAAACAAAACAATTCTGAATTTAGCAACTGAAGAAAGGGAAAAAAGGAAGGTGTTGTTGCCATGGAGAAAAAGGTAGTATTTTTAACATAAGGTATTTAAAAAAAAAAAGCCCAGCACTTTCAGAAAGAGAGATTGAGAGGAATGATAATACATACAAGAAAAGCCCAAAACAAAAAAAGTAAACCTCCCAAAACTTAATGAAAACCCCCAAAAACTCAAGAGGGGAAGTATGTTTGTTATATGGAAAAATACATGACATGAGGGACTGTCAAATGAGAAATGTAGAAGCAAGCTTATTTTGACATGATGAAGTTTTTATATTTTAAAAAAAGTTGTTAGTATAAGAAGCTCTTGAGTGGGGCTGCTAAATGTAGCATACGTGCTGCTGAAATAGAAGGATTTGTGTGTTGATTCAAGGAGGAATCTTCCTGAAAAGTGGAATGGTTTTTTGTCTTGTCTTAGGTCATGGTATCACAGGGAACCTAAAAGATGAAGCAGCACTGTTGATGAAAGGACAAGAAAGAAGTTGAAAATTTCATTTTCAGTTTTATCTCCATGTAATTCCACTTCAAGGGTTGTGTGGAAATGATAAGGAGAAGCCTATTAACATGCGGAGTGTTATTGTCTTGGATATCATAAAAAGGGGTTTGACATTTACTGGATTTGCTCCCCTGCCTATTTATCCTTCCTTCATTATTTTTGTTCCACGTTTTGCTTCACACATCCAGAGTCAGTGGTGCAAATTGTGGTTCTAGAGACTGCTGTCACTGTACTTCAGCTGCCTGTACACACATTAGGAGTGTCATTCTGTCATATCACAGTCTCCGAGAGCCTTAAGGTGTCTTGATATCAACTTTATACAAGTGCTCACTGTTCCTTTGCTACTGTCATCTTGTCTCACCTGTGTAGAATTTTCACTGCTTATAATTTCTATCAATGAAAATTTCAACTCCAAAAAGTTTATTTATGGTTGTGAGGAACAATATCTGATACTTGTAAGATAAGAATAAGAAGCTGTAAGTCTTGAGGGTCTTTTTAAATTTTAAGCTTTTACATTACTTGGCAGTACATACGTATTACCTGCCAACGTTATACATGCAGATGTGCCCTTTCTAGTTGTGATTTGGTTTATGCACATTGCTAATAAGATTCCAGAAAATGAGCTTATACTTGGACTATTTTTTTATCAATTATAGTCATCGGTGCACTCCATATATCTTGTGTATTTAAATCTTTTCTATGATGTTAGGTCATGCTTCAATTCTCTGGACACTTGCTCCAGTGCCTTTTTATTTTCCTTTATAGGAAAAACTGTCAGTGGCATAAATCTCTGTAAATTTTCCAGATTATATTCAGGCTGAAAGGCACCTCAGTAGGAATTTATGCCAACCTCCTACTGAAATAGATCTTTATCCTTCATGTCCCAGAGACTTGCTCCAAGACTACTTGCTCCATGATTTTCCCTTGGGCTGAAGTGGGGCTGACTGGCTTTGTTATGACTTCAGCCAGCTCTTCAGCAGCCTTGGATGATGCGGTGCAGCCAATCCTACAGACTTGATGAGTTCTCGCAAGCAGCCCCTTCTCTCCTTGAGCCCTACCTCTGAGTTCAGAGGTCCTGGAGCCTCAGCAGTATCCACTGGCACAGTTCCACAGTTTCTGTGTCTAAACTTTCTGTGTACCAGTAGAGGATATACGTAGCTGGTTGCTCAGAGCTCTGCAAGTCATTGCCCAAGGAAAGGAGATGGGAGGGCAAAATGAACTAAAGAACTGTAGGAGCAGCAGTTCCTGTTCAGGAGCAAGGGGGAGAGTCTTAACTTATCAGCAGAGGTTCTGAATGTAGGTGCTGCAAGACAGAATGGAAGGGGGACTTGAAAATGGTGTGAATGTAGTATCCATTGCTTGGAAGAGAGGGCAACTTCTTGGTGACAGTTAAACCAAGGGCAGAACTAGTTCATTATGCCTGTGGAAGAGAACCCTCTCAATAAGGAAGTATTTTTGTCTCTCTCTGCCCATAGAGAGAAGACCTTCCATCTTATTTTCCACACTATATCCAACTCTCAGGAGATATCACCTCGCCCTGCTATAAGTAGATATGGGTCTTCTACCTTAGGATGGATAATCACCATGCAAATGGTCATACTTCTGGTCTGAGGAGTCCTCACACAGAAACCTTTTCTATTCTCCAAAGTCTGTTCTGCACATGGAACAATTACTGACCAAGTGCTCTGATGTACCTACCACTAGGCTAAAGGGAGCAATTCATTGAGTGCCCATGCACTTCCCAACTCATGATGATCCACTGACACATCTGGGTCTGTGCTTCCAGTGTCGCCCACATTGTCCCCACACCCCCAAGGATAAATGTGTAAGGAATGCATGTAGGAGTAATACGTCAGTGATGGATGGTGTGGTCTTTTCAGGTTCACTCTCATGGCAAGCCTGGAAGTTTGGGTTCAAACAACCTGTAGAGCTCAGCTCATCCCTTATAAGCTGAAGGCTTCAGTAATGTGGTCCTATCTGAAACCCCTTTTTAACAGATTAATGTCCTACTTAAAGTGTTTTTACTTGGATTATGATTATTATGCCTTGTTTCAAGAAACTTCGCATCACCTTTTTTGGTTTAATGAAACATTCCTCACACACTAGACTGCAGTCATAAGTTGCAAACCTGCTAATGCTGTTGTCATGCAGAACCACTGCCCAAGACACTTGCAGTCCTCTTTTAGAGGTTCAGATACATAAGGTAATATCATATTCATGAAGTCACTTCTCTTTTTCCAAGAGTGGCATGAGGTAGCCATTGACAGATAAGACAGTTAAATGTAGAAAACAATAATAGGTACTAGTAGCAAAAATTAGTTTAACCAGGGATGATTGCAGTAGAAGAAAGTGCAGGTAAAGAAGGGAAAGGCTTTCAGAGCAGAAAATGTGTGTGACTGAAGAAGGAGCAGCAGAACTGAAGAATAATTTGAGAACTTTGCGTCACTTGGTATAATGGAGGAGCTGCATCCTCATGTTTGCTGTGCTTTGCAAACTTTTCGTGGTGCTGAAAGTTGCATGTGGCAGTGTCAGCTCTGTAGGAGTTTGGACCTAATTATCCCCATCAATGTTGTAGAGCACTTTGGTGCAGTACTTCTAGCTGATTTTTCTAAAATCTAATTTGTTCTCAAAACTGCTCTGAGAACTCAGCAAGCACATAGGAAACGCACTGAAGCGAACCAGAGAATTTGGTTTGCGAGTGCACTGTTTATCTAAATGGGATTGCTAATGTACTCACAGCCTCTCTGAAAAGAGGGGAAAAAACTGGTAAAAAAGCATTATTTTGCTTGTATGCATGTATTCTACTAAAAGAATGGAGAAATTACCACTTTTAAATTAAAAAACAAACAAAACCCAACAAAATAATAACCTCAAAAAACCCAATAAAAAACCCAGACACCCAACAAGCACAAAACATCTCTGTTTAGTTAAGCTTTCTAGATATCATTTTCCTGAAATACATGTTCAAGCAATGGGCTTCCAACACCCTTGCTTTTACTTCCTTTACCCTTGCATTTAATGTATTGTTTCCAGCAATCTAAGCTGTTTAGTGGATTTACACAGCTTCAAATTATGTTTGAACCACAGGCTCAGATCATAATATGCTTGACTAAAAATCTACATTTACATAAATTTGTCTTTTTTTCTTAACAGTTTACTGTACAAACATAAGTATTTCTTTGCAAGCTTAAAAGGTTACTTCATTTATATGTGACATTTTTGTTCTGACACTTGAATTTCTCTATTTGTTTAATATGTGTCAGCTGTGTATAAGCTAGTAATCAAGAGACAAAAAGGATTTCTTAAATTGAGATAGTAGTTCAAACCTATTGACCCATAGTCAATTCTCCTTGTCTTCTTAACTCCCTATTCTAAGGTAACTTGTTTTGTAATACAATGAAATTAATTCTGCTCAAAAGAAAGACAAAAGAAAAGATGGAATGAAATCAACTTTCTGGCCTTCTTGACCTTGCTCTCCCCCAGTCAATGTAATTTGTTCTTTGTATAAACTTACTGTTTGCAAAACACTTCTCTGGTAAGTGTTACATGAATGCTTAATATTAATGTTACAAGTATATTTCTTTACAACTCATTCATTTAATTGACCTCTATTTTACTACAGCTTATAATGACAATCAATTAAATCCTTCTTTCATCCCGCATTGCGTTTTCTAACTGTTTCTCATCTCAAATCCCTTTAGATGATAGGAATAAACGTAAAATTGCTTAAACTTTCTTTAGCTTCCCCCTCCTTTTCTCAAGCTATCCACAGATTTGGAAGATTTTTACAGTATTTCAGCTACAGAAATTCAAAATAAGCATGCTTATTAAGCCATATGACTTAAATAATGATTATCAACTAAAGTGAAATACAGCAATTGCGATAGTTTATCAGTATATTTGAGAGGGGTGCAAAAAACAACTCAGGTGTTTTGTCCTTTCCAGTGGTAAAATGGAAGTGAAACAGTCCTAATCCTTTTTATTTGTGACATGGAAAATAACTGGTCAGTTCTATATTTTAGATGCAACACTCTACAGCAGAAATAAATTTATAAGAAATATTTCCATCACTTTTGTTGTAGTTTTTTATTTTTCTTATTACAGTACTCCTTAAAATCTTAGCTTAATAGTATCCATCACAGTGTCCCTAGGAAGACTCTTTGCTTATTTATTACTTTTTTTTTAAAATAAAATTTTAACTCAGTTTCATGAGGTCCTTTTTCATAAAGTTATAAAGGTGATTTGCCATTGACTGTGGCTCTTATTAAAATCTCTTCTCTGTGATACATCTTTCATATTTATGCTTTAGACAAATCTGTTTCCAAGATGTGTTCTACATTTGGTGTTCCTAACTTGGCATATTCCTTGTCAAAGTAATTCACTAGGAGTTGGGTTTGTTTTGATGGCAGATTCCCTGGAATGGGGAAGCATTTTGCATCAGCTATGTGTACTAGAGTGGAAATTCCCATTTATGCCATTCTGATTCTTACTCTTGTGAATAATTTGTAACCTGCTTACAGGAAAAGCTGCTTGTTTATGGGATGGGATTCATCATAATTCCACTGCACAAAATAAAGGCAGCATTTGTGAAATTGGCTAGGACCAAAAATGAAAGAGGCAAATGAAGAACACAGAGGAAATGCAAAGACTTGGAATATCAGTGAGTGAGATAGGTTTTAAGGTTTCTTTCATCTGTGGTCATATCCCAGAGTTAGAAGTAGCTCAGAAAATCACAACTGAAAAAACCTATCCTACTACAGCAAATGGTGACTGGCAAAAGGAAGAGAGAATATTCTTAGACTTCTCAGATCCTAAGTGTGGACAGGTTACATTTTAAGCTTAAGTTAATAATTCAAAGATCCTT
Organism: Illadopsis cleaveri; assembly: GCA_013399915.1. Classification (NCBI taxonomy): domain Eukaryota; kingdom Metazoa; phylum Chordata; class Aves; order Passeriformes; family Timaliidae; genus Illadopsis; species Illadopsis cleaveri. The sequence continues at coordinate 424,125 of VXBB01012726.1, forward strand.
TTTGCATCTGACCTGTTAAATAAAGGTTAATGAAATGACCTCTGTGAAATATCAGATTATTATTTATCACGTTGAAATGGATTAAAATCTAAATTAATAGGAATTATGCGTGCTATTTCTAAATAGCTGATTTCATAACAGTGAAAACCATTGTAAGGCATATTTTCTGGAAGGAAGTATTTAAGAAAGAAGAAGAAATAATAATTAGAAAGCAATTAATTTTCAAGATATCTATAACATAATGCCAGTTAGAAATAAACTGGGATAGAAAAGAGCAGCATGAAGAAAAATGCAATCTGAAGGCAGTTTAAAAATATGCATATATTTGTANAATTTAAAAACCAGGATTTTGATGATTTTCAGATGTATCAGGGAAAAGCCTTCAAATGCATCTCTGTGTAGTCAACAACCAAAAACTTCCTCTTTTTTCTGTAAGTTTTTTTTTTTGATAGTGTCCCAGATGACAAAATAGGATTATTTCTTACCCGTTAGATATTGCATGTACCTTAAAGATGAATGCTACAATTAGAAAAGGCCTATTATTGGTAAAGCAGCAGGTCATGGCTAGCAAATTTACAGAGAGGTTAATCAGTATTATCTCAGAAGGGTCAAAGAGGACATCATGCAAGATAGATAGATCATTATGTAGATGTATCTTTGTATCTTGTATACACAAAGATTTCAAACAATACTTAAAAGCAGTCACCTTTGTTGGGCAAATCATTGGAAGCCAGGATGGGACAGTTCCAAGTATGACTTTAAAGCCAAGCATATAATTTAGCTGGAGTGAAGTGATTATTTTAAGAATGACTTTATTTTTAATTCAAGTCCTACAGAAGTTTATTACTAACTAGTTCTTATTTGTCAATAGTTCAAGAAAGATGCTGATAAACTTAAGAGTGTTTGCAGAATGAGAATGACCAAAGAGCAAGAAAACTTCCTCTGTGGTGAAAGATTCACAGAATTTGATCTGATTAGTTTATCAAGCGGATGATAAAAGGTACCTGCCTAGAAACGAGATATCTGATAACAGGGTTAATCTGTAGTCCACCTGAAGTAAATCATCCAAACTCTGGAAATTGAAGCTATGAAAATTCAGACTCAGGTAAAAAATTGTTAATAATAAATGTAAATAAAATTTGATAAATTGTTACAAGATTTATCACATATATGCCATCAAGATTATTCTATTGCATATACTGTGTTTTAAAATGAAGGCTTAGTTCTTGTAAGTTCTTATTGTTTTAGAAGCCAAAGTGGATATAGTTACTTACTACAAAATATTTTCACCCGCCTTTGAGAAGTAATATATTAATAACAACTCAGATGTCACTGTTCAAAACAATTCTGTTACTCAGTAATCCTTCATAATACAAAAAGGTTAGGTTCATTGACTTATAGCAGTTCAATTTGTACTTCATACAACCAGTGTGACACCAAGCTAGGGCAAAGATCTACCCACCTCAGTGTCCTGTCTTCAAACAGTCATAAGCATGTGTGTAGAAAAAGGAATACAAGAGAGTACCTATATGCTGATGCAGAGATCTGTGATTTCTGAGCCACATATTGACTCTAATGGTGAATTACTTTTGGGGGAAATGGAAAAAGAAGAGGAGAGGAGCGAAGGGAGAAAGAACAAACTCCTCCCGTAGGCAGGAGGAGGAGAAGTGCTGGGGGAACCCCATGCTGTTGGGCTCTCTGCATGCATATAATGATTGCCCAAATGTAAACCAAGTGCTACAATGAAAAGAGGGGAAGGAAGGAGTGACTAGTGATAGTTCCTTCCCTTGACAACCACCACAAGAACACTGTTGAGGTCTGCAGCAGGGATAAGGCTGTAGGAATAACACCACAAGAGTGATTGCATAAGAACAGCAGAGAAAATGCTGCCACTGAGGCTCTAGAAAGCACTCCTCTTGCAGCTTGAGCAAAGGGATCCAGACCCATGACTGAAGGGCTCTTAGGTCATTCAAAAAGCAAGGCATCAAAAGCACAAAATACCTCTTGGTCTGTGTCATGAACACAAGTGTTTAATGTATCTCTAGTTGTATATAAGATGTTTTTACCTCTCTGAAACTCAGTTATGACATTTTATAGTCACTCAATGCACTGGCTGCTATTCATCATTGAGTAGCATTATATTAGCTACATTAGAATTCAGTCATTAAATTTCACCATGTCTTGGTTTGAACATGATAAACTCTATGATTTTTTCTTCAATACTTTTTTTCCAATTTGGACATTTCTATTTGTTTCCATTGCACTTGTCATTTTCCTTTACTCCTTCTTAAATAGTTTTGCTTTCTAAAAATGGAGTGAAATGTTCATTTACTTTTTGAGCCATAGCCTTTAATTTTGTACACAACTTCACTAAGACCTTCCTTGTTCATTTCTGCAGTTAGCAGTTGTATCCATATTCAGTCATTTAAAAGAGAAATGAAATACGTCTTAATGATTATTGAGTAAAGGAAGTAAATTTTTTTAAAGACAGAAAAAATAGAAAAACACTTTTAAAACTTAGTGACTTAATTTCATTTTGATTTAAATCGAAGAACCATGAACAAGAACAAAAAGCATCTTTATATACTACCATCAATATTTATGCAAGAAGGTGTTTGAAAGATGTGGAATGCCTAAGAGGGAACATTTAAAGAGCAGTTTAAATAATCCTTTAGAACTTCAAATAAATACGAGTTTGTTTTTAGATTTTATAAGCTGAATTGGTAATCTTGGCTGAGACAGAAGTGAACATTTTATCTTTTTATTCCACAGCAAATGGTAGAGAAGCGATAAGCCTGGTGTGTAGGTTTTTTTAGGTTTTTTGGGAGCNAGATTAAAAGTTCAAGTCATTGGATATAAACACAGTCTGATGGAATCTGAAACATTTAGTAAATAGCTGGTGAGAATAGTAAACAGAAGTGTAGTAAGGAAGGTTGGGGCAACAAGGAGTGGTTTTTGAAGTATAATAGGAGTTGATATTGCACAGCATATTAACAGTCAAAAAGTTACTTCAGTTGATGGGGGTTTATTGTTATTATTTGTATTACTACTATAGTGTTCAAAGAGGAAACAATCATTTCTGTTTAATTAAGAGCTGAAGAAACAGGATTATTCTTTTTTAAAAAAAATTAAATTCAAATTGCATTAATAAACATGACAGAAATAGTAGAATAGGCATTCCTAATACACTTGATTTAATATTACCTGTGCTAAGAA
>VXBB01012726.1:428829-443296 GCA_013399915.1 Illadopsis cleaveri
ACGAGTTTGTTTTTAGATTTTATAAGCTGAATTGGTAATCTTGGCTGAGACAGAAGTGAACATTTTATCTTTTTATTCCACAGCAAATGGTAGAGAAGCGATAAGCCTGGTGTGTAGGTTTTTTTAGGTTTTTTGGGAGCTTTTTGTGTGTGTGTGTGTGTGTGTATGCTCACTCAGTATAGGGATATTTTTGCTTTTTACATGCATGATTCACAAACTGCTGCAGGTATTCACTGAAATCCAAACAAGCCTGTACAAGAAAAACAAATAAATAACCACTGTTAGGTTTTGAGCCAGTGACTAGATTAGGAATTTTACATTTGAATGTGATAAATTATGAGAGAAACAATAAATCTTATTAAAAATGACATTTTAACTCTTATTTTTACACAGAATTATCTGGTTGCCAGAGTGCTTCTCTCCATTCCAAAAGATTGTAAATCTTTAGAAAGGAAGAAAATCCTTTTTAAAAAGATTTGCTGTATTTTGCAATCTTACCTCTCATGTGATTACCAAAAAATAAATTTTAATAGATTTTGATTTTTTCATGGTTAGAGGTTTTTTTTGATTGTTTTTTCTTTTTTATTTTTAGTTCGTTGGTTGGATGGTTTTTGTTTTCTGTTTAGTGCTTTGTTGGCTTTTTTTCTAATTTGGGAGTTTGGCTATCTCAAATTCCTCAATAAAAGCAAAAATATGACAAGGAAAGGAATTTTATCTACATTTATAATAGGGAGTTTGCCTTTTAACACTTTTGACTTCTATGGAACTGAGGACTGATGATTGTCATTGAAATCAGAGTATGAGATTGTTCCTTTAATCAGGCTGTCCCCAGTGGAGATCCAGTTTTGGGTTTTGCTTTAGAACATAAATTCTGTTAGTTCAGCTGTTTATTTGCAGCATACCAACCCAGAAATACAAACAAAAAAGATCTGATTGAAGAAAACACTATGCTGATGGTATGAAGCCTATGTCTTCATATTAAATGGGTAAAGAAGGTTTATTTAGGGGGAGAGGGGGTAGGGAGGTGTCACCAGGTATAGAAGTATGTAAACTATAAATGTATGCCTGACAAAGGCAAGAAATTAAAGAATGCATTACTATTATAGGTTTTTGCCAATCAGAGGGACAGAGAATAATACCAAAAGGCCTATTTTACCTGCAAGTGTCACACATCATTATATTCAGGTTAGTTGCTCAGATTCATTTGATTTAGGTAAAGTTGATTGGAAAATAGTATAATACTTACTATTTTTACTTAGATACTATTATGAGGTTCTTATAGTTCTTTTTTTCATGTTAAGAAACATGAGTATAATCATCAACAAATGTAACTACTGGTATTATAAAATCTAGCTTTAACCCATATCTTTGGATTGTGTAATGACTTACTCATTTAAACCAGTCCATTTTACATTGGTAGTAAAAAAATTCATTCAAGTAGGTAATTATAAGGGTAATAGAAAAATCTGGCAGGAAGCAAAAGCAGAAAAAAGAACAATGGTTTCAAACACTGAACAGTTGGCACAAAAAAAGGTTATTGGTGACAGCTAAATACAGAATAGGGACAAAGACAAGCAACTCTTGTTCTCTGTGTTCCCACAAATGATCTCAGAAGCACAACAGCTTAGCAGGAGCTTCTCAGTACACACAGCGGGGTCCAGCTGGTACCAAGAATATGCTGCCCAAGAGTTGTGTGAGGGCATTGTCAGCCTCCTCCGCTTCCCTGTGGCATGTCCTGAGTGAACCCCAAGGTGGGACACTGAGTTAAAGCTTATGGCAGTGTTGGATGCTGGATAGCATCCTCTTCCAACAGAATGAAAGAGCTGGAAAGAGTGTTTTCTTGGTTTTAAATAGATAAAAAGGAAGTAGGAAGTTGAGAGACAGGAGTGTGCAAAAGGAACAGTGCAATGAAAAGAAAGTGAGAGGATTGAGAGAGAGACGGGAGAGAATAACATGAGGGGAGAATAAACAAGCTTTGCCATTTGGTCTGGAACTCAACTCCGGTTATGCCAATGAATGTCCTTTCCTGACTCTGTGCTAATCAAAGCTGGCAGAATTCTCTGGCAGTCAGATGCTGGGGAGCACAAAAGGCCAGAAGCGCTTCCTTTTATGTAGGGAAATTCCCTCTCAGAAATGGGAACCAGACCTCTTGACAGTATAACCTAAGCTGCAAATGCAATTGCAGTCAAATGCAGAACACTGAATAATCAATATGGTCAAAAGCTACACTGGACATGGAAAATTAGTGGCTATGAGTCAAGTAGGATAAATACATTCATTCATCTGGGAGAGCACCTAGAATTTACCAAAAATGATTTCTGCAAGCAGTAGTAGGAAAATACTTGACTTCTGTGAAACAGAATCTGAGGGAAAATAAAATTATTTGAGGAAAGCTCTGTAACATCTGAAAGGTCTGTATTGGAAAGTAAAGAGATATGTAAGTATGGAGTAACCCATACCTGAAAATCGTACTGAAAACCTAAAATATGTGAGAAAGGAACATAAATAATTGTAGCTTATTAAAATTAAGAAGACACTGAAAATATTAAAATGCAAACTAAAGAAAGTGACTGAACACTATTATTTCGTAGCAATGCTGTAGATTAGCATAAAGAATGAAATAGAGAGAACCAATCAACTGGTGATAGCAACTGTGAAAAACAGAATTTCTAACTGCAAGGAGAGGAAAGAAAACCAGAAGCTAGTCACTGGCAGAAAAAGGCCAAAATGTGTAGTATTGTGGCTGAAAATGTGATGTGAGATGCTTTGTTCCTTTTAGAAGATAAATATTGATGTATTGCAAATGAGAGGGGTTTTGAGAGGCAAGAGGCTAAAATTATGTAAGAAAAAGTCACTGAATGAAAGAAAAAACTAGAACTATAGTTGCTTATAATACAAACCAGATCTGTGGTTTGGCTTTCCACAGGAATTCTCTCTCTTCTCTGTAAAATCAGAGGTCTTGCTTCTGTTCATTGTCTGTGCTCCTGCTTATCCTACCTTCTCTGCTTGTGTGCAGTTTTATGCTAATATGCTCCTCCATCTGGTGGGAGGTATGTCAAGAAAGGTTTCCTGCCCTGAAATTATTGCTAGAAATAGCTAAAAATAGTTAGTTGTCCTGTATAATTGTAGTGAAATGCAGCTCTGAAGAAGAGTTTCAAAAATCTCAGGCACTGAGAGGTGGTCTGAGTATGGATCTTTTCCATTCTAACACTAACTCAAATAGCCTTGGCTGCTTAAAAAGTGTACATGGAGAAATTCTGTCTCAGAGGGCTTGGATATTTATCAAAAACATAGGCCAACTTACTTACTACCTGAAACTAGATGGTGCTGGCAAAATAGGCAAGAAAGAGGTACAGAAATTCTGTGCAGAGACCTGAGATCCAGTGCAGTGGGAATAGATATAGCCTTTATTAAATATATGCATTATCTGCAAAGTATCTAATGTTTAAAAAAACCCACCTCAGTGAGTGAGAACTCAACTCTCACTTGCTGTTATGAAGATTAATTAAATATTCAATACAATGCTTGAGGTTTCTTAGATGGCACAATAGTTGTCTGAAGGGAGAGTAAAATGAAGAAACAATATCCCAAAGCCCCTGTTTTGAGAAAGATGTGGCAGAATAACACCTAGTAAAACAGTTTGATGAAGGATATCCAGCATGAATTCAGGCAGAAGAGGTCATGCTGAGCTAATCTGTTTGAGTTCTTTGAAGATACTAGTGGTAAGAAAGATAAGGAAAATTTAGAGGATGTATGATCCTTACATTTCAAAAAGAATTTGACAGGCTTTCAGATCAGAGATAAATGCCTATGGAAAATACTCTGGAGGAGGAAATAAATGAAGACAATGGTAAAAAATTATTTGAAAGAGAGGAAATGTTTTGTGAATTTCAGAGAAGTTGAATGACATTCTCCTGGTTGTTCTGTTTTATGAAACTTAGACAATAGGACTGAATATGATATTGTTAATTTTTAAAATGGTTGCAGAAAGAGACCAGCAATGACTTAGGGTGATTAAATCAGCTGCTCAAAATTTGAGTCATTTGGATTAAGATTTGTCAGGAAACTATTTTTGTTCACACTCAGAAAATCTCCTGTTACATGATCACAACACAATTTTCCACGGCATTTGCCTTCTTTACTGTATAAAGGGTTTAGTATTCACTTGGCTATTCAGTAATTTGTTTTACCTTCTTTCAGCCTTGAGTCCTATTAATTATTACTGCTTGTCTTGTGATTTAAGATAGATTTTTTTAAATTCCTCATTGGCTTTTCCATAACAGTTTCTAATAGCACAGACTGTACTACAGTGGAAGAATACAGATCCATCTTTCAGTGATGGGGATCTGAGGCACTAAGCACTTACAGACAAAGGTGTCTCCTTATTTTTCATTGTCATTCTGAAGTTCCTACAACATGACCTTTCATTATACTTAATTTATACAGCATTCTATTTCAAGGGATAATGTGGTACAGTTTTTGAAGTGCATAGTATTAAAACTCTGAAGTTAGAAAGAGCCATAAAATCACTGCTGATAGCAAGCTTTTTTGCATGTTGAGGAGAGAGGGAATGGTAACGCTGGGTTTTGTAAAGTCAATGACATATTTTCTGATTACTGTTTCTCCTGTTATTCCTGCACGCTTTGCATAAGTGGTCCCATGGTAATGTGATGCAATCACTTTCAGTTTCTATAATAAGAATGTGCTACTGTTTCTTATTTCCAAATAAAAACTTACTAGATATTACACCATCATCTTCCTCTCTGCAGTTCAGGTCTGTCTGGAAGAGAGCAGTAGTTTTGGTATTATTATGTTGGTTAAAATCTTTCTGCTTTACTTGATTGAAATCTTGTATCTTTCTAGTGATTGTCCCTTCCAATAAGTCTGTAGACTTTGTCTGATTGGAATGCAACATCTGGAAGAAAAAGAATCTCATGTCTTTAAAGTGAATCTGGTAAACCCGAACTGTGATTTTAATTGAAGCCCCTTGGACCTCATAGAATAAAAGTGTTGTATCACACTGCTGTTGTAATGTCAGCACAGGATAAGCAGGAGATATAAACATATAAACCAAAGTGGGGTTTTTAGTTCTTTAGAAGCTTCATTTCATGTGATTGTAGCTTGGGTTTGGCAGTATAAATAAAGAGATCACTTCTTCAAGCTTTAGAAATTAAGTCGTGAATACTTACTCCTTGACTGTCACCTAATTTATGTCTTTTGTTGTAAAATCTTTATCTGTCCATTTTAAATTGTGTTTTTGTCTTTGTATTGAGTGAGTTCTGTCACGAGAGAGATAGTTTCCTGCCAAATATCATTTTACTGCAATATATAACAGGCTAAAAAAGGAATGACTTTTTTTCATTTACATGTCATATATATCACCTGACTTATTTAATGCAAGAACTGAATTAATAAATAAAAAAAGGAACCAAAAGCCATAAACCATTATTTTCTGGGAAAAAAAATCTGTAGGAAACATACAACTACTCAGATATATGTTAGAATTATGACTGCTTATATTTACTGTATTCCCTTTCTTTGAGGCATATTTGCTATGGATTTTTCCCTGGGGCAACCAAACAGTCTTAAAAGTACAAATTGGCAACAATGAACAGACAGAAAACCATGGGTAGATCTGAAATAGACATGAATCAGAGGTGTCAATTGTAGGTATTTGAAAAAAAGAAAAACAGATGTGAGGTCATACTGTGAGGAAGAAATAGCAACTTGAAAGCCTTGAAAATGCTGCAGTTACTGAATCTACAAAATGTATTGTTTTTACTTCTTTATATGGATCTCAAAACCTTAAGGTGACAATCTTGCTTGGGTTCTTGAAGCTGAGTCATCAAGAGATCATCTTGGGGGCTTGGACAGTTTGACTGTTTCTATGTTTCTTTGATGTTGAGTTCTGTGCTATCCTATAAGCAATGCTAGCATTTTAGTGATAAAACTCCATGAATTAAAATTGTCAGTCAGATCATCATTTTGATGATCAGGCTTGACTGAAGCTTTTTTCAATCAAAAGATGGTGCTGTTAAATAAGCATTTGTGTTGTACTCATTCCGTTTGAGTCATCTCGAGTCTATTTCAAGAATTAGCTGAGTAACAAGTTTTGCTATGGATTTTGGCATTTGGTTTGGCTTTGTTGGTTTTGTTTATCACAAAATGGACAAGGAAGTAAATGGAGGAAGGAGGCAGGGAGGAAAGAAGGAAAAGAGGGAAGGAGGGAATGGAACAAAGAAAGAGAAAGAAAAGACAGGGAGGAGAGAGAGAAAAGAGCTTGAATAATCAGAAGCCTTGGGTCAGTCACTGGTCCTCAGTTTTGATTTTGGAGTGCTTTCATTCAGATGGTATTACATTTACTCTTTCACACTTTTTTCACATCTTTAAAAAATGATTTTGCCTTACTGAAAAAGATGTATATAAAAAACAATCATTTCCTATCATTGTCATTTTCCTCTGTAAAAACAAGAAGATATTTTTGCAGATTTCAGACTGTGCCTCTGTGCACTGACTCATGTGAAATGACTGGTATATCCTATATTCATTCTGGTTTGCACTTCACAATTTATTCAGGTTGTTAAAGTTCTGGAATTCATTGCTAGGCTTTTGGGTCTTCATATTATCACAGGACAAAAGGAATGACCTCTATGGGTGAATTCATTTTATTATTGTTTTCTACATGGGTTGATGATGGCAGCCCATGGGGATGAGACACTAAAGCTTAAACAGTAAAGCTCTCTTCAAGGATGAAGCAGTAAAAAGTGAGGGTATTGTTCCTTTCTTTATAAATAAGAAAAATGGTTATACTTGATGAGTTTTAGCAATGAAATTGGTGAGCTGGAAAACTTCAGTCAGGTGAGAGGGCCTCTTCTCCAGTCAATTTTTGGAGACTGCTTGATGGAATATGTCTATTTGAATAGAAACTCAGAGTGTAGAAGGAAGATTTTATTGAGTATGTCATCTTTGCGTTGTAAAAGAAACTCTTGAAATTTGGAAGGCAATTTGCCTTTAGGGAGCCTTTGGAAAATGAGCGGATTTTTATTTTTTAATAGAGAAAGTCTTTAGGAGTATTAGAAAGGAAGATGACTTTTTCCATCAGTACCAATTTTGATTTTAGAAAATTATTAGCTCTTGCCTGAGGCGAGAAACCAAATTATTTTGCTGTATTTCAGAAAGATGTAATTACAGTATTTATTTCCAAATGTGTTTTTAGGAAAGAGTTTGATTGAACTTTATTACTATTACTGCCAAGGGAGAACCAAAGCTAAGATTGGTGTGAATAGGTGCAGCTGATACTGACCCCTTGCTTAAAGAACCTGAAATAAAAAGGCTGAATAAATAGACAACACCTGATTGGCTTCAGCATCATTCCAGAAGTGGGACTGACTATATCTAAAAGACAATTAAAACCTACCACAACAGTAATTAATACGACAAATGTGCATTATTTTTTTCCCATTAATTGAAAATAAAACATTTTGAGGCCAAAATTTCTATCCTTCTTTAGTTAATAAATGCATTGTCAAAAACCTTCATCTGTAAAGGACCTGCAGTCATATATACCTGGGAGACAGAAATGAAACTGTAGAATCGTAGTTTCATTGCTGTTGGAAGAGACCTCTAAAGATAATACAGTACAACTCCCCTGCCATGGGCAGAGACATGTTTCAATGACCAGGTTGCTCAAAGCCCCATCCAACCTGGCCTTGAACTTCCAGGGACAGGATACCTATGGCCTCTCTGGACAACCTGTTCCACATAACATATTTTATGTTCTCGTCATAAAGAAAAAAAAAAAAAAAGTTCCTTTTATCAGAACTAAATTTATCATCTTTAAATTTAAAACTTTTGCCCCTTATCCTGTTGCTATAGGCCTAGGTAAAAAGTTTATCTTGCTTTTAAGCCTCTTTTATACAGTGAAGGGAAGTGGACCTCTGGACTAAGAAGGTGGCAGTAGGATGACAATGGCTCAAAAAAGTGGAGCCATCTTGGGTATGAGTGGTTGCTGAGTTTAGCAGACATTGATGCACAGCTGAAATGTGCAAGAGGTCATTCAGAAGTAACAAGCAGAACCAGTATTACAAGCTTGCAAGCCCATGGTGGTCAACAGAATAGAAGTTGCAAATTGTGTATTGCTTCATCTGAGCTGAAGACTGGCTTGTAATCACGCACCAGTGCTGTAGCAGAGGCTCTGGCAGAGGCCCTGGTCAGCTTCCCCAACAGATAAGCCCTGTCTAATTCCATGCCATTGCAACCCATTGTTATCTGAGCACTGAGGATGTTCAATAAAATTATATCCATGTAACCTTCTTTTCAAAACTTCTGCTCTTTGTTGGAAATGTGTTGTGCAAGAACATTGCCAGCATTTAAATAAGGAAAGTTTTCTGTTTACTTCAGCCTATGTAGATACTTAAATAACCGATTTTTATTTACATGGAAAAGCTTTGGCAGCTGCTGAATATCAAGATGACTGGAACCAGTGATTTTTTTTCAGTAGTCAGGAAGAAATAGCTTGCAGTAATTTTCCATGCACAGAGTGGTTCTTGCAACCAAGGCCAGTATTTCAAAAATTTGTCAAAATTTACCTAACTGCTTGCCTTGTCATAGGGCTTGTGTGATGGGAATCAGTTTAGTGTGTTTTATTTTAGAAATGCTGTTCTATTTTTATCCGGTTTTTCAAATGTATGGAGTTTATTGGCAAAAAGTGAGAAATGTACCAGCAATCCAGAGAACTTGAGAGTTTTCCTGCTGAGCTTAATATAAGAGCAGTTCTCACTCCACAGGGGCACTCTGTTTTCTGCTAGCTAATGTCCACATGGTGGGGGTTTTTTCATTTAGTAAAGAAGATGTTTTTGAAATCTGCTCCAGAGCCCATTAACAATTGCAGGAAAGCTTTGGAGTTCAGACCAGATGTAAAACATTTACTGAAGTGTTTTCTTGACTCTGAGCCTTACATGCTGTCCCTGAAAGTCTGGATTCTAAGTTTACACCTTCAGGTGTTACAAGTGGAAGTTGCAGTAATATCTAAAAATAAGTGTTATTATAAACAAGTCACACCTGTTACAGGAGCAAGGAGCAAAGAAAGGGCTGCTTTGGACCATCCAGTGCAAGACTGGGTAATCTTACATGAAGAGTCACAGCAAGGGTCCTAAAATTTAGCAGTCTCAGACAGTAATGTAGCATTCCTGTGATACATCTCAGGTTAATGAGTAGCCTGACTACTTCAGTAAGACATCAGTTGCCTGTCAGTCACAAAGACATTTTTTCCCTGGGCAATAAGAAATAATTTCAAATGTTGTGTAACAGTATTTATATTCCTGGGGAGTTTGTTTAATTGAAGTACCTTGTGAAAATGATACAGGAAATTTCCTCCTTAAATGCCTTCCTTAAACACCTGTAGTGTTACATAATAGTGATTTTAAGTTTCATATTGTTAGTTGGCCTTGAGCCATAGATTTCACTGGTCCTTACCTGAAATGTTTCTCCCTCATGTTCATATTTTGATTTCTTCAAATTAAAAAAGAAAAAAAAAATCTATTTTTCTTTTCCATAAAAAGGCATCCACATAGGTTGTGAGGGCTCACCTTCCTGGCGGGAAAATGCTTTCAGATGTCAAGTCACTACATATCTTTGTGTAAATAGTCTTTCCCAAATCCCATTCAGTTGGAATTATCACAGCTGTTGCTTGTAATTGTAAAATGCATATTTTTCAAATACAAATCTAGTGATTTTTCTCTTATACAAGATCACATAAAATGCAGGAGCATGGCAGTAATTAACTTGGAGGGGGATAAAATTAGTGAATAGTGTTTTCAGCACATTTTTAAATTTGATTTAAAAAGTAATTGTATCATAAAAGGTGTTTCAAAAGCCTGTGGAACTAGTGCCATGTTTGTTGCTTTTTTGGTACATATGATCCACTTCTAAAGTGATGGAATTAAAAAGATCATGCTTGAAATGTGTTCCAGTGTGTTGAGAAGCACTTTCTCCCCTCATGACAGGCCACTCTCTATTGTCTAAAACTCATTTGAGTTCCCAGTAATGGCAACAGACAATATTCTTGGTGTGTTAATCATTGAGATGCCAAGCCAGAATGCAATTAGAAGTAGTTTAACATACCCTTAAATCCCAATAAAGCCAATTGAAATTAACTATGTGTTTAAATGCTTTCCTGTAATGAAGACTAAAAGAATAGACACAGACTTGACACTTGCAAAGTTTCTCTGATCTGAACGAAACATCACAAAAGCAACTTAAATTCTTCCCTTCTCTGCAGTTCAGCTATGAGGCTCAGCAATACAAACCCAAGTCCAGAAGTAACCAGCATTTATTTACCTTTATTTTTTTTAGAAGCGTAGAACATGGAGAGTGGCTTCCTGGCTGGCAACTTGTGGTTATGCTGGACTAATTATAGACTGTACCTCTTGCCATCTTATAGCAAGGATAACTGATAACTTTACTTGTGTAAGAAGTGGTCAAAGTGTTGCTGGTCTAAGAAAGTAATTTCAGGAAAGATAATGCATCTCTACAGTCTGTTGTCTTTCTCAATTTTTTTTTTTGTGGAGCTGTTCAGATGTACTTGCTAAGTAAACTGACCACAGCAAGGGGGAGTAAAACTATGTATAGGGATTCTTATTTCAGATTTTCAGAAATTGCAGTACTTCTGCCGTGACAACTGACATGTTGAACTCATTTTTGTACGTGTAACATACACGTACATGTGTGAAATAATACACAAGCCAATATGTAATCTGGAAAGTTGATACACCAGACTAGCATTAGACATTCCTTGAGTTATTTAGGGCTTGTTACCTAGCAAGAGAATGGCAAAAATAATACTCTCTCACCTAATATTTGGTGAAAATTTCCATGATTTAAGCATTTCAATATCCCAAGATGCAACCTAACACTAAGCCTTTCATATTGACTGTACATTAGAAGTAGTGAATACCAACCATCTTTTCTAAAGGAGAATGAAGTAGAAACTTGAGTGAAAAATATTTTGCAAGTGCTGAAACTGAAATAAGATTCCTACTTTACCCTCTCAGCTTTGAATATAATGCTCAAAGAATAGCAATTATTTATGATTATGCCCTTTTGGGCGCCCCCTAAGTTGCAGTCTGTATCTTGGCCTCCTGTTGGAAGCCATCAGTTCAGCAGCCTCCCACATCTATAAGCCTAGGGAGGCCAGTTCCTGAGTGGCTGACAGGGGTTAATTTGAGCTAATGTATTTTATGCATTTTAGGAATATCTGATCTGCTAGAAATGTGGTGCAAGTGAAACTTTGCTTTCTGATCACTTGCTAATTGAGTGTCCTTGCAGTTCTCTACCTGAGTGCTTCAAATGTAATGAATGAATATTAATGAAAACCTCTAATGAATTTAGATTATGGAAAGTGTTTGATCATTAGATTTTATCTTTGAAAAACTTCTGTTAGAAGAATGAGAAAAGAATTCTGTGCTGAAACTTGATCCCAAATTTATGCATATTAAGTTTGCTTCTTACTATGCTAGAAGGTCATTAGGTTTCACAGAACATGTATTCTGCAGTAAAACTGTGGAGTTTTTTAAGATTTTACTCAGAAGTGTCAATGAAGTTCTTTTCCACTTAAAATTAGTTTTATTGCAGTTGTTACTGTTCATCTGCAATTGATTTTTAAAGAAAAAAATAACTGATGAATTTCTAACCATATTAAAAAGGTGCTTGATAATTTATATGGTAAACGAACTGGCTCCTCACAAAAGGAAATGAAAATGCTGACTTTGTGCCAGTTTCTACCATCTTTATTCACAGTATCTTATACTGTATTCCACATGAAAGCCCTAGCTGAGAGAGTTGGACTACTTGCCTAGAAAAGCAATTACCTTGATAAATGAAGATGACAGAGTCTTTTCTTAAATAAACATGAATAATCCTTCCACCCATTCAGAAAGCTGAACGTAGAGGTGCCATCTTATCCTGGCATAACAGTTTGTTAAAAAAACCCAACCTTTTCATTCACCATTTCAAAGGGCTGGATTAAGCTACAGTTATTTCCATATTTCTTGCTCTTTATTCCTGGTTTTGATTCATAGGTAAGTAATAGTTATTACAACAATTCAGGATGAACTTTTTAATTTCTACATAAATGGATCAGTAAAATAGTCTTTTCAAATAAGATAAGCCTTTGAAAATACTGTTCCAATTAAAGTTTCATGAAATCAGCAGGACTTTTTTTGGATAATCTCACTGCAGACATTTTGTTCCAAAAAAATAATACTCATATTTGATACAGTGAAAGAAACTAAGTAAAGCCAAAATAGGTTACATTCTAGGTGAAGTGGTACTTTATGTGTATCCTGTTTCTGGTTTTTCAAAATCTGTCAGACTTCCTTCTTCAAAATCTTCCAGACTTTTGATTGTATTAATCAGGTTATTTCTACTGTCTTTCATTGATTCTTCTCTTGATTAAATTATTAATGAAGGTTTTTCTATTACAGAGAAGAGCATCCAAAGCACTTATTCTTCCAACCCTATGGTATTTTTTACTTCTAGTTTTCTCCTAGAGGAAAGAGAAAGATTAAATGGCAAGATGTAACCCCTCATATGTTTGTATATGAGAAAAGAAACGAGCCAAATTTTCCAGAGTTTCCAAATTATATATTTTTTTTCCATATTGTAATATACTGTCTTTGGACCACAGGATTGCCTTGCCAAAATTCACTTGACCAAATCATACTGGAGCAATAAAGTTTAAAAAAAAAAAAAAAAAAAAAACCAACAAAAAAAATTAAAAAAAATATTTTAAAATCCCCAAAACAACAAAAAAACCCAAACAAACAAAAACAAACAAACCCCTAAAAATTTGTTCTTAACTGAAACCAACTGGCCCATAAAGATCCCAAAAATGCAGAATGGGTGTCCAGTTTCTGTCACTGTTGGCCAGCCTTTGTGCAGTCTGGCATGACAGAGTATGTTCTTTGTGACTCTTGTCATCTGCCAGGGTCTAGGTGGCCTCTGCATGCTGAAGCCTCCCCTGTAGCAGCTAGACTCCATCTAAGCATGTGTTGTTCACTCCAGGGAGAAGGAATGTTGACAGAGACACCATTGAAGAGCTGTCCATGCATAAATGAGCCTTGTAGTCTTATGCCTCTGGCCAGGAAAAACCCCAACTCAGTGCCTACCCTGTTATTTGCACTCAGTTCTGGATTTTTCTAAGTCCCATTAGGCAGTCTTCACAGGAAGTCCTTTAAGAGTCTCCTCTAGAAAAATATTCCCCTTCAGAGATTGTAGTCAGCTGTTGTAGTCTTTGTCCCTATTAAGAACTTGGCTCAACAGCCAAGGTGCTGTGGGAGCAGACTTTCTGCCAGGAATTCTCTTCAAATTAAAACCACTTATCAGACTAATGTTTTTTCTGTTTTACACAAGATTTCAGGTCTTGTTTGGGCTAAATAGACCAAAAACATATGTTGCAGGAACTGGTGCTGAATTCTCCATCATCCCTCCCACTCTGAAAATCAGTAAATACAATTTTGGCTTTGAAAATAGGAGGTCACAGGCTTGGTGCTGACCTGATAATGTCTCAGGACATGTTTGGCCTTGCCTTGGAGAGAGCTGAGTTTAGCAGGAGCAGCAGTTCTCTGGTGGCCACATGCCTGTGGCTTTCCTGCCTTGGCCTCTTTACACTTTTAAACCTCTAAATAGGCTAACAACATTTTGAGTGTAACTCCCATGCTGTAGCATGACCAGCTGCAGCAGCTAGGGACATGGAGGGTGGCATCCAGCTGAGATAAAGAAGAGTTGGCACTAGGGCAGATTCCTAGTGCAATCTGGATTTGCCTGTCAGGACCCCTCTCAACTGCAAAATTATAAACTTGCAGCCTGTTCAATATCCCCTAGTCCTCCCAGTTGTATTGAATCAAATGCTGCAACCTGGCTTTCAGGTGTGGCATTTTTGCCTTGGAACTTTGGGCTGCCCTTTTTTGGATACGTTAAGAGATTCAAAACTCTCTGTAATGTTCTGAAAGGCAGCATCCAAGCTGTATTTAGCTGGTAACAAAAAATGCCACAGCAGATTTTAAACAATATAGAAATCTGTGATCTGTAACAAAACAGATTTTAAATGTACCACAAAATGGATCTAAAAATTCTAGTTTTTCTCAGCGAGAAAAAAAATCTGAGCTTTCTGAGCTAATGTGATCTGCCATGTATCTCTTCTCCTAGCTTTAGCTTACACAACAGCTCCAAATTCTTGCTGTTTAAAGTTTGTCTGAGCATTTACTTAGATGAGCATTTGGAACTAGTTAGTGAAGTGGTTTCCTCATAGCTATCATGATACTACCATGACTAAAACACTGTGTCCTCTTCCTTCCTCTTCCTTCTATGTCTAGTGTCTTGAGACTATATTTCAGTCATGAGTAGCTTTCTAAATTAAAGCAGTTCCAGCAGAAATGTGATCTGTGTGCCAGCATTCCTATAGTAGTTT